>WBMV01003457.1:213085-449489 GCA_013396655.1 Campylorhamphus procurvoides
AAAACCAAACCAACCAAAAAAAAAAAACAACCAACAAATGCCCCCCCAAAAAACCCACGACTTTCCAGCTAAAGTCAAAAGAAACATTTTAAACACCAGCAATCACCTGCCTCTGAAGGCTGATAAGTTTACCTACCCACACTGATACTGATTTACTGTTTTGTTGTCTTAATGCATAATTTCTGGAGTCAATAGAAAAAAATGGAATGAAATACTGCATTTGAAAGGAATAATGCCTCATTTGGGCAATTTCTCTTAGCTCCTTTGTTTAAGCAACTTCAGTGGGATTGAAAGTAGCAAGTGCAAAATGCTGAATAAAAATTGTTTCCTGCCTTTTCATATGGTATAAGGCAAAATGTAGACACTATTACATTTTCATTCAAACTACACCTCCAAGGCCATTTCTTCAAAACCTCATTAAACTCATTCAGAGTGATTTTCTTTTTAGACAAGGTCAGCATGGTTGTCTTGCAAATCTTTGGATTCTGTGAATGGGAATTCATAAATTCTGACATTGGGAAGCAAGGTTGCTCTTGCCCTACATTTAATAAGGAAAAGAAATAAGATGAAAAAAAAACCAAGAAAAAAAAACAGAGAGAGCAAGCTGCTTTGCCTGATGATGCTGGAATAAAAAACAAAACACAAAAACAAACGAACAAACAAAAACCACAAAAAACCCCCAAAACAAGCAAACTTTTTTTTTTTTTTAAACAGGTCACAATGCACTGATGATGTCTCTTGTGATATTCATCATCTATATTTTCAGTAAGCTGGCATGTTACCTGCAATCACTTGTCAGCTTTCCTTTTCTATGGTCTGTTTAGCCTGTTAGCCCACCAATTAAAATATATCTTAAATAGCTTCTACATTAAAAATAAGAAGAGTTGATAGAATGGTTACTGTAGGAGACAGGTGTCTCATGAACTGACAGGGTCGTTTTTCATAAATGTAAATAAATCATATCGTTCACCCAGTTGGGCAATTGTGTTTTGGGGTGTTTTATTTGTGCTTTTTTTGGTTTTTATTTGTTTGCTTTGTTTTTGTTTTAATAGGTTATTTAACTTCTTGGCAAAGAAACCTGTTGGTTTTAATTAAGAAAATATTATTTGAATTAAGCAGCCAGTAGAAATATTTTGAAGTGGGCTCTGAAATGTGTGGTGTTTTTGTAGCAGTGGCATTCTCAATAAAAAAATCATAATGTGAGCTGGTATAGTCACATCATTCAGTATTACTGACCAATGACTATTAGTGAATGGTTGTTTTAAGAAAAGGTAGAACACTCACATCAGGAAAGTGTTGAATAAATATATTGGTATCAGTCTTTGCCTGACAATTCCATGTATTTACACTACACTGTAGATGTAATCATCCTAGCTCCCCTTTTCATAATGATATACAGGTCATAAGATTAGCCTGTCTCACTGTTTCTGTTTTCCTTCATTGTTGTTGCTTAGAAGATTTCATCTCTCACAATCAATGGGACAATTTTTTTCATGTTCAAGGGTTTGGGTTTTTTTTCTAATTGAAGTAAATAAGTAATGAAACTAGATCCTTAAGAGTCCATAATATGGTAAGAGCACATAGGAGTGAAAGGTGCTGGATTGTTTGCTGCTGCTTAAGTACAGTGCAGAATTTGTTTTCTGGAGACAGATTTTAAATCCCTTTCTTTAGGTGGTATTGTGGTTAACTGAATATTTTTTTCTTGAAAAGATTTATTTTAGCTATCCCAAGGATATTTCTGCATCTCCCTGGGAACCTTCAAAGTCCATCTTTTCTGTCTCCTTCACTCAGTGATCTGTTTGCTGTCTCCATATTTCAGTGCAGCTTATCAATTGTTTTTTACTTAGTTGAAAGAGATGGTGTTGAACATTGCATGAACAGCATGTGTTTATATTTTTAGGGTTTTTTCTCTTTACTTAGTTTCATTATGTTTGTCTACTCAGTAACTCTTTAGCAATGGAAAAAAAATTGTAAGAGAAATGGTGTCTTCATATCAGTAGCAGGCACTCTAAAACCAGTCCTCTGCAGTGCTCTATCCCATTTACTTCTGAACATTAAGGAATGGCCACATGTCTTCAGTCAGTGAAACTGCAAATACTTTCCTGTCTTGGAGTGAACAGTATTGAATAGGTTCTCTATAGTATCTTGTTTGGCATAGGAGTATCCTTTTGATTAAATTACAACTGTTGTAGTGATCACAGTGCATCAATTTCAATACAAATTGAGTGAAAAGCTGTGATAGTTTTGTGTAGCAGGCTTGTGAATTCAAGGAGTCTGGCATACTGAGCAGGAGAATTCAGCCTAACTTCTTGAGGTAGACTAGGCAGTTTTTCCCAAAACTCTTAGCTATTTAAATATGAGGAAGGTGTAGTATAAAATAGAAGGGATTTTGTTGTTGTTGTTGTCACATTAGTGTAACAGTTGCTACCCAGCTGCAGAATTGCAGAGGTTGCTAGTGCTCACTGGCTTTATAACTCCATTAACTTTACTACAGGATTTAAAATTTAGCAATTAGGCCCTAAGATATTCAGGATGTGTAGAGTCCACTGGGTGTAAAGCTAAGGCAGATTCAAGGAACCAGTTATACGGAACTGCATATATAAGCTCTTCTTGGCAAGATGAGTGAGATACAACAAACAATTAAAAAAAAAGAAAAAGAAAAGAAACAAACACAAAACAAACCAAACAAAAGCCCCATTACTGAGTAATGAACTGTAATTTCTTCATCACCAGAAACTTTTTAATGTCACCAGTAGTGGTAAAGTTCTATGTAGTGCCGTTATAAGCCAGTTCTACTTTATTTATTATAAACATATACATTCACTGTATATATGAGATTTTGCACAGAAGGTAGTAGAAAAAATTAGTATTAATTATGAACTGACCTTTTTTTTTTAGTTTAATATGTCTGCAGATTCATAGTGAGCATGACTTAATTTCCCTGCAATAAAATAAGGGTGTTTTGATAATAACAGTAGTAAGCCTGTAAATTACACATATGCAAACATTTATTCCTTTTTTTTGGGGGGGTGGTGGGGGAGAGGAGGGTGGAGAACAATAGAAAAGAACACCAGAAACAATCCCTGTCTTAAATACATAACAAACATACACACAGCAATCATGGGATTCCAGAGGAGGGTGGGCAAGAAAGAATGTCAGAGTGTTTATCATACAGCTGTGCCAAAAGTAAAGGCTGAATGAATGAGATGGAGATTAAAGCCAGTAGTTCTGAGCCTGTATTCAATCACTGCAGTCATTCTGTTTGCCTCCTGAATGCTGATGAAGTGTCATGAATGGTCCCGTGTACTTTCATTCCAATATATTTCAGGCGGTAGTGATTATTGCTTGTACTCAGCTAAAGCTTGAAATAACTGGCAAACTCTTGCTTAGTAACAGGCAGCCTCATCTTCTCTCTCCTGGGACCACTAGCTCAAAAATGTGCTATTTCTTTTAAAAGTTTAAGTTAGGAGGGGTAGATACTTTATATTCATTGCTTTCCATGATAATTTAAAGAAGAAACCACAAACTAAAGCCTGAAAATCACTTTGTTCCATAAATAATTATTGACTAGTTTACAAAGTCCAAATCCAATTTTTTTTGTAACACATTAAACTGTTCTGTAGTTGGGCAATTTTTATACAGGTATTGCATTTATATGTGCTGAGAGAATAGAATTGCTTACTTCCTTTAAACAAAAGATCTCATAGTGTATTTTGATAAAATTCTTTCAAAGTCATTCATGTAGCATTAAATCATTTAACGTATGTGCTTATTTTTACTGTTTAGGCTACATTTTTCAGTGATCTCAATCTTAAAAGGAAAATGAATGCGCATTTGTTAAATAAATGACAAAGTGCAGAGCATGGTTTGAGTTGTAGATCTCCAGCAAGTGCATGGAAGAATTCATTAAAAAATGCAGCAGCATTATTCTAGTGTGAATTATATGCTGCTCTGTAGGTTTCTATTTTTGGTTACCACAAGATGGCAAAGCAATGAGCACAGAAATGCAAGGACGAGTGAGTTTCATACTAGTGCGTTCTGCATTCACACTTTATGCACATCAAGAGAGAATCCAAGCACAGCAGGGGTGACAATCACTCCAACAGTCTTTTGAAATCAAAGTACTTCCTTGAGAATGTCCTTCCAGTGCTAATTATACTCTTCTATTGTGGTTCTTATATTGTATATAGTAAAATGTTTACACTGTCATTATATACAGCCCCATCACTGGAAAAATGGAAGGTAAAAACTAATCAGATTATTAAATAGATTTGTTATCGTTTGTTATTTGTTTCATTTTTTGCTGGTTCTACTTCGTGTTTAGGGCTCAAATATCAAATATCCATGTCCTTTGTCACCAAGGGACTTTGGCAAAGATGTTAATTTTTCACCAACTCCAAGAATGTCTCTTTACTCGAGAGCTGTTATGTGGAAAGCATTGGTTGCCTAGACAGCTTGATGATTTTCTCTTTTTTATTGTTGGGGTTTTTTTTTGTGTGTGTCTGTGGTTTTTTTTTATTTTATTTTTATTTTTTTCCCCAAGTTGCATACTGATCATGCAGTAACTATCAATGGATTTTTCTAATAAGACAAAGGCAAAAAGCTGGAGACATCGTATCCCAGGATAGGATGTTCACTGTGTGATATGCATCTATGTTTGTGTGTATGGCCATGCCTTAGTGTGTGTGTAAATATGTATGTACAATATCAGTAACCACTATGAAACTCTTATTGTGTAGGAGAGGATGCAACATATCAATTATGTAGTCGAGTTAGAGGTGAAAAAGTGTTCAGGCATTATAACATGCATTATAACATGCATTATAACATTTGTCTGACATTGCAGGGGTTTTATGTAAAGAGCTAAGCAACCAATCCGGTCTTGACTTTTATTCTTGCCTTTACTGCTAGGCTTGGTGAAAAACTGGTAGGAGAGATTTTCAGTCAAAAGTCGAACAGAGAACCATTAAATGCCATTTCCCACAGCATTCTTCTGGAAAACCTGGCAGCCCATGGCTTGGACAGAACACACTTTGCTGGGTTAAGAACTGGCTGGATGGCCAAGCCCAGAGAGTGCTGGTGAGTGGTGCTGTGTCCAGTTGGTGTCTAGTCACTAGTGGTATCCCCCAGGGATCAGGGTTGAGCCCAGTCCTGTTCAATATCTTTGTTGGTGATCTGGATGAGGACATTGAGTGTATCTTCAATAAGTTTGTGGATGACACCAAGTTGTATGGGAGTGTCAATCTGCTGGTGGGTAGGAGGATTTCACAGAGGAATCTGAATAAACTAAATCTGTATCTGGATATCTCTAAATGTTTTACTGGGTTTGCTTTTTGAACAGTGACCAGCCTCATTTGGTAGAAGATACCGGTATACAGGAATGACATTATCTCATATCAACAGAGAACTTCTGTTACAACAAATTGATATTCATATGTGAAATTGGGAAGCAGTAGAAAAGAGAAACTGTCTAGTTGAAATTGATGCAATAGATGTGGTGAATCTAACATGTTTTAAAGACTAAAATGTCAACAGCCATAAGCAAGCAGTTGTACATACAAGAATATAGGCACAGTGTGTACTTGTTTATACACACAATGTACACTAGTGTATAGTGGAATATTATTTGAATCATTTAATCATGGAATTATATGAGTTAAAATGGTTGTCTGGACGTTATCTAGTACAAAAAAGATAGAGAAATGACAGAATTGTCATACAGCGCATAGCCAAGTGCAACACTGAAGGGAGTCTGCCTTTGGCTTTTCATCTGTCTCTGCCTCCTCATCTCAGAGCACCTTTGTTCAGAGCTACTGCCATGGCTTGTGGTACATAGAAAGGCATACAGAGTGAATGGTTCTTAAAATACTGCTTTCAGTAGGCTAAGAAATCGTATGACAAATATCCTTGGTCAAATGATGGTTATTTAAGATGCAACACAAATTTGTGAATGGACTGGTGCTGGGAGTGTGGAGACTTTCTCATTCTGTTGAATTTGCTGTCTGTGAAGTTAGTGGTAAGACTTCCATTGATTTTATTGGGAACAGGATTAGTCATTGTAAAAAGATTCATGTCGTACAGAAAATGTACAACTGTTTTCACTTAAAACTAGGAAAGGATTGTAGTTCTTTAATTAGGTTTCAAAAAGGTTTCAGCCGATTAGAAGAACTGAATTTTTGTTAATACTGCATTCTCATGGCTTCAGCTCTGGACTACTGTGTGTTTGGTTGCGGTGTAATTTCACTGAAAATAGTGTTGTAACCTCATGTTAAAAAGAGCAAAATGGTTATCTGGTACAGAAGATACATGGAAACATCAGAAACTGAATCCTAGTCTTTTGATTGCCATGCTTGTTTTAAATCAAGACTGTGTCATCATTATTTAATACATTTCTTGAACTGAATGATAATAAAACCGTCACTATTTTCTGGCTCGTTTCTCTTGCAATGAGGTTGTGATGTTCTCTCTATTGCAAAGTTGCTGTCTCCCTCTGCTGTTATCCTCCCCAGCATCAGACCAAAATACATAACATCAACATACACACAAATAACATGATCTGTGGTTACAGCTGTGATTAATCATTCAATTTACTACCCTTAGTTGCCCCTTAGGTAATACACACTTGTGTTGGCCTATTTTCTCTAGATAAAACCGACCCAATTTTTGCTCTAAGTGATTGGATTTGTCTTCGTGTTATAATCACGAAGACAAATGTTATAATCTCCCTTTAGCTGTTGCTGTATAAATTCAGATTACTTATACTAATTAAAATAACTTTATTTTGTTACATTTTCAATACATTTATTTTAGTACATTTTGAATTCGTAGCATTTAGACAAAAGGTTACATGGCCTTTCAGAAACCCTTTTTTAATGAAATATTTATTGCTAGCTTTTCTGTTCTGATTCCTATCAGCTTATCCCTTAGTTTTCATTCAGGCTACTATATTGCCACTGGAAAAATTTAAATAAGAAGGGCAGGCCATAGGCAGTCAACATGACCATGTATATCTCATATATGTACATTAGTTGCTTGATATCATTCAGGTTTTATTACATCTGTGAGTGCAAACATTCATTCAATAAACCTCGCTTTGCTGTTGTCTTACTCGTCCCTGTGGGATCATTCTCCTGTCTGTGAGTTTTATACTTTCTCCTGCTTACATACCATTACCACGGAAGTGTAATACCCATATCACTGATCTAAGCAAATACATTCACCAAAAGGAAGGCAGAAAATGCTAATGCTTCTCCTTGTTAAAAGTTCTCCTTCAACGTTTCCTCTGGATGAGGGACAGCATTTAGCTACACTCAGTGTTCTTTACCTGGGCAGCTTTCATGTTGTCCTCTGCACCAGAGAACTTCTGATTGGTACTACTTCCGTTTGACCCATGGAGCTGATCAAGCCTCACATCTTCTTAGTTTCTCTTATTAGAAACTTAGCTGATGAAATACTTTATAATATAGTTTGTAATGGTTCATGATGCACTTAATCCCAAATTTGAAAAGATAATTTAGTGTCATCCATGAGACACAGTTGGAACACCAAATGCTAGACTCAGACCTGATTTTTTTTTTCTTTTTTGGTATGGCATTCCCTTTAAAATCAGTGGGAATTCTTCTGATACAAATAGTTTCTATTTTGAAATTTTTCTCTGGGTTGAACAAAAAGTTATATATTGTAAAGATATTGCATACATTGACTACGGTATCATAAAGAGCAGACTTACTGATTCACTGTTATTATTATAATAGTATTGTGTGAAGGATCTTGGCAAGTTGCTTATATCTTACAGTCAGTTTGAGAAGCAATGCATTCTGAATCATCTTCAACACAACCTTCTGTGAGGAATACCTGTATACATATATGTGTATGTGTTTATACAAGTACACATTTTTTTGAATTTAGAAAACTTAACTTCAGTCTATTCTATGTCTTAGGAAACATATTTCATTGTGGTACACCATGAGTAGTAGTAAACTTAGTTCATCAAAATGCTGAGTAAAACAGTGTCAGGCCTCATTTCCATTCCGTTTTATTAAGGACCTTGAACTGAAGGAGTATTATTTATTAGGCATTTATTGTGAAATTGATGGCATAATTTAACTTTTTATTAGCTAGTAAAACTGATAAGCAGTACATAAAAAGATGGACCTTGTTATAGAGGGAATAATAATAATAATAAAAAGGTTAATTTAAAGTTTTTTAAAAGGTCATTGTTGTAAAGACTTTTTAACATGGCCTTCTATGGTATGAACATATACCCTGAAGTTTTGCTGCTGTTGATAGTTTTTTTTGTGTTTATTTTTCAGCTATGTTCAGCAGAAAATGGATTTGTACACTTAAAATGTTTTCAGGGTTTCAGTAACTTGAGATTAATTATAAATCTAGTGTGAACATACATGATGTACTTTCTTTAAGCATAAACCCCTCTGTGGTGTAGAGTTGAAAAAATGGATGTTCTGAGTGTGGAATGATTGAACACTTCAGTGTGTAAATGAAGGCATTGTTCCTGATAAATGGGACATAGGAAGAAATATTGTGTATGTCTCTAATCTTGACCCCTTTACTGATTTGTAAAGGTGGATGGGGTGACTGTAGTCCTTCTTTACTGCACTGTCTTTGGGTAGCCTTAGTTACATGAACAACTTAAAATCTTTTTCTGACACCCTCCTCTGAATTTTGCAGAAGAGAATCTTATCCCATAAATGGTTATCTTCTTGGAGGACTTGAACTAAGGATATAAAAATCATGGATTTCATCCATGAAAACTTTTAGTTTCAGCATGCACCTGTTTCATAAGTCATTTTGAGCAAAACAGATAAAAATGGAAAATGCAGCAGTGAAGCTGGCCCAGATAGAAAATCACTCCTCCAAGTCTGCAGAACATCTGAGAATAATAGCCAGCATACTCATGCTTCTCTGTCACACTTGCTTAAAACACTGTTTCCAGACAAACGTTTGAAATGAAAGCCATCACTCAAATCCATCAGTTAAGAAGCCTGTCAGGTTCACTTCCTCTGGCTGGTGCTAAAGTTTGGTATTAATCTAACAGAAGGGGTGTCTTTCTTTTGCATACTGTATCTGGATTTTTTAACTTTTACCTTGGTGATGTACCTGCAATAGTGGGGTTTGTGTGTTAAATCTAGCCATGGTGTTCAGAATAGCACCTGAGCGAGGGACTTCATGGCACCGTGCATTAAACACGGAGAAGCAGTACCAGTGATAAATGTTACACTGCGTGTGTGATCCGTGATGAAACCCTGAGGGCAAAGCAAAAAGAAACTGCAGACAGAGCAGATACGTGCTATTCTGTTCTGCTTTTTACAATGAGCTTGGACTCGTGCTAGCACCCAGATTAGTTGTACCTAGGTGTCACAAACTTCCTTTATAGTCACTGCAGAGAGACACACTACAAGGGATGCAAATTCTGCCTGTTGAATCATTGGGCCTGAGAATCCTTTGCTCAAGATTCTCAGCATCAGGCTCTGATTTGATTTAATTTCGAATACTTCTAATTAATGTCATATATTATTCAGTGGGAATATTTCTTCTCGTGTGTACTAAGACATTCAAAACTGTTGTTTGTTTCCTTCTTGGATATGGGTACTGTGCTACTTCTACTGTACATTTTTTCAATGTATACTTTTGCTATGTTACCAAGATAAGTTTATATTTGCCTGTGGTTATGTGTGAGCTGTTGTACCTGTGTGTTCTCAGCAAGTGCAGCATCACAAAGTCCTGAGAAACTATATTTTAAATGGAGAATGTTTATGGATTCTTTAAAAAAATAATAATAAAAAATACACTAGCTACTACAACACTTTGTTATCTAGAGATTTCAAGGTAAGTCTGCCATCTAGATTACCAAAATAACAACTCATCACGGTGCCATTACTAGAATAAAAATGGTGGGGTTTTTTTGCCCTTGTCTTTTCCCAAAAGGAAGGAGCATTATTACAAGCAGTAGGGCAAATAAACAGCCTTATTTTAAAGAAATATTTTCGGTCTGCTAAGAGGACAATGGGTTATTTAGTGTGATGACATACGTCCTACAAAAATAATGGAAAATTTTTATAGTTTGATTTTTTTCATTCATAAGTATGAGTTAGCATATGGCATATTAACAAGGCTGGATAGTGCTAAGTAGCTGTTGTTTTCAGCAGCCTACTTTGGTCTCCAGGTTTTCAAACCTGCTATAAGCACAGAGTAATAACGTAGTTCTTGTTACAGAAGACATAACTTAGTTCATGTTGGATGATAATTAGACTTTGGGGTTATTCCTTCTGCAGCTTAAGGACTGAGACATATCAACAGCATTGAACAAAATTAATTTTCAGTATATTGATTAGCCTTTCCTGCATGACTCTTACTGGACCAAATTTTAGCCCAGGTCTGCTGTTGAACCTGGAATCTTACAGTGCAGATCTTGATACCGGTAAGAAGGACACTTGTATGATGACTTTTTTAAAGACTGCGTTTCACATGTTACTAATTTTCAAGTCCTTATAAAATAAGAATCAGGTGATTCTAGGGTTTTCCTTTTGTTTACACAAAGGAAAACCTGAGAAGTTAAAAACTCTGTTTACCTGACTTGCTACATTATATCTGCTTCTGATATATGATTTTATCTGCATGTTCTTTCAAACTGATTTCATGCTCCCTGCAGTGACATATCTTGCTAACACAACAGACTTGTTCCTTCCTGACATACAGCTTCTGGCTCCAACAAATGTCAGTAGCTTTTTAGACAAACCTGTGCTTTTTATTCCTGTATTTTTCAAGAGGAATATAAGCATCCCTGCAACATTTTTCCCCTATGGCTATGCTGCTTGTTTTATAAACAGACTAAGTTTATTTTACATGTAGAGGCTGGTAACTACATGGAAAGGATTTTTTGTTTGTTTGTGTTTTTTTGTTTGTTTGTTTGGTAATAGCTTTAAATATTTTTAGGAAAGTAATAGAGTGACAGCCACTTCCTGAGTTATGCACATAAGCAAAGCTTTGTTCAATTCTGAATTCCTACAGTTATTTCCTTTCTGTAACCAATGGAGGACTCCAGAAGCAATTAACTAACCCTGCATGAAGAGGAATGAATGGGAGGCCCCAGAAGCTGCAGGTCCTTGGGGAGCTCTGTAGAGCTGAGATTTGCAGTTCACACTTGATTTACACTGATACGCAACTTACTTAAAGAAAAGGGACTCAAACATCTTGTCATTTCTACTTATTTTTGGTAGCATCAGTTATATGATTTGTAAAGTCTGCTTTCAGATCACTTTTTTAGGAAATGATGGAAAACAGTGGAAATAACTAGGCTAGACAGGATGGGTCTATAATATTCCTGAAATCAATATTAGTGGCATATATTGATTTTTGGGTGAATAGACATTAAAAGCTTTTCTCAGACATGAAAGCTGTGAATTCTGTTGCTGAAAGGATGGGTGCAAGGGTCACTGGCTCTTCTGGTGTTGCAGCTTGGTGGGTTTCCGGTCTCCATGCTGGAATAAGCAAGATCCTCTCCACGAGACTTGTCAGGGCAGGGTCCGGCAGTCAGTGAGGCACCAGGGCAGCCGCAGTCCCACACACCAGTCACCTCCCTGGTGACAGAGACAGGCCAGGAAGGGCCCATGGCTGGGCAGGGCAGGGCTCGGGGGCTGGAGACCAGCCCTGCTGTGCCATCACTGGGATGGGGTTTGATGGTCCTGGTCTCTGGCCAGGGTGTGCTGGACAGAGACAGTGAGGCCTCTTGTAGCCTCAAGGCCCTGACATAAATTTCTCTTTTGATACTGTACTTCAGCCATGGTTTTCTTCTTCTTTTCTTTTTCTTCAGTAAGAAGCAGCATATAAAATAAGTCAGTTTTGACCTGAGACTGTTCAGGAGTTTGGCAAATGACAGTCTTAAAACCATGACATAAGTAGGAATTAATTTTTAAAGTAGTATACCAGGTAGTAAAATTTAGTCAGAATTAGGTGCCTATATATATAAATGCCTTGCTTCCACATTTATTCATACACCCTTGAATTTTGGAGCTTTTTCTGGTCTGGAATTTCCATTTGTACCAATTTTGTTTGAGAATTGCATTCGGAAACTGAAATCTCAAAGTTTATTTTTAATGAAATTTGGGTTTACATTTATTTCTCTTTCTGTTGGGTTTGTAACAGTCACATATACAGGAAATTATTCTTAATTATACAACAAAATATTAAGCAATTACATGCAATAGCAATATCAGGTGCAATAAGTTAGGACATTAGTCTTATCTGGAGAAAAAGAAATCTCAATATGGGCCCTAAGTGTATCTTGAGTCTTCACAGGCAATTTTCTTTTCTGTGCAACTATTTAGAAGAATAGAATCTATCTTAATTAAAATTTACTGCTTATTTCAGAATGGAAGAGCTGAAAACTATTTTCCTTTCCTCCTAATGTCTGTGCTGTTTATGTGCTTGAGATGGCTAAGTGGTAGTCTGAAACTTGCAATAAGATTAGTAATTACTAGGGGACATAATGTACTGTTTTATTGCAGTGGAACTATGAAAAAAATATTTAAATTAACTCTTTAAAGGAGAATTCATCATGTTTTTCTCTTGTTATTCATATGTTTTACTTAATTGGATTCTACAGTGAGTTTTCCTTCACAAAATGAGCACTAAAGCCACACCTTCTGAGACAAATGCTCTTCTTTTATATCACTAAAATCAAAAATCAATCCCTTTAAGATTGAGAAGCTACAGAAGTCACATGTTGAGGTTGATGCTCATCAAATATGGCTTTGAAACTGTAATGAAATAAATGCATGGGAAGTTCTAAAAAAATTGTACTGCTTTTTACTTTACTGGCACCTGTGGGTTACACCAAGAGGTTAGGATTTTCCAAGTTAGTTACTCTTTGTTTCAGTGACGTTGGACCTGTTTTCTACTGACAGCAGAATCATACCCTCAAGAAAAATTGGTAAATACTATTTTGAACAAATTGTCTAACTCTAGTAGCATGACAAATTGCTTTGTGTCATCTTGTTAGTTAAACAGCCACAATATTTGTTTCAATAAAAAGATACAAGGTCCTAAATGATATATGAAACATTCTGGAAAAAAATGCTTTCAGTGTCATTGACTTTAATATCAGGAAAGGGAAATAGTGTATTTCCATGAATGTATTCTATTGAAAAAAATAAAATTCCTCTGTATCACATAAGAATTGAACAATGCTTTTATTTGGTAGTTATTCTCACGTTGTGCTGATTCATTTGAGCAGCTTTTCCCCATACTCGCTGGGCCAATTTTACTTTGTTACTTTAGATTAAATACATTTTTTCAGAAGGATTGTGGGAGTTGTTATTTCTTATTTTATGCTAGTTGGATTTTCAGAAATTTTGCTATTGCAGCTTAAAAGTGAATTGTGATTCTTTGAGGCAAACCAATTCCTTGTCATAATCTCTCTCATTCTAAACTAAAATTGAAAAATAAAAGGTAACCTGACTGTCTGAAATTGGACCATGTTAAGCGTAAGAGATCTTCTTTTAGGTCACTTCTTTGAGAAAGGGGATATAACAAAAAAAAATTCAAATTCCACTTACACATATGCTCTTTATATTTTAAATTGAATTATGTTTAAATATTTGTTACTCAAGTTAATGTCAAAATGCAAATAATGAGTGACACTAAGTACTTAAGTTCCCCCTTATTTTAGTAGGAATTGTTGATCCTAAGCTCTGCTCAGGAGTTGCATGGCTCTATTGTCACAAAGACTTCAAGATTGTAATAGAAAACTTCTGAATGTATTCCTATGATCTGATTTTGAAACAACTCCTGCATTGTGTTCACTGACAAAAGCATATCTGAATCCAGCCAAGAATTTTAATACCATCTAACTTAATGCATTTTGAACTAAAAGAGCTTGTGTTGCTAGGCATCAAATTGGTGATGCATGGAAAAATTGTTCACTGAAACTATAATATAAGCCTGCTTGCACAAATCAAGAGTAGATTTTATGGATGAGCATGAAATCTAACCCCCTGGAAAGACCTGTATATTTAGATCAAGCCTTATTTTCATTGCATGCACAGATACCATCAGTTCATCATTTAGTTTTATGTCTTTAATTGAATTTTAGGTAAAGTCTTCAGCTTTTCAGTAAGCATAAATTAAAAAAGAAAAATCTGTAACTTACTTGCTGCAGTCAATGTGGAATAATTAGACTTTTGTTTTCTATTAGAGAAATTTCTATTTTTTCCCACAGAAATTTAGAATATTCTCCCAAGTACCCAAGTACAAATGTATTATTTAAGGTTTTCACCTTTGACAGACAATATAGGCCTTTCAAAATATTTGTTCTTTCAGCAATGGTATATAGTTGACAGAGGGGTCATAGTAATTCATAGTAATACACATGAAAAAAATGCCATTTACTTAAACTTTTCAATAGCAAACTTTTATTTCAAGAATGTCAGTACTAAAGATCTTTTAAAAATATGTTTGTTTTACCTTGGGACATCCCACCCATTTGCTAAAGATATATACCTATACTTACTGATTCCTACACACTTCCACAAAAGTCTCACCAAGAGCAGTTTTAAGACTGATCACAGTTGGACTTAATTTAGAATAAAGCAAAGATCTGCTGTATACAGCAACTCCTGTAAACAATTCCAAGCTTGTATTTAAAATTTTAGCATTTGTGCCCTTTTTTGTTTGTTTCATTATTTTATTTTTATTTTGGTTTACTTTGACTTGCATTTTTAATTCAGAATCCTGTGGTTTTCCTTATTCCTGAAATAATTCCATATAGAAGCATTTGTGTTTGTGGTAGGAGAGAGCGGAGAGAGATCATCTAGCATTTAAAGAATACAGAAGAGAAGAGCATTTAAGAACCTGAAAATTTTCTCTGTTTAGTAATCAGATGCTGACAGCACAAAATCAAATAAATTGCCAGTGAGGTTTTAGTTATTGGTTTAAAATTATAAAATAAGCATTTATCAAATATAAAATATTTACATATATATAATAACAGCAGCAAGAACAAAGAAATACCTACTCATTTGCTTGGAAAACTGGATTATGGTAATTGTGAAGTAATCCTCATACTAGTAAACTCATACTAGTAAAAAATACCATTTCTTTTCTTGGGAAAGAACTTTTAGACAAGTCTAGAATGACTTGAAGTTCTCTGATTATGCTTATCTTTTTTTCTGCTAACATTATTTTGTTCAGGTTGGAAGGTGGTAAATTGCTTTGTTTTCTATAAGTACATAAAGAAAATCTAAAGAAAATATGGAGTCTTTATGACTGTTTATAGACTGTGGCTCTTAATCTCTCTACTGTAAAAGCTCCAGTGAAACTCCATCCATTGCTGCCTTGAGATTTCTTATCTGGGCTCAGGAATGAAGTGGAGCGTGTTCAGAGGCTCTCAGCTGAAGAGCCTTCTTTCACTTACTATCTTTGAAAGAGATATGCGAACTTCTCTAAAAATTATAGAAAGGTATCCTTATTATTTGTACCTCAATACTTACATGAAGCATATTCCTGTTGTTTTATTATTTTGTAACTTATGTTTCTAGATTAAATTGTTAAAAATCCAAAGTAGCATACATGTCATCTAAGTGAGCTACTGCTGTATACTTACCCTTTACCTAATGAAAGGCAGAGAGGACATGCTTTACACCAGGGTGACTTTCTCCCTGGAGATGCCCTTCCATAACCTTAACAAGTACTTTTCATGCTTTACAGCCGTCTAAAGCCAAGTAACAGTAGATGTCTACTATGCTGCAGTGCTCAATATACTTAAAATCTTTGCACACAATCACCAGAAAATATTTGTCATATATGTGGGAAGAGCTGCTCTACAGTTCTACAATAGCTTACAATTTTCTTCTGCTATAGATAAAAGAATGGCAACAGAAAAATTATCTCTGTATAGCAATTACTTTCATTTAGGTATCCTAGTTTTCACAGTTCATAATAAAAGTAAAGTCACCATGCCTGGAAGAAATTATACTTTCTAAACTAAATAAACAGTTGAAAACAATAATAATAATAAAAACGCAAAACAAACAAACCAAAAGCAAAACAACACCACCACAAATCGCCCAGGTGGCTCAAAATGAGCCAATGTGGAACTAAAGTTGAACAGGTCCAAAAGATTAAAATATTATTGACAGGTGTTCTTATCAATATGCACTTCTTGCATTCCCAGGAATGCTCTTTGCCTTCACAAATTATCTTGACATAGAACTTCACTGTTCTTTTTCTCTGAGTACAGACATTATTCACCATGCTGTAAATCTGGTTTCTTTCTTCTGAAATGGTGGTTTATATAATTCCTCACCTAGATTACATGATTTACGCTGTCTTTTAATGAAAGAAGTGATAGTATAAAGACTTAGTGATAGCGGAGAGTATGGCAACCCATACACTTACAAATGTCATTCCATTTTTCTGGCCTAAAGTGTCAAGATCTGAATACACCTCTGATTATCTGTTTGTTTGTTTGTTTGTTTTTTTTTAACATGATCTACTAAGACAGCTTTATGCCTTAGGAGTACTACATCTCCTGCAACCCACAATGAAATATATTAGTGATGGGGTGGAAAAAAAAAAAAGAAAACAAAAAGGCTTTTTACTGTTGTGAATATCATATCTGTGTCTATTGTGTATTACTTTCATATGCCATATCTTTGCATGCATTTGTAGAGTACCTTGCTGTATATTTGTCCTTGAGATCTTCAGTTTTACCATGTTGTAATTCACTGCAGTGTAAGAATCACAGAAACATAAAATTGAGGTAGCTTAACAGTGACCCAGTCACAATGGTGGTGGCAGCCTACAATATTTTGCTAATTCACACAGTAAGCATTGTAAGCTGCTTCTGAGAATAAAAGACTAGGTAAACTTGTATTCTGAATGGAAAAAAAAATACAGCATAGAGCATTATACTTTTAGACTTAAAGACCATTCATGTATGTTTCAGCTTGGTGTGTTTTTTTTGTCTGTTTTTTATTTTTTTTTTAATTTTGATGTTAATATAGATTTAGTGTTTCTTCTTTTTGTCTCGTTGGGTTTGTTTTGTCAGTATTTCAACATAACAATTTATTGTGACTGTTACTGAAACTGCTTTTTTTTCTAAAAAAATATTGCATTTGTATCTTTTTTTCTTCCAAAAAAAAAAAAAAAAAGAAATGTAGTAAGCTTGGGATTTGCAAATACAGGGTTGCACATGTTTATTACTGCACTATAAAATCCAGAAATTACATGTAATATAAAGTGATAGCTGGGAAATTGTTTCTGTCTTTATGCACATTGAAATTCATAATGTATCTTTCCTGCATGTCAAAGGTAGTCCTTTGATACACTGGTTGTACTAGAAGTGCATCAGTTTAAATGCATAGCATTTATGTGAGACTAATATTCTTCATACAATAATTTTTTTGCACTTTTTGCTTTGCCTCTGGTAGTATGGTCCAAATTCAGAATTAGGTGATCTTTATTTCCTTAGTATGCAGGAAAAACTACATATATTGGAGAAGTCAATAAAAAGTAAGCGATTGCTGAGCTAAGGGTGCAGTGTCATTTAAGTCATTTGGAGGGTAGTTATATAGTAAATTTAGTAAAAGAAAAGAAAAGAGAAAATAACAGCTACATAAAATATGAGTCAGGTAGAGAATTCAGTTTAGATGAAGCAAGAGCCAAAGGACTGACAGTTTGGCAAACATGGAAAAGCTTTTAAAGACTTTTTCTTCCCAAAGCAAAACACAAAGCAGTTAAGACTTCACTGTATTTGTGAACATGTGGGGACGGTTTTATTTTCCATGTACTTTATAATTTCTTTTTTGAAAATATGTGAAGAGCACATAATTTAAATTTCATTGCTGTGAAAGATTGTTCCTTTACTTAGCCATGTAAGTAAAAGTAACCTGTGTAACCTCAGCTCTCTGGCTTTTATGGAGCAATAATAATTTTCTGACAGAACCAGTTCACAGGGTTTTCATATGTCCACCACAAAGAAAAATTGTATGTCATCTTGGTTTTATTATATCCATCAGCTGGCTGCCCATTTGTTGTGGAGTGTCTGCTGTGACTTAGGGCCGTGACTCTATTCGACTGTAATAGATTGCCTGTAGAGCATTCAGTGACTCTGGTACCTGTTGCTGTTTTTTTTTTTCCAGGTCAACTGGCTGCAGGTACATGTGAGATTGTTACTTTGGACAGAGATAGCAGTCAGCCCCGAAGGACTATAGCCCGACAAACAGCTCGCTGTGCATGTAAAAAGGGACAGATTGCTGGTACAACAAGAGCAAGGCCAGCGTGCGTTGATGGTAAGAAACAAAAATCTATTCAATCAGTTCGGGCCAATACAAGAGTGGTGTCAACTGGTGATGTCTCATAGTAAAAAAAAAAATGCTCTATATAAGAAATTTTCCTATGTCCCAACTAGCAATGGAAATACCATTGAAATTCTCCCAAAGAGTATTATTGACAATTACTATAGAGATTTCAATTGCATGTTATTGTTGGAAATTTTAGTTTCATTTTAGCTTGATATGAGGTTGAATGTTAGGGGCATGGTACTCCTATATTTTGTAGCTGATGATAGGATCAGCCGTGAAATGCCATCCTTTCCCCCCTCTACTTTTTCATTCCTCCTAATGATAAAAAAATGCTGCAAAAGAGCCTCAAGGGTCCTATACCAGTGGCGGGCTAATATTTAACTGTTGAAGAAAACACTGATGCTATGGTTGGAGTACAGCATCTGAATATACCTCACATGTCCAGCATTCCTTCTCTCTTTAAAATTGTATTCTGTATGATTCACTGCAGATGCACTGATAGCATGCAGCTGGAAAACTGCTCACATACAGGGAGGTATGAAAATGTTTCACTTTGAGATAATTTTTTGAGATAAATGAAATTCTCTGTTACAGCTGTGTTAACAGTGGGACAATCTTCAAGACAGGTCTGCCTTGCAAGGCTGTTAGCAAACATTCATATTAAAAATGAAATTGAAGACATATTGAAAATAGTAATGCAAAATTGTATGTTTTGATCTAGTCTCAGTTAACAAAAGTGAAAAAAAAAGACACTTATGTATAGAACTATAATAAATTCAGGGATTGCCTTTGAATACTGGCTGGTTTGAGTCCTCAGATGAAAACATTGCTGAGAACACCCTACTGTTGCCTCAGAATTTGGTCATACCAGTGATTATCAAAGAAGACAGCTCAAAGGAGATTTCAGAGCCTACCCACAAAGCTAAATATAGAACATCATGCACATTCTATTTTTGCATTTTCCTTTCACTGTTTTTAGGACTCTGTAAGGCAGTTTCTTAGCTGTCTCTTTCATAATATAATACTATATCCAGTAATTCTCCTTTCCTATTTTATTGTAAGATCATAAGATTTAATTGCTCAAGAAAGGAATTATTTTATTGTGTCATTTATAGTTGTAAGTTTAGGAAAAATGCTTACTGGCAATTAAAAAAAATTCAACATATGTTTCCCATTTTAAAAGAACAAAGTTCTAAGGGGGAGGGGCGGGAATAAAAAGAGAGAGTTTTTTACTAGCTGATGGGAATGAAACATAATTTTTCCTCAGTCAGTTTTGGCCTATGGTGAAATTGATTTGGTGTAACTTTGGTATCCAAAGTTAACTGTAAGTAACTCCAGTTTTCCTTTCTGCCCAGAGGAGAGCAAAAGGCACCTTCTCAGAGTAATTTATCTCCCCCTAAGTGCCTAAGATAAATCAGATAAACCAGCACTCTCCAGTACTCACTGTTTCTCTGCATTGCCTTAATACACCTGTGACTGTCCTAAGATTAAATTT
The DNA here is from genome assembly GCA_013396655.1 of Campylorhamphus procurvoides. Classification (NCBI taxonomy): domain Eukaryota; kingdom Metazoa; phylum Chordata; class Aves; order Passeriformes; family Dendrocolaptidae; genus Campylorhamphus; species Campylorhamphus procurvoides. Next base: position 232,901 of record WBMV01003457.1, read on the forward strand.
AGATAGGTGGAATGTACAGGTCAGTATGAAGACATGACTGCACCTCATCCTCCAATTACTATATTAACTTATTTTCCGAGTGTGGAAGGTTTGAGGTAATCTGAAATTTTAAAATATTATTTATTTATTTATTTGGGGGGAGGCAACTCATTAAGAAGGACTGTTTAAAATTCTACTTTTGCTTTCAATGTGCTTGATTCATCATTTTATTAAAACAGAGAACTGGATGACAGGATCTGTAGTTAGAGATGCTGTAATATCAGAGGAGGTTCTTTATGTGGTACTTCACATTTGAAGAATAAGTGGGAAGTTCATCAGTTGAAAAATACAGCTTCCCTTTAACATTTTTTCTAAATACTGTTTTTGTTTTTTTTTTAAGTTGACAAGATGTTACATGAAAAAGGTGAGGGATAATGGATACAAATCATGCTGGGGACATTCCAATTAGACAGAAAATGATAATTTTTCAAAATGAGAACAATTAGCCATTGCAATAATCTCGCCAGGGAAGTGCCTGATTTCCTAGTGTTAGACCCAGTTGGACAGGGTGCTGGGTCATTTTGTCTTGACTGTGATTTTGCCTAGAAAGGTTAGACCAGGTGATCCTTGAGGTCTCCTTCCAACCTGGTACTGGTTGATTCTATGACATAGTTTTAATAAGATCTAATAACATGTTTCTTCATTATTTTGAGAAATGTTTATAGTTAGGATGATGAGCCATTTGCTAAGAATGATTACTGCAACATCTGTAGGACATACTACTTTACTTTCCTGGACACTTAGGGATGTTAAGAATGTTTGTAATCAGAGCTCCAAAAGGTTAATGATACCTAGTACTGTATGTCAAATTCTCAGATTAAAAACAAGGGAAAAGTCAAGTCTTTGATCTGTAGGTTTAAAAATAGGATTACATATCATCAACACAATAAGAGACAATAAGTGAGCACTCTATCTTGTCTCTAATCTGCTTACAAGTAAAGCTGGCGGATAAATTGGCCATTGACTGACAAGTATCCTACCAGGTTCATAGTTTAAAGAATATATACTGACTTCTTCTGTACAGTTTATATTCATTTCTAGAAAAAAGAGCTTTAAACACAACCACTTAATACTTTATTTTAAACATGACATGAAAGCAACAAAAATTATGTCTGAAAAAAAGTTTTGCCTCCTATATTAAACAAATACTGCTGGTTTAGGAATGTAACAACTAATCATAATTGCTAGTTTGTTGTTTTTGGTTTTTGGGGTTTTTTTCAGTACAGACTCCCATTTTCCAAACAAAAAAATAAATCCTTCTCTGACCTTTCTTAAACAGGATGTGAAAGGTACTTTTGCAAATTTTCCTTTATTTGTGTTATACTTCATGTTAAGAATATGACTGCTATTTGAGATTTCAATTCTGCTATCAAAAAAGAAAAAAAAATAAAAATTTGGTTCTTTTCATTTTATTGTTTATATAGTCTTGATTTTAATGACATTATTTTTAAAGTCAAGGTAGCAGAATAAGACCTTAGCCTTTAATAATTAATGCCGTCATTTGTGGAGGAAGCAGGCATAGTAAGTGTGGCCTCCTAACCGATTAACAAGAAAACATTAGCTAACCATTGTGTTGCAGCTTCTGGCAAGAGAGTGGTTTGAAAATTCAGTACCAAAACTGGTAATCTTTATAACCTGAAAATGCATCATATTGTTCTTGGCTACCATTTATTCATTGTTCCATGGTGAGAAGTACTGTAGAGTATATTCAGTTATGCAGTATATTTCCTGGATCTGTGAAATGCAAGTGTCAATTCTTGCAGCAAAGGAAGTAAGTAATTTAAGTGCTTTGAAACCTCACAAACATTGTCTGAGATTGCACTTGTCAACATAGGTCTTACAGTAAGTCCTGAGTTGATTACCAAAATCCACTCCACTTTCCACTGCTACATCACCTAAGGTCTTTTCCTAAGAAAGGAAAGACAGTGAATGTCAGAAAGATAAAACCGGAATTCATGAAATTGAAAATACAGTGTTTAGGATTTGGTCTGAGCAGAGAATAAAGAACAGATATTTTCTTGAAATGTTTCCCTCTGACGGAGAGGGTTGATTTACTTTGGTTTTTTTTCTGGCAGTCTTTTAAGTATGGCAGATTTGTAATGTATTCTGAAAAGGTGACATCGGTATTCACCCTGATTTAAAGCTTGATTTAGTGTTGATTGCTTCATTTCTACACCCGCAGAGTCATAATGTATATTTGGTATGTTTGGCTGTGATGTAATTTTTATTCATGAATGTAGGTTTTGTGGTATTATGACACTAGTTTGTCTGCACTCTTCATTATATTATTATTATTTACAACTAGTGTTCCCTAGTCCCTTTTTTGAGATAAAATTCTATAGAAATTACCTCAATTGCATTACTTTGATAAGATATTTTATTTCAACATATCATCTGGTTTATCACCAGAGTAATTTTCCTATGTGTTGGTCAAGCTTCATCAGTTTTTAAGCTGGAGCCTGTGAGAGTTTGGAAGATAGCAATTATTCTCTATTTTTGTACAGTATCTTTGCTAATTTAAACTTGTTCTAAAGCAAGAGACAAATAGTCTTTGATAACAGTTTGTATACAGATGCACCCATGAATTGTGTTCTTGCACAAGAATTGTATATATCTGAAAATAAGATTTGTTACACTAAAGCTTCTCGTAGGGTACAAGTATCCTGAGAAGTATGGAGTGAATATTTAAATGTTCAATAGATTCCAGTACTTCTGTGCAATATATATTTATACCTAAAAGGAAACTGCAATTTTCTCCAGAGAAATTGAAACAGGTGATGAGAGGAAAAGTGGTTTAAGAGAAGTAGTTTAATTGTTTGAGAAATTGTTTAATTGTTAATTTGCTTACGTGAATTCTGTGATTAGAAGGTTCTTATACTGTGGATTTGAGTACTGATTACTTTTATGTCCAGTAAGTGCTACGAGAAATCCCAGGAGATCAGTCCTAATATCCAAAATTCTTAAATTTAGGCTACCTGAAGCTCATGTAACTGAATTCAAAGTGTCCAGACAATTTATGTTAGAAATCAAAGTGTGGTTTGTTTTTTGTTTATTTTACTTTTTAATTGCTTTTCCAGGTATTGTAGCAGTATTGTTTTCTGTAGGGTGTTAGTTGCTATAAGTGGTTCATACATTATGATTAACGTGCTTTTCAGTTGGCATTGATTGATTTTGTTTTACACAGAAACTCAGGATTTACAAGGAAGCCATATTAGATTTGATCAATAATTCCCTGCTCTTCTCATTATCTCTAGGAGTCTATGGGGAGGTGTAAGGGTCAGAACTGATCATAATAGTATCCTGGGTCATGCACTTGAACCTAAACTGCTTAATACCTGGAGAGTTTCATCATTATAAATTATCTTATACATATTGCAGGGGAAAAAAAAGGAAAAAAGAGAACTATAATAATTTTCAGAAATGGAAATTTTTGCTTTTATATTAAGAATATTTAATATGTTTGTTATTGCAATATTTATATTATTTATATTATTTTTATTGAAGATACTTGCAAATGTTTTCTCACTGTAATTATGTTGCTTTTTTGGTATGTAAATTTAAAACAAGTAAAACAAACAGGAAAAGCAAGAAAGAAAGGCTGACAGGATTATTGATCCTGGAGAAGACTCTGATGAGATAGTGGCCTTTCAATGTATAAAAGGGTCTTATAAGAAGGAGAAAAACTTTTTACTAAGGCCTTTAGTGACAGGGCAAAGACAACTGTTTTTAACTAGAAGAGGGTATCTTTAGATTGGAAATAAGGCAGAACTTTTTAAGGTGAGGGTGGTAGGACAGGTGTGGTAGAATTGGTTGTTCCATGAACAATGGAGAAGTTATGGATGGCTCATCCTTGGAAGTGTTTGAAGTCAAGTTGGAACGGACTTTGAGCAACCTGACCTATCAAAAGGTGTCCGTGCCCATAACAAGGGGGTTGGACTGGATGATCTCTCGAGGTTCATTCCAACCCAAACCATCCTATTATTTTATGATTTTGTTTGACATCGAGCAAATAGTATGTTACATAATGGTGGTAGCAAAACAGTTGACTGTTCTGATAGACAGTTATGAAGTTAAACAGGCTGGAACTTGTATCTGGCTAGCCTTATTCTTCTTCTTGGGAGAATGGAAAGAGTGACAATTGCTTTAAACAGGAGGATATTTTGTCTGTAATGAACATTTTGGAGGAAATATCCTGATAAAAGTCTGTTGGTTCTGTGGGGTCTGAAAGACAATATAATCAGTTTTCTGTTTTTCCTTTCTCCATTTGGATAGAGAGCCCAGGTATCAAACACACTGTCATTCCAACATGAGTTTAATTTCCAAAGATTAGTTCAATTTTGTTTATCCTTAGGGCTTTTAAAAAATCAGAGTTGTTAATGAGTTAATATTATTAAATATTAATGTTAATATTTAATCCTGCTTATGTTACTGGTAGGATGCAATAATGCAATGCAGTATTAGAATATTTTTCAAGGAATTAAATAACTAATGCTTATGTACCCTTATATAAACAATAAACTTTTTAAGTTTTAGTATAACTTCTTGAGCTTTGGCAATCTTTTTGTGCTTAATTTTTATGATGTATCTGAGGTGTTTCAAACACTGTATATGCTCATTTATAAAGTAACCATTGGGTACTCATCTTAATCTGTACCTTAGAATATTAATGATTTCTATTTATTCCTACCTAGAAATCAGTTTAAAATTTTTTTTAAAATTTTAAATAAATAATAAGGATAGCAGCTATGCATTTTTCTACTGTATGTATAAAACTTATTTTTCAACATGACATAAATAAATAATATTTCTTGACTTCCTTTCCTCACCTTTACTTCCACACGTGCAGTCAGAAATGCAGATGTACTTACAGATGCACAAGAGCATGTACAACACTTTATTTTCTTTCAGCTGCCTCTAGACAACTCAGTCAGAACTGTAGATTTTCCTAGTTACTAACAATGAAAGTAAAATTGTTCTGTTACTCATGAGCTTTCTTTTCCTATGCATGGTACAGGCACGTTGTGACAATTTCCACCTTGTGGGTCACTTTTCATTTACAAATGCACAGAAAGTTGAGTTTCACTCTAGTTGCTTTGCTTCCAACTCCAAGGTGACAACACATGACAGTCCAAAAGAAGCTGAGTGATATTTCCTCTCTAAATAATATCACAAACTTAGCAAAATCTTATAAATATGTTCATATGGAAAACATTTGTTCTCTTTGATCAGGAATGTCCAGTCTTTGTTAGAGATTGAAGCGTTGGCAAGCAAGAAATACCACTGTTCAGCCCCAAGACAGAAACTGAGCAGTATAAAATGGAACATCGCAGTAGCTGCACCCACTAATGGCAACACAGGTGTGTCCATAAGAAATACAGAAAGATAAGTTTGGTTTCCTCTCCTGACTGAGAATCCACAAAAGGAGTAAATAAAGACATAACAAAAAAACAAGTAATCAATGGAGAAAAAGAAAAAAAAAAGAAAAAAACTAAAAAAACACACAAAACCCTGCTTAGGAAGGTAGCATGCATATTGATAACTACCCTAAAGGCATATTTTAATGAAGGAGGAAGGTTAATTGCTTCACTATGTTAAGAAGTATTTGGTACCTAAACTCAAACAACTGCGGCCCCACTTCAAGTACTGTGGCAGGTTTGGGTGCCTCAGTATAAGAATGACACCAGAATATTAGAGTGTGTCCAAAGAAGAATGACCAACATGATGAAAGGTCTTGAGGGCAAGACCTAAGAGAAGCTGTTTGTTCAGCTTGCAGAAGACTGAGTGGTGACCTCCTTTCAGTCTACAACTTCCTCAAGGTGGGTAGAAGAGGTGGAGAGCCCCATCTCTTCTCTCTGGTGACCAGTTTAGGACACAAGGAAATGGAGCAAAGTAGCATGTGGGGAAGGTCAGATTGGACATTTGGAAAAGGTTTTCATTGAAAGGATGGTCAGGCAATGAAACATATTTCCCTGGGAAATGGTCACACCACCAAGCCAGTCAAAGCATCTGGAGCATCTGGTTGATGTTCTTGGCCATATGGTTTTCCGTTAGTCCTTCAAGGGGCAGGGAATTAAACTTGCTGATCCTTAGGGGCCCCTTCCAATTTGAGATATTCAGTGATTCTATGAATCTGTGATTGGATCTGGCATAAAGGTGCAGACCAGAATTTTGCATAATGCTAGTCTTTTACACAGAACAGTTTGTTGTTCAGCAATTAGATAGCAAAGAGTGAATACTAACCACAGCTTGAAAATCAGCCCCAGTATGGATTTATGTGGTCTCAGGCTGAGTACCTTTTTTGTTTTTAGAGATCAGCTGCTTCCTGACGGCAGTAGATCTATTGATCTCCCTTCATGATCTAACAATGTTTATGGAGTAACAAATCAGGGTTGTAGCAAAATGAGGTTTAAATAGTTATGACACAAATAGGCAGATTATTTTTTACAAGCTTCCGAAGGATTATACACCAGACTGAGAGGAGGCACTTTCTATATATGAGAGAAATAGTGCCAGGGCAAGAGGGAATAAAATGTAATTGAAGATAAAATACTTCTCTAAGCCTTGTACCTATAGCAAAGTCACCAAACTGGAAATACTCTTCATTTCTAAGTATCCTCCTTTGGGGTTAAACCTGGCATCAGTATACTACTTCAGGTTAAGAGATGGCTATATTTCTAAATGATAAGGCAGGAAAATATTTAGGAAAGCAGAATAATTTATGTGATTGGGAAGGTGGCCAGGAACCAGGGGTTACCACTGATACTGTGCAGAGAGTGCTGAGAGAACTTTAATTGCCTCTAATGCTTAATGCTTTGATTTCACATTTCATCTGAAAGACAACACCTTCAGCCTCCTGGTGCTTCACTAGATGCATTAGTTCATCAATGCTAACATCTTTGTGTCCTTCACTTCCTTGACAATCCTATGCAGTCTCCCATGTAGTCTAATCCTCTTTAGTCTATGTGCTCTGATGGCAGTTTCAGCACACAATAATGGTTGGAGGTTATGTGACATTAGTTTGTGGAACAATTTTCAGAGGAAGTGACTAGAAGTCTAATTACTACAGACATTTTAAATTGAACTGGACAAAATACTACAGAACATATTATTCATTAGCATAAGCATGCACTGAATCACTGGGGAGAGTTATCTTGAGGCAGAGTGCTATCAACAACCACAGCGGTGTGATTGCAATCTGATTCATTACCTAACTTCAGGCAATAGGTCAATGTGACATTCCTAAATTCAGGAGTTCAGTCACTGTAAACTCCCTCTGCAGACAGTAATATGAGATGGGCATGTCAGAGATCATGTAGTGTCAATTTTGGAATCACTTCTGAAAGCTTTTCTCTTTTTCTCTCTTACGGGATTAAAGAGAACATAGGATGACGAGCAGAGTAGGTTTTCTGCTTGAATGTAATGTGTGTAAACATTTCAGGTCATAAGCTGCTCAGATTGCCTTCTGAAAAAGACGCTGTCTTCACTAATTAACAGCAGTTTAAGGAAAAAAATTAACATGTTTATATTACCCACTCTGGTTGTCATCCTACCTTCCAGTTATCCCCAGAAGAATGGGTAAAGAGAAACTTCTAAAACTATTCAAGTGTGAAGATGGGTTTCTGTCAGGGCAACATGTTTGTCTCCAGTGAGTGTAAGAGAATATAGGGAGATGAACCTTTGCAAATCAACAGATGAGATAAAACTACAGCTGAATGACATTTCTGGCACTATGTGAAAGCAGCATGGTCAAGGAATATTACCCCCACCAATAATCTTGTTAAGTACAAAGAACTATAAACAAAAAAATAGAGTTTCATTAAAGTGAATCAAGAAAGACTGTAAGAGTTAGAAATAGCATTTTAAAGCTATGTACCACTTTAGTTTTAAGTAACCTTAGGTTTATTATCTGTGGTGATAGATGATGTGTCAAGAGTCCTAGAAAATGTTAAAATTGATTGCTAAATTAGTGACCACATTAATAACACTACTACACCCAGCACCTGGAAAAGAGTAGTTGATGCTAGGCATTTCTGTGTGTCTCTTCCAGAGTAGTCTGCACAGGGACCATTCAGAGAAAATACCTTTTTGAAGAGAGAATCTTAGAAAACCACCTATTTATGGTGATGCAAAGGAGCTGTGTTTCCCTTGGGGTTATGAGTTGAGATCATATTGCAGGAAAAAAAAAACACCTTTGTGTCATAAAAACCGGCATTTTCATATAATAAATAAATTTTAATATGTCTGTATTTTTTAATTCAAAAACTTATTTTACTGTTGTGTTATTTTTACAATACCATAAGCATGCAAGGTGCTTCACAAGTCAGTTACATACTGTCCTAGACAAAAAATGTTCACTGTCTGATGATAGACCAAGCAATTATTTGTACAGAATGCAAGGTGTTGCCTTAAAGGAGTGAGGAAAAAAAACTCGGGCAACTTCAGTAGGAGATAAGATAAGTGAGCAAGGGCTTTAATGAGCCTCCAGGCTCCAGGAATACATTCACACAGGAATCCCCCTCTTTTGATCCTCGTTACAGATTTTATACTAGTGTCCATCCAGTCCCATTCTGTTATTTCCCCCCGTCCTGCCCCATTCCGCCCTCGGCACACCCCATCAGAAATTGGGTCTGGGGTCTCAGGACCCTTCCTTCATCTTCATCGTCTTCCTCACAGCACGTCAGGTCCTTGGAGGCTTTCCAAAGCTTCAGATCTGGAGGTCCTTCTGTCCCTGTCTTTATCTTGTGGTACAGGCTTCATGGCGCTTTTCTGCAATTCTACCTTGAAATAGAGACTAAACAGCTAAAGGAATTCTAAGGGGTTGATATAGGATGGGGTTAGTGTGTAAAACATTCAGCTACTGAAGTTATATTACTAGTACATTAGATCTACAATAATTTCTAACATCTATAAAATTTAAACAATCAAAAATCAAAGAAACCCTTAGGCGTCAAAGGAAATAAGAGTATGTAGCTGCTACTTCTTGTTAATTATGCAGATTTTGGAGAGTAGGATAAGGAGGAAGCCCTCCAGACTTCTTTGTACTTTCAGATGAGGCGAAAGTGGAAAAGTGGAATTTCCATCCATTTGGTGGTTCCTCTAGCATCCATGAAGGGCATCCACGAAGAACCTCTACCCTTGCTTATCCCTTTTGAGAAGGCAAGGTTCAGCCCCAATTGAATATGAAGGAAGATGTATCAGTCACGTGCATCACGATGGAAAAATAAATTCTTATATGTATATATATATATAAAAAAAATTGTTTCAGATAAAGAATAGAACTGATTTGGACTTTTTTGTTTTTAAAGAAGGAAAAGTCTACAAATTGGGTTTTTTTCATTTGTAATAGGATGTTTTGATGCACTGACTAGAACTAACAAAATAACAATAGCCACTGGAAAAAAAATCACCTGTTTTCTATTCAATTATATCATGTAACAGTTCTACAAAATCAGATGACTCAGTTGCCCCACGCTTGAGAATAATCAGCTCTTTGTTTAACATATATATATAATTAAATCTTACTCTCTGGATTATATGTAATACCAATGAAAATAATATAAGAACAAGCTTTTTTTTTGTAGGATAGGTGTCTTCTAAACAAAGCAGCAAGCACATTTTAAACCAGACTTCAGCTTTGGATGCATTACAGAATTTTTAATTTTGCTAACCATAAAACATTGAGGGCTTCCTAAGAATATTGACAAATTCTGACTAGCTTTTAAAAAGTAAGTGGTTAACCTACACTCAGTGTTTACATTCTTGCTTTAACAGCCTTAGGTCATAATTTTGACTTAAGTTTTGGAAGTCTAATCATTATATACAATTATAAAGCCAAGGGAACTGCCAGCCTTGGAATATGGAAGGGAAGCTGGAGCACTAAGTGTAGGTCCCAGCATAGCCCTACCCAAAATATATAGGAATCAATTTCAGTGTCATCTGGTTCTGTACGCTGAAATGTCCTTCTGTTTTATTGTGTGTTTATGTGGAGCTGATATTTGATAGGGTCCCCCTAGAAGGGCCTGTTGCCTGCCTGAAGAGTATTTCTTCCCAGCCGGAGTTTAAGCTTCCTTCATAAGACTAATCATGCTTCCCACAAAGTGGCTGGAATCCAATTTTAATGTGATCCAGCTTTGTGAAGCTGGATCAGGAACATACCATGTTTTAGCTACTAATATCAACATTTTTCTCTGCGCATTTCGTCTCAGAGAAGTTAAAAAACTCCCACAGATGTCTGTTTGTCTCTTTTAATCTGTGTTTCTGTATAGACTCTATCTGAATTTTTATTTTCAACTACAGGCAGACTGGGTATTAACTTGAGTTTGAATGTTGGCAGCTCTCTGTTGAAGTGGTGGGCAGCAGGGAGATAAACTGCTAAGGCATACTAGCCTGACAGTCTTCGGGCAGGAAGAGGTATGGGTTTAGAATAGCAGGGTAGGTCTTCACTGTTAGAAAATACTGCTAGATTTTTAGTACCAGATTTCCTGAAAAGCATGTCTTAGACTCTTTATGCAAATGAACTGGGTTTTGCAATTTTGTGTTTGTCACACATCATAAGTGGAATCTTGGTCTGTATGAATATTTTAAGTACCTGACCTTTGTTCATTTTTATTCACATCAGACTAATTATTTTGTGATTTCATCATCCTACACTAAAAAGTGCTGAGTTAGCATTGTCTTCCTTTACCAGTGATATGAACTGCATTATGTGCATTTGTTGGCAGCATCAAATACTGATGTAGCACATTTTGGAGTATTCTGATTGGTGGCATAGAGTCCAGCTAATTTTGAACCTCTTTACGCAGTTTAGACCCCTTTGGTTTATGTATTTGGAAACAAAATGTATATGCTGAATATCATGCTGCCTTCAGTTCTGTAGGTACTGTGCACAGCACGAGTTTGAATTTTGTGATAACTGTATGATGGTTTTCATATTTATCTCTATAATAGATATGGTAAATATAAAATCCCTTTATATATCTATTATTATGTGGCATTGGAGGGAATAAATTAGGTGCTGAAAAGCCAAAACACAGAACTCTTCCCCAACAATTAGTGCTTCTGCTCCAAAATTGCTTTCCTGGTCGAGGATGACTTTGCAGGTAAAAAAGCCTCAGTGTTCAAAGTAACCTAGACATTGTAATTGTCTTAGGCTGTTAATTATACCCATGAGAGTAGTTTCCGGGACAAGCCAGAGGACTCAAGTCAGGTTTAAACCAATGTAAGAGGCCATCCATCTATTACAATGGCTAAACTAATTTGTTATGAATTAAGTGGTGCCAGTTCTTTGTGTAGGAAATTCTAAAATGACATTGTGCCCAGTGTGCAAACAAAGATTATGGAAAGGGTTCTGTACTTGAAATAGTTTTTGCTTCTCTTTCAGATATTGATGACTGTATGTGAAACATGAAGATGAGTCGAGATCCTGTTATAGAATTAATAAAAAAGCCTACCCAGACAGAGAGACATTATTCCTATCTTGATATTCTTATAATTTAAGGTTCACATACTTTAACCTCTTTGTCAAATTAAGAATGCTATTGAAGCTAATGAACCTGTTTCCTTGAATTTGAATTTACTGGATCAGTACTCTTTTGGACAGCTAAATATAATAAAAAATATGATGGAATCAATGCAGTGACAAGCTTCCCGTAAGAAAGAAATTTGAAGAAGAGATTGAGATTCATGTAAAAATAATTTGAATTCTTTTTTGTATTAATGATGTCCATTTGTTTTCAAATTTTTCCATAACAATTACTTTAAATAGTGTACTTTCCCCTGTAATCTACTAATAATCTGCTGGTTTTTATTTAGAATAGAGAGTTTTATGTGAAAAACTTTAATATGTATGCACACATATGCCATCTTGGATCACTTCTGGATCTACTGTTCTGGACTAATTTGGATGAAAACTGGAAAACAAAATCAGAAATTAATGCTCTTTCTACAGTGAGTTTAATGAAACTGTTTCCTCTAGGGATGTGACCTTCAGGTCTGTATCCCTGCCACAGTAATACTAGATCACTACGGACTTCTAAGTTTGTAGTAGCCTGTATCTGAAGTTGTATTTCATTTGGATAAGTTATTTCTTTCTCCCTCATTTTGTGTGTCTGTGTGTGTTTTGGAATGGAAGTTGACTCATTAAATTCTTACTTTTCCTAGCTTTTCATAAAGATATGCCTTTTATGGAGTAATTTAGGCTGTGCAATGCTATGGACTGAGCCACAGCAATGGAGTAGGTTTGGGCATACAAGTGAAATGGAGTGTACATGGGAGATACTCGAAGTGGCAGTTTGTAATCTGCTGGTTCATTTAAAACAATGTTCCATAAAATTAGCACATAAATAGAATTAAGCACATAAAAAGGCTCTAGGTAACTTTTTTTTTGAGAATCAGTATACAAAGGTGAATACCTTGATTTAATTATACAAACTAGCTGTTTGCAACTTTTCAAAGCTGCATTTCCAGCTTTGCTTTTAACTTGAAAAAATTACACCTTGAACTTCCTAGGTTAAAAAAAAAAAAGAAAAAAAAAAGACAATAGTCTTGCACTTAATTCTGAATCGGCCTATCGAGGTGCAGATGCACAGTTTTCTCAAAGCATGTCTACAGGTCAGCTGAAATGTGTTGGCTGTGGCTCCTGCTTCACTATTAGCTTTGCAGAAAAAAAAACAGAAACGTTTTCATTCTGTCTCATATGAAGGTGTAGATGAAAATACTCTCTTTGTTCAGACTGCTTCCCATTTTGGGTTGGATTTTTTTCATACTCTAGAATTTTTTACTTTTAATTTGTAGAGTTTCCATAAGGGTGGGGTTTTTTTTGGTTTTTGTGTTTGTTTTTTTCCTTTTGACTTTGCCTATTAAAATAATGAAAAACAGTGAAGAATAGTATTCCTGGGCCTTTTAGCTTTGAATTCATATCATATTATGATGAAATTTAGAGGTGTGACATCCTGTTAGTGTCTCTGCTAGTTTCAGTTTTCAATTTCTGGGTCTTTTTCAGAGTTATGGAACTTCAATGAAACATTAGTTTGTACAATTTTTAAGATTCAAATTTTCAATTATTAAGAATACTGCACCTACATATTATATTTTCCATAGAGAAGTTGTTGCCTCTGATTTTTGTTTTCCCATAGCACAAAATGTCCTGATTTTCTGTACCGACAAACAGTTGAATAAGATATTTGTACCTAAATGAAAAAATACAGTAAAGTTGTGTATGACACTACACAGTATGCATGGGATATCTGTTATGAAAATGCATCAGAATAGACATATACTCGTGATAAACATAAAGAAAAAAATAAGGTAAATATTGAAGTTACAGCAATATAGCTTGCTTGTGATGTCTGTGAAAGTGAGATTTAAGAAGATTATGAGAATACTAGCAAGTATGCTCAAATATGTATAAAATAAAAATTGGATTGTTACTGTTGTTAGCCCTTTTTCTTTTTCATTAGAATTAAGACATTTATTTTTTCCCTTCCTAGGTTGTACTATTACAATGTAAAGCTCAATCCACTTGAATGGTTTTTAGAAGATTTTGCCAATTAAAAAAACAAAATAGTTATTAATGAGAATGGGAATAGGGTAGATATTCCATTCCCTCTCTTTTCACTATCCCTTGCTTGCTTTCTGCAAAGTTATTTGTGTCCCAGATTTGTTGACTCTAAGTACTGTATGATATCAGCTAGAAAATGAGTCCTGGTGTTCAGCAATCTGTATCCTTGATAGCCATCTGTGTCCATAAGACTTTCATTAATAGGATGTACTATCATCATACAAGAATTTCATTATGCTGCAGAGGCAGAACAGCTGAGTAAGTAGAGATAACTAGTAGCTTATGAGAGTTGCATTAAGAGCAGTCATAGACATTTTGAGAAAAATACTTCATAACTGCCCTTGAAGGCCTTTCCTGTTTCTGTATTGTTATCAGTAGCAACTGAAACCAATTTTTTATGCGGTTTTTGTATATTTTATAAGGATTCCTTATGTACCAAAGTATTTAATTGTAGATTGCAGTAGAATAGTACTGATACCTGTTTCAGGTGTAGATTGCATAGTCTACCATTTTCTGGTAGACATTCAATAGTACAGTTGCAAATGTAATTATAAATAAGGGGTTTTTTTCTGAAAGTGAATTGTTGCTTCTGGATACATCTGTATCAGTACTTCATCAACATAAAAAGAAAATAACACTTTCCACACATTTACTCAAAAAAAAAAAAAAAGTTTGGTTTGGGAGATTACTCAGTAGCCATAAATGCATGTTAGGAAGAATAATGATGTGTTCAGAATTTAGTCTACCATTGTTATGTTCTTCCATCACCAAAACTGTGTCACATCCTGTATAGTAAAAAACTGGGTTCAGGGCAAAGGATTTGACTTCTTAGATGAGTCAAAATTAGTAAGGTTAGGAAAAAAAAAGAAAGAAAAAAGATACATTTATAAAAGTTGATTGGCAAGATTTTTGTTATTGTTTCTCATGACTGCCTTGGTAGTTCACAAGGACAATCACAGTCCTTTATTATGTAGAAACTCAAAATAATAGTAAATCCCCTTCCTGAAGAGTTAAATAGAAATAAGATGGGGAAAATGACAGAATTTACCAGAGAAAGCATGGTAAATTCCGAATTTGTTAATTTCTGTAGGGTTGTAGAGGAATTAAGTTGTGCTGAGAGATGGTTAAGCCAGATGACAACAATTTGTGATGGAAAGAGATTCTGAAGGGAAAAGATGTGAAGGGGATGCAACCATAGAAAAGACCGTAAGCAGTGTGGGTGTGCAGATAATCATGCTCAAGAGAAGGAAGAGTGAAGGACTGGAGCAAGTCAACTCCGTTCAGAGGAAGTCCTATCAGCATTTTAACACCATTTTTAAGAGTCCAAAGATCTTTTCTTTTGCTGTTTTTTTTTTCTTTTACTGATGTTTTAGTGTATTATCTTAGATGGTGGTATTTTCATGATGTTTACTCTTTTGGGTTTTTTGGGGGCTTGTTCTTTTTTAGTAGTGTGACTGAATGCTGGAATACTGGACTTCTATAAAAAGAAGCAGGACTGTAGAAGAAAGAAGGAAGACACAGAGGGACATAGAGGATGAGGAGAGGGTGGAGTCAAGGACAAGAAGCTAAACACTGTGGCCTGGTTAAGTAAAATTAGAGGTGGCTAATGAGGTGAATCAAAAGGCAATACAGAGGAACTGAATAATTGCGGTGGTAATAGGATGCCTTTCCAAGAGAGTAAAAGCTGTAATTAGCTCTGAATCTAGCTGAAATAAAAATAACAGGTATAGATTCAATTGAAGATAGAAAGAGAAGCCCATTTTGTTCTCATATTTATGATGGATGGTAGAACCTGAACCAAGAAGGTGAAACAGAAGTCTCAGAGATATAGCTATATATCTCTGAATGTATCCTTACTTTTGCCTTCCATGGAGCTGCTTTTTAACTTTTTAGTATAAGAAAAAATAGTGTTTCTTATTACCCATAATGCATGCCTCAATCAGTTTGATTAATTGATCTCCTGAAGGAAGACATTAGTGAACTCTGCAGCTCCAGAGTTTCCTCGTTTTTGACCATCTTTTGTAGAAGTCACTTCTTCAGTCTTTTTTTGCACACTCATTAATAGATATTCATGAATTATTCATCCTCTTATGAAAAGAACTTGGAAATGTTACCAGTCATCTAAAATGTAAGATAAATATACCTGTTAACCACAGTTCCTTGACATCCAAATTGGTGCAGGACTTTTATTTACATTTCTTTTCTCCTTGTGTTCGGTGACAGAGTTTTCAAAATTTTGGTCAGGAAACCTTTTCTTTTGCAAGTAAAAAAGAGAGAAGATCTGATACTAGATATCTCATATGGAGTGACAGGTAATTTAATAGAAAATTGTATGCAGTTGTGCTGTAATGAGAGAGGAGTAACATCTCACATCTGCTTCAGAGTAAATGTTTGCTTGCTGATAACTCTAGAATAGTTAATCAAATACTAAAATCTGTTATTATTCATCCTTCTGCCCCTGTCATATTGCTAACTAATGATCTTGTCAGAAGTTTAGAACTAAACTCACAAGTCTTATCAGTGAATGCTGAAGGCTTATGTGTCCAGTAAGGGTCATATTATACTGGCTTACAAGTTAGAAGATGGCAGCTTTCTGTAGTCCAGCATCCTGTTGTGCTGGAGGGAAGGAAGCCAAAGACAATTTAGCAGTATCATCTTAACGTGGGTAGGCTCAAACAACTTACTGGTGAAGAGACTGCATGTTCCATCCTCCACTGGGCCTTGTCTTCAGCCAGTTGGCTGTCTCTTCAGTCTTCAAAGGTTATTGTGTCATGAAATTTTGTATCAAGTCCTTAGTTCTTTTATTGTGTGGTGTATGTTCATATCCATTCATCCATCTATCTATCTATCTATCTATCTATCTATCTATCTATCTATCTATCTGTCCTCATTGGGTGTTCCAGTGATTTGACCCTATTTGTTCCTTTCCTTGGACCTTTCTAGTTCAACTGCATCTTTGCAGTTTTAAAACTGCCTAGGTAGATACTGTGGCTTATGTAGCTTCGTGATGGTTGGCTTTTTTCTGTTTTGTTCTCTGTTCTTTTCTTAGTAACTTGTATCATTTTGCTTCCAGATCTGATAGCTACTGAGTGCTAGCCTGATGTTTCCTTTGAAACATTTCTAGTTTGATTCCCAGATCTCTCTCTGAGATGATAATAGCTAATTCAGAGTACATTTCTGTATAGCTAGGGCTGGGTTTTTGTGTGTTTTGTTGTTTGTGGAGTTTTTTGTTGGTTTTTTTTTCCCATGTGCATTACTTTGTTTTTATTGACATTGGATTTCAGCTGCCAGTTTATCATCTGATTTCACAGCAGTATAAGATCTGTTTGTAGCTTTCAGAGTTTTCTTTCTACCACTCAGAATAATGTATTGACATCAACATATGCATTTCACAGTTCCAGCTCAGTAAAAGCTGCAGGATCATAGTTTCCTGAGTTTGGGTATTTTGATTCCTGTGCATTTGTATTTTGTGCTGTCTGTTATCAAACTTAACATTAAAAAACCTTTATAGCTGTGTTATTTTCTCAGTGGAAGAAAGACTTTTAGACTTCAGTTATCCTTGGCTTTTTTAATTTACTTTCTCTCATCTCCTTGTCCCTTTCCAAGCAAGGATGCAAAAAGCAGAGGGATCATACCTATGATAAGTTAGTTCGTTTAACATAAAGAAATACTATTGACCTCTGCTGTTTGAAAGGGGATATTTCTTAGATGGATTGGGAATTTTCAGTGTATGAGCCTTGAAGCTCCAGAATGAGGCCTTTTTTTCCAGTCTAGTGTCAGCAGTCAATTGTTGGAGAATTTCCCTTTTTTTTATTGACTTTGCTGATCAGCATTTAACCTCATTGCTTTCTACATAATGATTTTTTTTTTCACTTTTCCTTGTCTTTTTTTGTTTTGTTTTGTTTTGTTGGTTTTTTTTTTAATAGTTAAACATTAAAACTAATTCTGGGATAATAGATAGAAGAAAGATTAACTTTGGGAATTCATATTTGTTTTTAAAAAAATGTCCTTCCTTGACATCCTTACAGGTGTTTTGTTTGTTTGTTTGTTTGTTTTTTATTGTTTGTTGGGGGTTTTTTAAATTATTTTTTTTAATCTAGGTTATAATTTTTTAGCATTTTTATTGTAAAAGAATATGCATGTATTATAGGTGTTTCATTCCTCATTATTAATGGACTTTTGCACTCCTTTTCCAGATTTTTAGATGCTAAGTGCTTTCATGTTCATTACTGAATTGATGTTAGAACAAGTTGGTCTAGTTTTGTTTGAAGCATTGAAAGACAGTATAAAACATATTACCTTTGAGGTGTCTTCATTCACTGCTGCTCATTAGCAAAATTAATAGTATTTTAAATTGTAATTTAATTAGATCTATCAAATAATTCAAACAGGAAATTAGTTCATATTTATGCAGTTAATGGAATTGAATGTCAAGCTCATTATATGGTATTAAAATGTTGCCATATTTAGGGTAACTTTAAGAAAAAATACTTGAAATAGTTGGGATTTACAGCACATATAGTGTCTCTGCCTTGAGGCATAGCCTAAGGCTCTGAACATTTTTAGCAAGTGGAACTCATTAGAATCCATTTTCATAAATAAAAACAGAATTTAAGTTATTCTTCCCAGGGATTAGCTATCTGGGGCTATTCAAGAATGTACTTATATTAGTGTTAATTTCCTTAGCATGCTAATTTGATTTTATTTCACATTTGTATGCTCAAGTACAAACTCCTCCAGGACCATCCCTGTGTCAATCAGCACATGCAAATTCTTTCTTCTGGTTCTGTTTAAGCTACTCTTGAAAGAAGTTTAGAAAAGTAGATATATCTGGAGTATTTCCAAGTGGTTTCATTTCTCCACAGTTAGCTTTACAGTTGCTATCCATATTAACAAAGTAAGATAATCACATATCCCTATAAACTTATCTTAATTTTGCATATGAATTTAGAAAATATTAGTGACTTAAAGATTACTAGAATAGCTTACTTTTTATAGAAGATAAGAAATATAAGTCCTCTGAATTGTCTTCCAATGATTGTGTCCTGGTAGAAATCCCTTCACAATCCTTTTTTTCCAGGAGTGAGGATGCTATGTACAGGATACAGTTGAGTTTCTGCCTGAACATTAGTCTGGATTTGAAGCAACTCTCTATTTAGTGAATGTATTTCTTTTGTCCTTTTTTTTTAAGTGACTAATGGTATTTCTAGGTCCTCTTTTTAGGAGTATGAATAGATGATGAATGTCTGTTGAGGGAGGTATGAGAAAAGCACTAAAGGTGGAAGAAGTAACTTTTACAAAAGGTAAGAAGGTAAATTATAGAAGATAAGTAAAGGTTTAAAGAGAAATGATGATTAAAAAAAACCAAAACAAAACATATAGTAAGTCACATATATAGCCTGGGCTTGTTCTTTCTAGACTATTTGTGTTAGCATTCCTCAGAGGCACATGAGCTCAATTAGTATGCAAATAAGACATGGACTGAGCTGCATTAGGGCTAAAAGCACAATAAGGTGAACACCAGTATTCTCTTGCTGTGAACTGCAAAACATATGGATTATAAGGCATGATCAGAAGAATTGGTAGTGCAGTTACTTTCAAGATTCCCTTCAGTATTTCATAATGCATTAACTTTTAGTACTTCTTGTTCTGCAACTACACTTTACATAAATTTTCCAAGTATCATCTTTGCTACATACAAGTCCCCTGTGTATTTAGTCTTCTTCAAAGAGTGGGTTGCATACCCCTTTTTCTGGCTTCTATTCCAACCCTGTGTCTGACACCAAGATCCACATTCTGCAAGTCTCCTCTGAGTGTGCATCTATTGGAATGTATATAATTGAGAGATCTATTTTTGTGCAAATCCCATTTCCTGTGCAAAAGAACACATCCATCTTTTTTTTATACCCATGGGATCTAAAAATTTGTATGTAGGAATAGTGAGGACTTTTTTTCTGGTCACCACTTTTTAAAGTTATTCCTGAAATTGTTTGGGCTGTGGTTCAAATATCAGATTGATGATAGCTGACCTCATTCTACAAGATCCTTTCTTTCCATTTTATGAAAAAATAGTCTGAAAAGTACTATTAGGAATTCTAAATAATAAAAAAAATATAGCATTTAAAGATTTGAGGCTCCTCCGATTTTTTCTGTTTGTAGGACTGAAAGAGGATTGAAGAGGCAGCTGTAATGTTTTTTCTGTGAAGATGAATGTTGTGTTCTTTGAAAAATGGAAAGATGTGTATGGCTGTCAGCTGCAGGAATATTACCATTTTCCCTTGAATCCCAACACAGAGTAACTGTCTCAGATTGTGATTTCCAATAATATTGATTACTGCATTCCTCTTACAACATTTCACTGTTTGGAAGATCATAATCTGTCAGCAAGTTACAAGGATTCATCAGTCAAAAACAGAGCTTTTAGTGGATAAAGTAATACTAGATTAATTAAAAAAGCTACAGTTGCTTTAATGATTTTTCATATTTTATCTGTCTTTTACAAACTTAACATTTATGATTGTTTCTGTAACAAATTAATTATGGTTTGTTCTACAGTTCATACTGAAGTGTTACAGAGAAACAAGCTTAACACCCTAATAGAGGACAATCACATCTAATATTTGCTTCTGTGGGTACAGTAGCTATATTTGCCAACTTTGTGCTTGAGTCCTTTACATACAAATTAGATTTGTACATATGCAGCACTTACAGCCTATATTTGTGCTGCTACATTATGATTTAGAATTCAACATTTTAGAATTTGACAGTTTATAGGACATGAGAGTACAGAACGTGATAATTCCGTTTGCTGTTAGTTACTTGGAACAGTTGAGATGACAGTAGCTGAGATGAATGTGGGTGTCTTGTAGAAGACATCGTTCTTCTGGGGTAACTAGTGCTGGTATTACAATGCTGGAACAAAATATTTGACAACAGCAGATACCTCAATTCCAGAGCAGGAGGTGGAATGAGCAGCAACTCAAAACACTTGGCAGGAGTCATATATGCAATTTTTATTTCTCTAAAAAGTTATTTAAACTGGATGAAGGAATATAAACTATGTCTAGCAAATATCAGTGTCGGCATAGAAGAACAAGATGAACAAGATGAAGACCTATCTACAGTTAGTATTCATGCAGCACTGGTGCTCAACACTGCCATTGCACATGCTCTGCCTGCACAATTTGGTTTTATTACCCAAAAAATAGTTGGTCTGTTTCATGTCCTGCCATACCGATTCAGCTCCTCAATGTCTTAACTGAGTATCAACACTTAGTGTATATTAGAAAACACATGACAGCAAGGGCAATGACTTTTTTTTTATTGTCACTGCTAGTCATGAGTGATTAAAAATATGTCATTAGATTTAATACTGAGTTTTCTTAGGTGGCAGAGGGAGAATTCTGTTACTCAGCTGAATCATTTGGTATATAGAAATATCACTGAAATTTCACTGGTTTTCAGGAATGTTGCTCAAGTTAAGAAGAAATCAAGGGAGTTTGGGAGACAAGGCAAGTGAAGTTGCAGTGAATACATATGGCAATCCCTTTGTAAAACATGCTGTTGCCCCTCCCAGTATTGCCCAGACTAGCAGAGTGCACTCTGCTTCTTCTAGTGCCACAGACCATAATATGAACATAGCAAGGCAACTTAAACCATTTAATCAAATTTGCATCTCATCTAACCTTCGCCAGAGGTGCCCCATAAATAGAGCAGAATTGGGAAGAATAAGAAGAATGGCAAAACCCTGTTTAAACAATTTATTTTTGAAGTCTACAGCAACTTTTACACAACACTGATGGTATTAGCTACAAGGAATGAATGTAAAAAATTACTGTGTTTCTAAATGAGAGTAGGATTACTATAGATCATGCGAGAAAACAGCAATTTTCTTGGACTTGTGCAGAGCTATCTTTACTCATTTCAATATTGACTCTATTTAGTGTAATGCTTATGCCTAAGATCTGCATATTGTGGTTGAAAACTAAAGCAAGTTTCTAACATAATATGATACTGATAATATTATGGCTATTCAGAGTCATAGTCAGATAAAACATTCAGTTAAAGTAGGAATTCCTGTAAAAAGAATTAAAAAAAAATGTTTCCTTCCATGTCCAGTATAATGTGAGACAGGCAATTTTCATTCTCTGTGCTTATGAGCTTTTTGGGTGTTTTTTGTTTTTTTTTTTGGTTGGTTTTTTTTTTGCTTTGTTTTTTTTTGTCTCAAGCTACTATGAAATATGTATTATTGAAGTTTTTTTCACATACTGTCCAGTGAAGCAACTACGTATACCATAACACCACTGATTTCTTTACCAGATTATTACAGACAAGTTGCTAAGAGACAAGTTTTATTATAGTAATTTATCTTGAATTTCGTACCTCTAAAAAGGAATGAAATATCCTCTTGGCATAATTCTATTAATATGTTCTCTATGGAATTACATTCCATAATGTGAACAGAAATTCAGTATTGGATTAAATAATTACAATATCCCACAGCTGGGTGGTAAACTCAGACTTGGTGAAAGTATGCATTTAAGTATTGTTAGCTTCAGCAAACCAGCCTGAACCAGGCTAAACCTTAATCAACTTTTTGTTTTATGACTTTGTGTATGTGAAAGCAGTATTTCCTGAACAGCCTAATAATTTATGACTAGCTTGAGTAACTCCAAAGAGGTAAAATTAGAAATAAAATGGACAGGACAAGGGAAAAAAACTTCACATAGTAAATCCCCTTCCTAATGAATGTCTCAGAAATCACTTCCCATTAAAAGCCTTTCTGTGATATCTTGGAGATGAAAATAGCTAGTATAAAAACTTTCTTAATTTAATTGCCTAAAATTCCCTGCCAGGGTAGGGCTGTAGGACACTGAGAATGATGAATCTTGCTCGATAACATCTAATTCAACAAGGATTTGCCTTTTACGACCATGAAATTCACTCTGAGGATTGACTGCAGGGAAGAGACAGGATCCACCTGAGAAAGTGGGGCAAGAATATCCTTGTCAACAGTCTGGCCAAGATGGAAAAAAGGTAGTTTTAAACTAGGAATTTGGGAGACAAGTGAGGAAGTGGTGATGGAATGTAGAGAGCAAACGTTTCTGAGTTATGTGACGAAGAGGGACCTCAGAAATGACAAAAAGTAGCAAATGGATAGCTGAGTCAGGTTTATGTACAGAAACACTTGCAACCTCGCAAACAGGCAGGAGGAACCAGAGCAACTAGTATGATCACCAAATGCAGATATTAGTGGACAGTCTTGTTAACACCTTTATTAATTATCTGAAGGAGAAAATGACATGCAGTCAAGTTTACAGATGCCACCAAATTGAGGGGATCAGTGGTAGAATCATGGAATCATTTCGGTTTGAAAAGACCACTAAGATCGTTGAGTCCAACTATTAATGAAACGCTGACAAATCCACCACTAAGCCATGCCCCCAAGGGGCACATCTACATGCCATTTCAATGTCTCCAGGGATGGTGACTCCACCGCTTCTTTGGGCAGCCTCTTCCAATGCTTGCAACCCTTTTGATGAAGGAACGCCTCCTAATATTCAACCTAAACCTGCCCATGTGCAACTTGAGGACATTTCCTCTTGTCTTCTTGCTTTTGACCTGGGTGAAAAGACCAACTCCCACCAGTCTGAAGTGTTAAAAACTAAAGTTGTATTAAAAATGTTAAGTTGCATTCTGGATAAGAACTTTCCTGACCTAACACCTTTTATCTTATGAGGAAAGGGGGCGTAAAAGTCTGGGGTAATCTATTTAGACCATTTTAAGATTTTTTTTTTTTCCCTATTCATACACATTAAAGTATTTCCAATGCAGAAGTATGAGGACAGATTTTTAATCTCTGATTATTGTATAACTAAGTGACAGATCTTCTTTTGGTTTTAAATCTGAACCCTGGAGTTCAGAAAATGAAAAGAATAATATGAAGGTTATGATGTTGAGAGCTTATAAGCAATGTATATTTTTTTAGCTTTTGTTATTATTTTTTATTTCCCTATTAAATAGCCTATAGATCTGAGTGAAATATCATTTGTACATATATAAATAAGGCATAAAAGTTCACAGACATTAAATTACATAACTATATATCTTCTGCAGTAGTTAGCTATTTGAATAAAAAAGAAATAATAACTAGCATATATAAGATATTTAGAAATAGAAATTTTATTTCCCATCTTGGGTTTTTTTTTTATCTACATACAATTCTGTATTTGAGTTTTTGGTGGTTTAACCCAGTAAAATTCACTGTGGCCTCAGTGGATTAGTGCTACAGACATCTTTGAAATTATTTGTTATTAAAGAGATTATACTATTCAGCCATATCTCTGATGGGAACACTTCAGAGATGAAAACATTGATGTCTTATTAAAATAATTTCATACCAAGTTTAAATGTATGTAAAAAGTTACAGATGCCTGACACAGGAAAAAAAAAAAAAGTGTCATTTGAGAAAACAAGTTGTCGTAGAATTTAAAAGTAATAGTTACTGAGAATCAGATTGTCAAACAAGAAATGTCCTTGCTGGCCTGTAATCAATCTTTGCATTTAGTTCAGTCCTTCAGAAAGGTTTTATGTGCCCAAGTGATGGTTAATACAAAACCATTATAACCATTCCGCTATATGAATTCAGTAGGATAGAAGTTTCTAATATAATAGGTTACGATAGCTGGTCTGTTTTCTGTCATTTTTCATTACCGTTTACCTCCTGGGTTTTAACTAAATCATCCTCAGAAAACTCTCCTTGTCACAAGTTCCTCAACATCTTCATCAGAGCAATTTCACCATAGGGTATGATTGCTCAGTACTACCCATATAGTGCATTTCTCACAAGTTGAGAAGCTTATTTAGATGGAGGAATAAAACTTATTTTTCCTCTCTCCTTTACCTCACATTTTGAGTCCAATTTCAGGACATAAATAAAATGAATCTGTTTGTCTCTTGTATGGACAGTAGTCCATATCATAAAACATCATGAATTATTCAGTTAAACTGGTTTTTGGCAAGACAGTCTAAATCCCAGCCAACGGACAAGCTGATTTACTTCATGGGTGCATTCAGGACACTTGTGGAATTATGATATTAAGTGTACTGAAAAAGCTTATCCTTTCTTATATGCAGAATACAATATGGATAAATAAAATATTGTTTCCAATAGTCATAGTTTTTTAACCTTCATTAAAAGTAAATTCATAAACTCCTGTCAGGTTGCTGATCACTTTCTACTCAAGATTTAAAAATCATAAAAGCAAAAAGGTTTATTTGAAACTTGTGTGAGATTTTCTGGTTTGATTTTTGTCTATAATGAAGTAATTCTACAGATTATTATCTAAAAGAATGTAAAAATCTTAAATATGCCTAAAATGAGAATTCAGGGGTTTCTTATCAGTAAAAGAGTTAACTGTTTTGTTTGTTTCCCCTGTCTTCAATTTGCATTCACTCTGTCTTGTCAAAAGATGCTGCCTTCATCTGTGTTTATAAGGCATCTAGTTGTAAGGAGTTTTGATCAAATCACCACTCTACATTCCACAGTTAAGAAGAGATGAAAGAGAACACTGAAGTCCATAAAAGCATTAGAGCAATCACAAGAACATGTTTCTGTGTCAATCCCAAATGGCTTTGCTGTTTTAAGATATATTTCGATCTTAGAATAGTATTTATAATTGATGAAATATTTATAATATTTCTATGGTCTATTCCAAAGTTTGGAAGTAAGGTAGAATAAAGAAATGAGAAGTAAATCAAAGTGAGGTTTTACTGGTGAGGTAGATTTTACCTGAGACTGAGCTATGCCTATAAAGTAGCCTTGCTAGTGCAGTTTACACTGAACAAGGTAAGAGTTCTATGGGTGAGATTTGTTAAGTGTCCAAAAGCATTTCTATCACTATTATTGTTAAGTACTGCATTTAATAATATATTAAATATTTTTCTAGCAAACTTGCAGAAAACCTGCTGCCAAGATGATTAGAGACATAGAGCATGACTTAGGAATATTTTTCTCCTTCCTTTTTTTTTTTTTTTCTCTGTCGATGTTATCTGTAATTGAGAAACTGCTAAATAATTACAGAATCCAAATTTATTAGATCTCTTTAGAGAACTTCTAGGTTAAGTGGATTTAACTCTACAAACAGAATGCAATTAACAAGGTGATTTATAATTAAAAAAATAAAACCATTCAACATTCTGCAGGGAGTATAAAAAAGTAAAGGGTCTGGTGTGATTATTTGTTCACTGGATGACAAGCCACTGCTGCCACCATTCTCCATAGGGCTGGCCTTAAAAGAATGGGGATATCAGAGAGTCCAGGAAACAGATGGCTGGCTGTTGCAGACACATGCTCTAGAGAGATGGGCCATAATATGGATTACTTGCAACATCTGCTTGCCAACTTTAGACCTATCAGATAGGTACAACATACTGTGTGCCAGAAAGAGGATATTTTATGAAATGCAGTTAACAACAACATCTTGAACAGTATATGTATATGGTGCATAAGCTCAGAGTTAAAATTATCCTAAAGTAACATCCCTGGCAGAATGTGTCCAGCAAGGGCAGAGTAGTGGGAATTTCACGTTTCCCCCCACACGCTTTTTATGTTTCTTCATAGGTATTGCATTGTCTTCAATTTTCCCACAAAACCAAGAAGTCAGTGTAAACTTTCATATATAGCTAATAAGAAGTATGATGCTCATCTAGAACAAGTCACAGCCTGTGTCTAATTGTGGGACCTTTACTCTTTCAGAGACACACAGTAGCTGTCAGTGCTGAGTTCAGGTGCTGGAAGCCAGTTAGCTGTGTGTTATGGTTTCAGACTGACTCTGGAATTCCTTCCAAATAGCTTGGAGCCAACACCCCAGCCTCGGTGAAGATGTTTAACAAAGAGAGACAAAAGACATGCAGATGCGGACACTTAAGCACTGTGGCTAGGCTTTTTGTTGGGATCTTCCCCCTAGCAGGGGGGAGGGGGGGTTGGTTTCTCTCTGACTTTCTGCGCAGGTCAGGGAGCTCAGTCTGTCGTGGGAGCGAAGAGGACAGGGACACAGAGACACTATCTCAGCATCACTGGATATTGGATTTTGTGTTCCTTTTCTTCCTTTCCCAACTCAACTGTTCTTCATCCGTGGGTGATTATAACCATTACAAGGCTCGCCGTGAGGAGAAGAGGTGGGAGAAAGGGCCTCGGTTTTTCCCTGCTTCTGCAAAGACAAGATTGCTGCTGGTTTTGTTTTCCATTTCTCCTCTCACCGGAGCCAACCCGGGAACTACCCTGCCACCTCGCCTGAGGGGAGAGCCCAGCCGGCCGGGCACGACATCACCACCTGCTGTCCGTAAATATAAACTGCACCCCTGAGAGGGAGAGCGAGGCAGCGGAGGTGCCACAGCGCCACCTGCTGTCCGTGGATATAATTGCATTCCCCAAAGATCTTTTGACTGTTTTGCCTTGTTATTTGAGGGGTGGAGTGGTTTTGTTACAGACTGTTCTGTTGTTGTTTTGGTTCTTCTCTGGATATATATATATCGTGGTGGTTAAGAACTGTTATCCTTTAATATATATATATATTTTTTTTTTTCCTTTTCTTCCCTAATTAAAATTCTGTTTTCCTAAATTTAAAGGAGAGAGATTGTTTCTTGGCCAGCATAATATCTTAGTTCTTGAACTAAGACACTGTGTCAATGTGGGTCTAATTTACCCAAATTATCTTCCTGAGAATATTTGTTCTTAGGGTTGTATACCCCAAGAATAACCATCCTGCACAGCTGAGATGGAATACTGCATCCCACTGAGTGGTCTTTGAAGTAATTTCCATAGTTTAGAGTTGCTTATGATTTTGTATGTCTAGTTTGAGGAAAGAAGCTTGACATCCAAAATGTCTTGAATATTAAGTGTCTGATCTGTATGACCACTGCCATAAGTTAAGAATCTGACAGTTGACCTGAGCAAGATTCACATTATGAATTTATTTTTTCATCTACATAACAATAATGCCTTGCAGTACCCTGATAACACTGATTCAGGCACTGCAAAATACACAGGAATTATAAGTATATATATATATATCTCTTTTAAAAATCATTCTCTAAAAGCATATAAATTCTAAACAAAGGAATTATTTCATTTAAACTTTTTTCCCCCACATGACAAGGAATATACCTGGCAAAAGTTCTTAGATGAATCTCAGTATGTACATCTTGCTGTTAAAGTGCACCAATGCTCAGCTATACTATTGTATCCTGGAATTAGTATGAAGCAGAAACATTCTTCATAGAGTCCAGGACTTCACTTTTAAAGCATTTTAGGTTCAAAAGATGTTATAGTCTCTTTTTTACCTTTAAGAAAATAACTATTTGTGTATCAAATTAGAAGGCACAAGTTCCACAGTAGGTAGTAGCAGAGGGCACATTTTCAGTTAAACAGAGCCTGATACTTGGAGGTATCCTCCCTACTAACAAAACTCATCTGGTTTTGATCTGTGCAAATTTGCTGCTTTTTCCTTTATACTATTGAAACTGACGAAAACTGCTTTTGACTACTGACCAAAAGTGCTTTGAAACAGATGAGTATTGCATTCAACATGGAAGTGATCCCCTAAGTGATTCTGGGATCGTTCATGCTTAATATTTTCAAACCTTATTTTGGAGCTGTCTCACACATGTGACTGTCTTACCCTTGACAGATCTGGTGCACACCTCAGATTTCATTTGCTTTGTTTTCAGTTGGAGTCTTCATTAATTAGCAGGATCAGAAACTATAGTGTTTCTCAATGCTCAAGTGATTTGCTAGGTCTGATCATAGTCTGCTCTCAGAAATGAAACAATTTCACGTCACAAAAAGTAATTTTACTAGTCCTGCTAATGAGTGGTCTTTTGTTCTAATTTAAAAAAAAAATTAAAACATTAAACTTCTCATATTCACAGGTTCGAGTCCTGAACTGTGAACAGCAAGAAAAATATAATCCAAAAATGCCAGCATGGAAAAGAGTTGACAGTTATCATTATATAAGTCTACAAAAGCTGATGGAATCACTAAATAAATGTGTACCACTGGCTGATAGCAACCATGTGTTTGATACATGTTAGCATGTAAATCTGTACAGCAGATAAAAATGTTTTAACAGGAAATGTTTGTAAAATGGCTTGAGAGTCTAGGGCACAAACTGAATATTTACATATTTACTAACGAAACATGATTATTGGTATTGCCTTTTCCAGTCAGTTTTCCTGTTCAAATATTTTTTCTCCCAATCTTTTCAACAAAGCGTTCAAAAATAAGCATTCAAAGCAGAGAGAGAGAGAGGAACAAACTTGTATTAAATGTGAGAATTCTGTTTAAAGGATATTGAAATGCAACAAGCTTGATCTGGTTTTCTACTGCATTTTTATATAAAAAGTCTGTCACAGAGAAAGAAAAATTCTCCAATGCTACAAAAATGTGACTGTGACAAATGTTTTTTTTTTTATATTTTATGAGGGATTTGGTAAGAAATAGTCTGAGAACTTTTGGGGGGTATTATTTAGATTTGGGTTTATCAGGAGCATATTCCATGTATAGAAAATATATTCAAAATAATTCAAGGTATTCTACCCTTTGGAATTTCTCTTTCAAAATTACTAACTCTCACACCCCCTGAATTTATAAAGTTGATGTGTGAAAAATGAAGGTGATTTATATACAAAGAAATCAGATGTCAGTTCACAAATTCATTTCATATCCAATCATTTCTGCCTCACGAGCAAAAGTGTCTTAAGGTTTTAGTTATTGTTTTCAGTCAGTCAGCATGTAAAGCACTGGCCTTTTAAAATTACTTCAAGGTTATAAGGTGAAAAAAACAGCACAAATTCTTTGAAATAGTCTTTAGCAACATTTGGGTGTTCTCTGACTGAAAAACCCTGCCCTGCAACAGATGAAACAATCATATTCCAATTAGGTTCACTTTCAATAAAGCAGGTAATTTCAACATTTAACTTATATAATACAGTAGCTTGTTTCTCCACATTTTGGAAAAAAAAAAGAAGACAGACATGAATTTATTTATCATTTTGAAATCTCAGTTATATTTCTGATCTTTTTCTGGAGGCCCATTCAGTGTTTTTCAGGTTCCTTATTTAAAATTTTTAGTGCTTGTCTTGAGGTTTCTCAAAATAGGTTATTAGCAATAATTAATAAATAGCAACAATCAGGGCAATAGTGAGGAAAAAATTCCCAATAGTATACTGTGTGAAATGGAACTTTCTGTTTTTTTTCTTCACACAGATGAGGCAGTCAACAACATCTGTAAAGCAATTGTGGATCAGGACAAGACATTATAGCAGTGTATTTAAAACAATAAATTGGCTAAACATTAATTGAGATTCAACGATTTTAAATATAGTACGCAATTGCTGATTAATAGCAGCTCTACTTGCAACAATTAAATATATAATACTCACCTGAAGCAATGTACTGAGGAAAGAAAATCACTTTCTCATGTTCCTCTTTTATGGAGTGGATTTTGTCCCTTTCCCCCCCATTTTTTTTTTTCCCTTTCCTGTCTGTTACTGGTTTGTGTGTAGTTTCAGGAATTCTTCATACAGCATTTCAGTTTTTATTCACCCTAATTAATGGCTGTTTGAAGTGTATGTTTGCTTTTTTCTCACTCTCATTCCATACAGCAGTGAGTGTGGTAGTTCAAACCTGCCATAACAAATGACGTCATTTTATTTTCAAACTTAACGCTACAGGAAACAAATTTTGTTTATATTTTGAAAGTTTTATTGCATTATAATTTTTAAAAGAGAATGTTTGTATTGATTTTACTTTTTAAAATTAATTCTGATACTCAGAAGATAAGAATACAACTTATATATGGTATTTTTTTCTGTAAAAATGCCTGTATTTTTCCTGATTTTCTTGGCGTACTTTCATATCCTTCCACAATTAGAAGTATTTTGAGATGAAATATTTGCAGTTGCCCGACTGTTACCATTTATGCACTACTTCGGAATGTATCTAATATTACAGATAGTTTTTCTTGTCTTTTAGTCATCTTTAAACAATTTCTTTGTATAATGGCTTCTGGTTTATGAGGCAGTCTTGGTACGTTCATGAAAATGCAGATTGCCAAAGAGACAATGCAAGTGGGTCATGCAGACCATTTTCATCCTATCTCATTGGCATGCTCTGAAAAGTAAGAGATACCTTTTTTAAGATAAATCAGAGTTAAAGTATTGTTTTTGCGATATAATCAGTCTCATAACATCCGATTAAAAAAAACCCACCCCTTAAGTCTTCTCATTTCCATTACCCATGTGTGCTCAGAAATGCAGTTTAGAAGTTCTTTTGGTTGAATCTTAAATATCCAGTATAGCATTCACACTAACAGGTTTATCACACTCACTGGAGGGTTTTAGCTTTCAGATGCTCCATTAATTTGATAGCTTTATATAGGAACTATTTAATTTTGACATTTTTCTTCTTGACTTTTTAAATTTTTTTCATGTACAGCAAACAGGGTATTTATTGTATGCAATAAGGCTGCTGCTCACCACTTTAATTTTTACCTTAGCTACTGACATAACTCTCATAATTTAAAGAATTAAACCCAAAAGTTTGTGCCTTAAAACTCAGATCATTACTTTGTGCAAATCAGTGATGAATGGAAATTCCTTACTTCTGTAATAATTGTCTTACATTCTTTAATATGAGCTTAAACTGTTATTTTCTTTTGCATAGTTATAAAAGACATTTTTTTCCAAGATTTTCTGGTCCTTATAGAAGTCTTGCTCCAGATTTTTGTTTTGCTGCCATTTGACACTGAATTTAGCATGTGATTGTACAGGCTTATTTTACACTATTTTATGAACAGAGAACATGTTTAGAAAATACATAATTCCATTTTCCATAGTTTGTATGACTGTGTTGAAAAGGAAAGAATCATTTGGATTTGCTTCTGACTAGAATTTTTTTGGCCTCTCCCCACCTCTTTTTTTTTAAAGTAAGTTACCATATTTTTTATGTCAAAGCTGCCACATCTCTTTCCTATTTAGTGGCACATCCAGGTACATGCTGGAGGGGAAATGAAGTTATTTATTCTCCAGTGTCCAAAGGTCCCTTGGCATCAGAAGAATTGCAGGGCAGGGTTAACAGTATTAGGTGACCTGTGAAGGAGGAAATTTTTATTTTTTTGTCATTTTTGATGAGGCTATATAATTTATTTTTTTTTCTTTTTCTGCTAAGTGATCAAAATATGCTCAACATTGCTGTGTTTGCAACTGTTTTCCTAAGCTAATTTTACTGTAAAAAGTATAAACCTTTCCAATGAGACTATACTGCCAAATGGATGTCAGGCATGGTCGGGTTTTGGGGTTTTATTTATTTATTTAAGTATATAATAAGCTATGTGTATTATACACACATCTTTGAACATAATATTTATGTTCTCTACAACAAAGGTGGGTCTCTGTTTTTGATTGCTTTTCTTTTTGACTAAACTTTCCCTTTTTGTACTGAAATTTTTCATTCCAGCTACTTGCCTGAGGCTAAATATGGTTCATCTGTTTCCAGGAAAGAGACTGGGGAGACAGTGCATTCTGCTTTGTTAATCGTGAGCCTAGGAATGGGTTGGAAAGGAAAGAAACTAGTAGAAGCCAATTGAGAGAGGACGGGAACTAAACAGAAGGGGGCTGCAATGAAGAGCTAGAAATTAATACAACAGTTTGGTAAGATGTCAACTGAAGAGAGTTAGACATCAGTAGGTGTCATTTGACCATTTGTCAGTGATCCTTGTGGGTCCCTTCCCGCTCAGCATATTCTGTGATTCTGTGATATAGGCTTATTTTGGAGAAAACTGGGAATGATCCAACATAAACATATTTATGATTTCCAAACTTTACTGTTCTTTCTTTGCTAGTCAACTTCAGTGAAACCCTTTGGACAGTTTCTCATCTAAATCCAGCTTTTTCTGTCCATCTTGCAGCTCTGTGTCCTGCTGGGTCTACAGCAGTAATCTTTATAATAAGTAAAACGGGGCCAGAGCACCAACTCAAGCCCTGACCTATGCTCATTCAGGCCTCTTATTAGCATGGTCCCCGACTCGTCAGTGGTCTGGGCTGGCCAGTGTTCTTTGAGGCAGTGCCTGGGGGAGTAAATGCCAGAGGCCATTGTGGAGTGCGAACTACATAAAATCAAGTTTGATTTCCTCCACAGTTTTCCATCACTATCTCAACATGCTTTCACTAACGAATACTCCCATTTGCTGTCATGTCTTATCCCAGACTATGGCACAGAAGCAGTTCCATACTATAAAAAACACCACTGTGAGTGTGTGCACTCCACTCTCCTATTATTTCAGACACTTCAAAACAGAAAATGAAACCAACAAACAAAATGAGAACAGAATCAAACAATAACTGCCCTAGAGGCCCCTGTAGAGAATATGTGATCAGATGTCATCTGACTTCAGGACTAAGAAATGTATTCTGGGCCTGTTTTATTTCAGTGTTGATATAGACAATACACATTAATGCTGCTGTTAATTAATTCAAAAGGCAGGGATCTTTGTAGGATTTCTCGTTTTTCTAACTGCTAGCTTTCCTTTCCTCCCCAACCCCAAAAAAAAAATAAAATAAAAATAAAGATTACTCAGCAAGCCATGAAATTGAGGAGGATTTCCAGTCAAGTCACATCTCATGATGGGCTCAGGCTGCCACCTTTTCTTCTGTAAGGGCATACAGCATTCCTTTGAACCATCCAGACACCTGTTTTCCCAGCATTTATTTGTTGGTCTTTTCCAACCTTGTTTGTAATCAAAGAAATAACTCTTGAGTTCAAATGCTGACAGCAGGGATGCTCAGTCAGTGTTATTCTGCAGTATCATGTCTTTAGGGAAGTCAGATTTAAAACATAAGGTGTTAGAAGAATATTATTAAGGTGGCAAAGTTGAGATGTAAAATTGAGACAAGGCTGTCCTTACAAGTGGATGGGCAAGGCTATACTTACATGAGCAGACACTCTCATATGATCAGAGCAGGTAGTGTTGTCAGAGCTCACTCACTGTGGTTTTAAACCTTCAGTGGTGAATTAAAGGAGCAGAAGATCTACAGAAAGGTTTCATTCTTGAATTATACTCTGGAAAATGGAATTTCATTCCTACCAGTACAAGAAATTCCTAAGTCATTCTAGACAAGACACACTAGACTTTTCACAAATCATTCATTTAAGATTTCCTCATTTTCTTGAGGAACCTAAAATCAAAGGTTCACCCTGTGTCAGGGATTGTCTGACATGAATTTCCTTAATCAATGGAGAAGGTGGTAAACTCCAAAAGAAGTATTACAAAATGGTAAATACCAACAATCTGCACTCAGAGGTTACTGCAGGTCTCTGAGGGTTCTTAATTCCTGCTGATTTCTGTTCAGAGGAAGGGTTTTCTCAGCAATTTGTCTTTTCTTCTTACCAGGCTTTTCAATGCATCTCCTAATTGTTTATTACACTTGTGACTCAGGTGCTCATCATAGTGTGCCTCTTTCCACTGAGACACCTTAGCAACTTCTGTACTGCTTAAAAATGCCATAAACAAAATGGCTTAAAGGCCAACCACTTGTCATATGATTTAAAGCCCCAGTCTGGTTCTAGTAAAACAATTGAGAATTTCTGTAGATTGGGGTGTTTTTTTTGTTTGGTTTTTTCTTTTCTTTTGTTTGGGTTTTTGTTTTTGTGGGGTTTTTTTGTTTGTTTGTTTTTTAAGAAGAAGCATGGCTCTGAACATTTCTAAATTTGAGAATGTTGTCCTGGTCCAGTTGAAATGACTTAGCATTTTGGATTTTTTTGATGACAAGAATTTAATGCTCCAAATTGCTATTGTGTAGGACAGTTTTCATTACTTCCTCCACTAAAATTTCTCAAAATAGTGGAATTCATCTCTTCATCTATTACTGAAATTGCAGTCCACTGTTGTCGTATGAATATGAAGAGTGTTCTATTATTAATAGAAAAGCAAAGCAATGTTAAGAATACTGGGTATATTTATAATTGAAATTTCTGAAATTCCCTTGAGTGTGATATGTCTTTCATTTGCACCAGCTACTGGTAAGAAATAAATTTCTTAAAACAACTGCTAAGTTAGTATTTCAAAGATCTTTAGTGTATTTTGTCTTGTTCTAATTTAACTTGTTAGAAACTTACATGTGTTTATATATGGTTATGCTTTATACAAAACACTGATTTCACCTTAAGACTACCTGAATAAATAAAAATTTCACATAAGGTAATATCCACTTGAGAGCCTTATTGGTTTAATAGAGATGGGCTGTGTCTTCCTAAGCCTGAATAAAAATGTAATTTGTTTTTCTGTCATTTGGGTTTTGATTTTTATTTTGTTGGCCCTTTTATTTTGTTTGTTCAGTTGTTGGGTTTTTTAGCAGGGTATTTTCTGGAGATTTAAAATGCACTTTCAAGTGTCCTAAATTTTAAAACACTACTTGATGTAGAAAGTGATTGCTCTGAACTTCTTTGATATCTGTCATTTATATTTTGCAAGAGACTCCTGTGCTCTTAATCAAGTTGTTAATCATATTTTATCCTTGCTCTATCAGTTATTTAACTATAAGTTCAATGACTGCTACTACTGTGCAGTGTTGGAAACTTTTTAGTTGAGCATGTTCAGAAGCAAAATAAGTTTCTTACATGACAGGACAGAGAAAAAACCTGCAATAGTCCTGTAATTGTGCTCTTTATATTGATGTATTTATTGTATATCAGTAAATGTCTTCAACGTTGATACTACTCTCAATTTTTATACTTCTCTATGTCACTGATCTATATTTATTTTGCAAACTTTACGTGACTAGAAATGTTCTTCACTGCTTGTACTCTGCACTGAAGTCTACTAGTCATTTAGTTGAATTCCTTTTATATTCTTACACAGCTGACAAAAGTAATCTACTTCTCGCAGTCAGTAACTCAGATCCTTGTGTCTTAAAAATAATTTCCTAACATTTTAGATCTACTAATCAGGTTATCAGAATGGGGACATTAAGGACTGTGATGTGGCATTGCCTTCTTTCCATCATTGACTTGCTTCCCAGGTTTTCAAAGGGATTGTGCTGCAGCTGAGGTCGAAAGCATTAACTTAAATGGATTAATCAAGATGAAAGAGAGAGAGTGATCTGTTCAAATGTGCATTGATTCATCTCAAAAACAGTTAAAAATGAGAATGCTACTGAAACCGCAGCAGTTGTAGATTTATCAGTGTATAAAACCTAAGAGACCAATTCATTCAGAATTGTCAGATTAGCAGATCAGATGGCATTTTCAAACCCAATTAGATGTGTTCCTCAAACACGGAGAAAGTAATTTCTCTAAGGGCAGATTTTATCAAGTGCTTTTCAATAGTTTCTGAGATTAATGTTAAGTAATAAATAGATTTATCACATTATTAACTTACTAATACCATATCAAACAAGCATTGCTCTCCTTTGCCCTACTGTAATAGCTACAATTCTGATGTCATGCTTATTTTTTTTTTAAATTTTAATTAAAATTTCCGACGTAAAGAAGAGAAAGTGCTCTGAGCTTCTTAGGATGCGTTTTTTTTTAATTTTCATTCTAATATCAGTGTTCTTTTCTTTTATATATCTTTTCCCTAAGGAGGAGCAGCTGAGGTAACTGGGATTGTTTAGTTTGGAGAGAAGGGGACTCAAAGGAGTTCTTGTTGCTCTCTATAACTGCCTGAAAGGAGGTTGTAGTCAGGTGGTGGCCAGTCTCTTCTCACAAGTAACAAGCGACAAGAAAGAATGATCTGAAGTCGCAACCAGTGAAGGTTTAGATTAAATATGAGGAAACATTTCTTCACAGAAAGGGTTGTTAAGCATTTGAATAGGGAAGTGATGTAGTCAGCATCCCTGGAGGTGTTTGAAAGATGTGTAGTTGTAGCATTTAGGGACATGATTTAGTGGTGGACTTAGTTAATGGTTGGATTCAGTGTTCTTAAAGGTATTTTCCAATCTAAACATTTCAATAATTCTGTTTCTATGATACCTGTGATTGCACTCTTAAATGTCTGGTTTTGCATTTCTACAGGCAGATGGCTACCTTTCCCAGCCTGTCAGATCCTTTCTTCAAAAGCAAGCTCATTGTCAGCCAGTAGTAGGAAGATGTGTTTCTGTTATTAAATCTTGCATAGTTTTCCAAGGGATAGGATGGGTAGAAGTAAAACAGACCATTTATTTCATAGCTTTCATATGAGGCAGAGTACGGTGGTATACTGCCTAGTCTTTCATCCTTATGTGGTTTTGGTATCTATAAACAGATCCTTCTGGGTATGAGGAGCTCTAGTGTGTTGATGCACAACTTGGACAGAATCTTACTTGTTTGGATCTGTCCAGTGAGATTTAAGGTTACTCTTAAGGCACTTTCTCTCTCTCTTTTTTTTTTTTTTTTCTTTTCCCTGAAGTGTAAACTTTCCTCTGAGACTTTCAGTTGTAAAGATTATGCATTATTAGCCTCATTAAGAAACCAACAGGGACCTTGCTGGAAAACAAGCTCAGATTAATGAATTATCATAATTATTAATTTATTTTATGCTTGAAGACTATGTTACCCTCCTATCTTTTCAGAAAACAGCATTTGGCTTTTGTTCACTTTGGCTGTTAGTTTTTCTTAAGCAGCTGTAAAGAATTGTAAGCCATTTTGTTCTCTGTAGAGCAACATTGTAAATTTCTGTGCATTTATATTTTGCTTGCATCAGTCTTATTTTCAGTGTACAACATCTTCATGCCTGGTGCTGGAAATGCATGATTTATTTGTGATAGTCTACTGCAGTGTAGGATTTTATTAGCTATATTAATAGAAACTTATCACCTTTGCCTTTGCTGTGGGAGGTGAAAGAGCTTAATTCTCCCTCAGTCAAACAGTACTAATCTGCAAATACAACTGAGCTACGAGATCTTATTTGTCATTCCTCTGTATAAACTCAGGCTGAAAAATAGAAAGGTATTAATATTTCACTATAAAAATACTTAACTAGGAGGCTATATATTTTCTTTTGTCTTTTCTATCCCTCTGAGGGATCTAAAAGTGTTTTATATTATACAGCATTTATGGGTTTACTCTTTATTTACTACTGTGACATTAACTGTAAAAATAACCTAAAGGTCAGTAAATCTAAATCTTTTACCTATTCTTGGTTAGTTTATGACAATTCTTCCTTCCCAAAGGCTTGGATAGTTTGGAAGTGTGGAAACATCAATTTGTATGCAATTTTTATTTCCTGAATAATATTCTATAAAGCTAACTATGGACAAGTTGCAAATAGAACTGTACATGCTTATAAGTGTAATTAATTTTCAAAAGAAAAGAAAAGAAGGAAAGGAAGAGAAAGGAAAGGAGTGAGGTAATAAATAAACCTTGAGTCCCTAATTTCTTTTTCAACATAATTCCTTCTCCCTTTAAAGGACTGAGACTAGATGCATTAATTCTTAATTAGTGTTTACTTACCATGTGTAAGATGTTCATTTAAAGGAAGAGCAGTAAGTTTCTAAAGATCACAGTATTTCTCTATGAGAAAGGTACACACCAAAGTGCTATATGAAAACCAAACTAATACTATATGAAAAAACATATTAGCTCTGGACGCATCATTTCTCACCAGGTAGACAGTCAAGTTTTCTTTTATGTTTCCTTCAAATTTCATTTTCCTCTTGACTATAAATGTGACAGATTCTTTGCTGACTCTGTGGTCTCTTACGATGAGCTGCTGGCTCACTTATGAGCTGCCTTACTTCAGTTAATTCATCCTGTGGAGCTCCTTTTCACCTTTGCTTTCATAGGATGTTATCCCAGAGAATTGATTCAAGTAAACAGAAGAGCCCACCTTTGGAGGACTGGGGGGAAAAAAGCATTTCTCACAGCATATTAGAATAGTGAGGAATTATCAAAAGGAGGTGGTCATAACTGCACAGTTCAGATAACCTCAGTTACTCATGTGAATGACAATTGAGTAGAAGTATTGAATAGGCTTCTTGTGGAACTTAGACTCCTACCTTGTTACTAGAACACTATGTTTATTTTATTGGCATACACATTTTGCAAGTCTGCATTTGTTTGTGCATTAATATTTTGACTAATCCATAGTAATGAAATTATATACAGAAAACTGTAACTTAAATTACATTGCAAGCAGGAGTGATGCATTGCAAAGTCATCTTAATGTACTTGCACAGCCCCAGAGACTATTGGCAGCATCTGTTAATCCACTCACCATTGTATTAGAAGTGATTAACAAAACCATCAAAAAACCAAGACCTCCCTCCTACCATTCACACAGTTGTAAGCATATATTGTGTTTTACTTTACAGGAAGAAGTTTGAAATAGAAGTTAATAATACAGAAGTAATAGAAGAAAAAAAACCATTTTGCGTGTATTTAAAAACATAATCTGCCTAGTATTTTCTTTGCCTTTGAAATTTCATTATTTGGAAGTCAGAAATTCAGAAAAAAATAGTTAGATCTACTTAACACATCCTTGAGTCCTTCCAAACACACCTTCAAAGAATGGCAGAGATCACAAACTGCTTGTTCTTCCTTTAGCACTAAAATACCTGGTTCAAACACAGCTGTGGTCATGTAAGTCAGCTTCTTCTACTACTTGTCTTCAACATAGCATGCTGTATTGTAATTTATTGATTATAGAAGAAAATATTAAAAAAAGAAATCCCGGTGGTACTATTTACTGTTCCTACATGAATTCCTTGATCTGACCCCCTTTTTTGCTTTTAATCCCTTTTAATCATTGCTGTATATTGCAGTCTTCAAAGTGATTCTGAGGGTAAATCAAGATAAGTGAAATGAAGAGGATGCTTGTGATGGAGTTCAGGTTGTACAGAAGTGAGTGTGCATAGGAGTGTATAAATTAAATAGTCATTACACAAGCAGAACACGCTGTTTTGGGTAGCTAGAAATAATCATGAGGACTGGAAATATTATTAATTCCAGAACAGTTAGAGTGGTTTAGTGTGGAGAAATACTGCGTATTTCTCTTCTTTTTTTTTTTTTTTTTTTGAGGAAATTTGAGGTTTTCTGAGAGTGAGTACACATACAGCTTTTAGTTCTAATTCCTTTTTGTAAGCAGACACTGTTGTGCTAAGAATAGTTTAAAGAAGACAAGACTGTGGTACAGGTGGGCTTAATGAGAAATAGCAAAGATAGTAGGAGCAACCTCTTTATGTAGTTTTTCTACAAACCAAGCTCTTCCTGTGTAAGTTTTTCTAAAAGCTTTCATCCATTTTTAGCCCAATTAGAGGACATTGCAGCAGCCTTCACAGTCCTTTTTGGTAATATTTAAAATTAAAACCATTTGAAAAGTGTCAGAAAAAAAAAAGTGATGTCATATGTTTACTTCCACAGTATGTAACATGTTCTGGTGAGAGGAAGAGGTGGTTATGCAATGGTCATAAAGAAATTCTGGAGAACCTGATGCTAGAACAACTGCAAGGGCTCTACCAGTGTAATTTCATATCAATCAGTCCCTATTAGGTTTGTCATAACATACAGCTTGTTATTAAAGGAAAAACACTCTTTAAATAAGTAAGTGACTGACACAAGGCACTTGGTATTTCTAGTGATCCTGGCCAATTTATGCCTTGTGCAAGTCAAGATTGGGTTTGTCACAATTGTCCTTGCTCAGCTTTCACTGCTCGTTTGCAAAATGCAGCAGTGCTAACTGTAAAAGTTGCACCCCTGCTATGAAAGTTACACATTATTCAGCTGCGTAGAAAGAGGTGCTTAAAATTTCTTTGTGGGTAATGTCCTAATATTTACAAGTAAAATGCAGCCCTTTGTCTTCGCTAGCAAAACCAACCAAAAGGAGAGAGCCATCAAAGCATACACTAAAAAAAATTATACACTTTTGAAACAGTCCTGAAATTATTTCTAACCTCAAGAGTGGACATGAACAACAGAAACGTTTGCTTTTTCAGGCAGTTACTTTGTTACAGTATTCTGTCAGGCTAGAATCTGACCTTTATAAACTAATTTGAAAAAAAAAAAAATAACAACAAACCAACCAAACAAACAAACCAAACATCAAAGAACAAAAACAACCAAGCCAAAAAACAATTTCTTTAAAAGCAATTATTTTTTGTGTTGTCATTGTAGTTGCCTAGTAAGAACTGGAACTTTAAGTCTTCCTGTATTGCTAGTAAGTCACATTTTCAACTAAGAAGGACAGTATGTACTATAAAAAATAACTGAGAGCTTGACATCAAAGTGAATGAAAAGAAAACCAGTATTTTATTCACTTCTAGCCTTATATTTTCTTCATCTGTTGTTTGGTGCTTACATATGCCCTGTTCAACTTATTTTCAAAGGACTAGATCATAGAAAGTACCTAAGGCAAAAAAACCCAATCCCCTCCCCAAAAAACCAACCAACCAAAAACCAACCAACCAACCAACCAACCAAAAAACCACCAAAACCAAAAGTAAAAAAAAAAAACCCAAACCAGTAAAACCAGTATCAGGTTTTAACAGGATCCACCAATACAGTTGTTTTGCATAAAATACCATTATCTGAGTCAACAGAATGTGTTGTTGAGTGTTACAGAGACATTCTTTGTTGCTCTACAAGGCAACCTTCATGAGCTCAATTATTTCAATAGCATTTAGGTCTGTTTTTCTTGTACAGCTCTTAATACAAGTATTCACATATTAATAATTTGTCTCTTAATTTTGTTTATGTTTAGAATAAATGGCCCTAGATTTAAGGAGTTCTCATATCTGTGTATGCGATTTTTAAAACTCTAGGTATTTTTTAACTGCACTTCCTTCTTAAGAAGGTGGTTATTTTAAAAATTTTGAATTAGTAACATAAACCATAATGATGGTTTCTAAAATTTTGAAGAGGATTAGCTTGTTTTATATCAAATGGGACTCCGAAGACTTCCTAAACTAAAAATTTTCTTTCAGTTCATAAGAATACTAGTGCAACATTAACCCTTCTTCATTAGTATGACACATTTATTCCATCACTGTACTTCTCAGATATTCTAGCATACAAAATGTAAACCTGAGATTTGAGTTGAAATATCTTTTCAGACTTACTTTGATGACCTTGGACAGGTGGACTTGAATGCATCTCCCTTAATTTCAGATGACTGCATCTCAGCTAACCTTCCTAAACTCCTGCTACTCATTGGAGAGAAATGGGCGCTACTGGACTTGGTTCATCTGAATTGCTTTAGACAGCTGCTTTTAGATGAGACAAATGTCTGAAGTTGCACAGGATATATTCCATTCCCTTTGTTGCATTGCCCTTCTGGGAAATGAAGAAAATGGTGCTATTCTGTAACTGCTGTACCAACATATAAGAAGGGATAAATAATAGTTAAGAGGTGATAAAACTGGATAGTCCATCAACCCCAAAGATTCTGATTTATCTGTCACCATAAATGTGCAGCAGTGTGGACAATGAGTCAAACAAGAGGGAACATACAGAAATGAGATGAGTAATACATGGCTGTAGACTATGAGATTGATCTGAAGTGCTGATATACTTCGTAAAGCATAGCAGAATAGGGCAGCTGAAAACTAAGACAAGGCAGGATCATCCTACCAAATAAGAATTAATTTGAATTAAGAATATTTTTGTCCTATGCTTATATTCCTTGCAATATGTATAAGCTTAT
This sequence comes from Campylorhamphus procurvoides, assembly GCA_013396655.1. Classification (NCBI taxonomy): domain Eukaryota; kingdom Metazoa; phylum Chordata; class Aves; order Passeriformes; family Dendrocolaptidae; genus Campylorhamphus; species Campylorhamphus procurvoides. Next base: position 275,171 of record WBMV01003457.1, read on the forward strand.
TGCCATTATCAATACTTGGTTAAACAAACCAGACCACAAAAAATTTTACTATAGTGAAACTTTGTGGCAGCAAAACTTTCCATCACTAAAGAAAGGCCTAGCAAAGTGAGAAGAATGGAAAGAATAAGAAAAGGTTAAATTGTGGTTTTCCTCTTTTTTTTTTTCTCTCTACAATTGAAAACAAACAAACCAGTTCTTAGTTAAGGTTGCTGAAACTGCCTCCATGACATTGATTGACTGACTCTGTTGTAGTTGGTTGGTTATATTTCACGACTCAAACTGAAGTTCCTCTGGAGAGTATGAGAATTAGGTCTGTATAGGTAGTAAGCCAAGGATTAAAATTTAATAGATATTATATTCTTTTCCATGGATGTTTGTCCAGGTGCACTTGTATATTGAAGATAAATGAATAGTAACAGGGTCTTTTTTGTCGTTAGTAAATTCAGAAGGTGGTTTGTCAGATCTTTTCTTCTCCAAGAGTGTGAGGGAAAAAATTCAGTAACATGCAATCAAAGTGTCAGATTAGCAGAACTGGAAATGTGAATACACTTGTTAACCAGGAAAAAAAAAAAAAAAAAAAAAGAGCCTAAAATCAAATAGTTGCTCAGCCTTTACCGATGGGAGATTTCTCACTGACTCATATGCAACCAAGCTTTTAGATCTTGTTTTCTCACAGAATAAGCAATGCCAGTTTATTTAATTCGTTGTAATGTTCTACCAAAATTTGTTTTGTCCTAGGTATAATTTGAACTAAGAACTGTTCTTTTTCTATCTATTTCAGTTTTTAAGTCTTGCATTGGTGACATTGGTCATACTATGTGCACTTAAATAATCACAGTTTGTGTCATTATTAAGGTTAAAATATTATAAATATTTTGCCAAGATATAAAAATTCTTAGTAGGATTTAGAAAACAGCATACCCATAAAATTCTTGACTGCTATCCTACATCAAGATGTGATTATTTCATTCCAACAAAATGCTATTTTTACTCTAAGAGGATTTACAATACAATATTCTGATGATTTTTCCCTTTAGTATTATATCTAGCAGCCTTTCAATATAACTTCTTAAGTTATACAGTTCCTACAGTAAGTGTGATTATTCACTTCTCATACTGTTCACCGTTCACTTAAGCAAATAGCCTCTAGTCATCATTTTGAAAGTAAATGTGAAGAAGATTGCATTTCCATAATTAAAAATAAAAATCAAATCCCTCTTCTGTCTTCATTTTTAAATTGCTGCTGTCAAACTGTACAAATGTACCAAAGAAAAATGATTGAAACACTTGAAAAAAAATCATTCATAATACTTAGTCTTGGATGAATAATAAAAAGGTAGAACATTACAAATTGTTATTTCCTCATTCTAATTAGATTAACAGATTATACAAATCCTTAATGCCTTACATGAGGATGCTATGGTATGGCACCCATAAATCCCATATATTTTTACTCTTGTAAGTGTATGTAGGATAACTCATAAGTAGCTCAACAGTCAATGTTATCATGCAATTTAATCTTTAAAAGTAATATATTTACATGGCAGAAGCTTTAAAAAATAATAATAATGAGGATTATGCTCATTAAAATTGAACAAACTTCCAGTACTTTTTTGTCCCTCTGTTAAGATGGAACCTGCCGATTTGGTAATGTTTTCTTTCTTGGATCTAGTTGTTTCTGGGCTGTAGATTGAAAATGCTTTTTCTTTGCATATTTTATCTCATTCGTGATATTTTCTGTGACTTCCAATTAACATTTATTCAACATTTCAGGACTCACTGATATGTCCTTTTAAAACAATTGCAAGTTTAACAGGGCACAGAGCTGACATTTGTCTATGGATCAAACCAATTTCACAGGCAGAGTTTTGGTTTTAAATTATGTAGTCTGAATGCAATCATCTTGTCTATCTCCACTCTTCAGCTTTAGAAACTGTATTCTGGAGATAGGATAGTCCTGACACATATGTGTATTTTTATAGTTCATAGAGCTTTAGGAATTACATATATACCTGAGCATGTGTTCCTGAAGAGAAAGACATCATGAATTATATCTCTAAAGAAATGTGTACTATATCTCAGCGTTCCTATGCTATGGTTAGTGAAGGTGTGGTGATTTATGGCAGCTGCAATTCTGGCCAATAGGGATAACAAGCAATCTTTTCTTTTGTACTTTATTGCTTACTGCATTGTGAAGCATCCAGCACTAGGATTTAATGTTGACTATAGCAGCAGTGCAGCAGTGGCCTCATGACTGACAGATATGGTTACTAACACCCCCACAAATGCTGTTCTGTGCTTAGATAGACTTTCATCTGTTAGCATCTACAAAATTGAAAACCTAGATTTCAAGTATATGTATTTCATATTAGAGTCCACAACCTCTATTTTATTTCATGATAATCATAAAGACTTTTTTTTAAGGTGGATTTTTTATAAAATTCATTTTTGCTCTTTTTAAATAGGAGATGCATCTGAAATTAATATTATAAAAATTAAAATATCATCAAGATTGTTTCACTGCCTCTACAAGTGTACCATTTAATTATCTTTATCTCCTTTAATTGTTTGTACAGTGTGATATAAATTTCCATGGAAAGGCTGTAATATATAGATAATGGTATACTCAAAGCACAAATCCCACAGGCATTTGAAACAGAGTTAAAAATTAGTTTTAAGAGTCCTGTCTCAGATCCCTAATTGCAGATCAAGCTGTGACAGCTTTGCCCACTGAGTAGTCAGTGACATATTATGTGCTCTGAAGGAAGTTGTTTCAGTGGATTGAGTCCTCTGATTTCTTTCATAGTAGGCAGAGTGACATTCAGTGTCTGTCTGTAGGCGTTTGCTTACTTGAGTCTCATATAAAACTATGTTCTGTAAGTTGTACAAAAGCAGTTCCTGCTGTTATTGGGCATTCCAGTGCTATTTCCGCATAATCATATAGGCAGAACCCAAAAGAGCACATATGCAGGAAGTAAGTAATAATGGCCTAATTATTTTGGTATGCTGATATCAGTAAATTTCCCTAGATATTCTCCTGACAAGGTTTGAGATGAAAGCTGGTGCTCATCCCAAAGCATTTGGATTCATTAGAAATACATTATCACCATTAAATTACTCTTGGTTTTAGTGACATTTGAAAACACCATCAAAAACCAGGAAGAGGCAGGGCTGCGAATCTGTTCAAATTGTTCATGCACTTCCTGTCTATGTTAGTAAGCAATGATTAATTAAAAAAAAAAAACAAAAACAACTTAAAGCAAAAAACAATCACCAATAATTGAATGCTCCAAGAAATACAAAATAATCTTTTATCTGCCTGGCAAAAATAAACTTTATGTTTAAGAGTGGTATGTTCAGTGACATCTCTAGCTTTTGACCCTTTTCAGAGAAGTGTATTCTGCCTCTCTGTAAAATTCAAGCTAAACAGGAAATGTTTGAACAATATGGGTAGATTCTTTTACATCTATCTGCCTGTATATTGGTTTATTTACCTATTTATAGACACACATGAACATACATAAATATGGTAGATGGGGCAGATGAGAGAGAGTAAGAAAGAATATTAGTTCTTAGCTAGACAGAGCACATATATTTCACTTCTGCAATATCTTTAAACTTCCAGTTTGATTTTTACTTTAATTGTGTCACCACAGGTTCTCCATCTCCAATTGTAAAGCCCACTGTTATTAAGTGGGAGCAGAGGACTTCCAAAGATAAGCTCTTTTATGGCAACCCTAATCCAGTGGACTTTTCAGCTTAGGTGATTTCTCTCTCAGTCTGTTCACTGTTGTTACCATTTGCCGGTCCAGCTCGTGGCAAAAGTGACGTATTCCAAAAGTGTTTGTACAGACACACAGAGGTGATCATGGACACACACATGCACACCATATGCACAACCAGCCACATGGACCAAGAAAGCAAGCCATGTCTGAAGTGATGCCCTTGTGCATGCCCACAGTGCTCTCTTGTCCAGCTCACAGCAATCAGAGGTTGCTCGTGGTCACAAGTGGCACACAAAACACATATACATGCAATTGGATCAGGAGTTGCCCCACACATGTGGTCTTTCCAGGGACCAGACCTAGACACCTTTTTCCTCAGTTGCTGACCTTAGTACATCCTTCGATACCCAAACTTGGTATTTCTGATGCCACTGTCCAGGTAGTCTCTTATGGCACTACTTGATATTGCCTTGCAAGGCTCTTCTCTCTACAAAAGGTCCCCAGTTCTGCCTTTCAAGTGCACATGCCTTTCCAGTATACAGGAACACTCTTCACCAACACTCTGTGTCCCTTTTGTCACCTCACGCTGTTCCTTACTAGCTCCTACAGTTTCTCATGCCGTTTCTTGTTCTCAGCAGTTTCTTGTGGCCAAGTAAGCTAAATCTCAGGCCAGGACATCTGTCTGCATATCGTAGCATCCTGACTCTATGTGTTTATGTATAGATCATGTATGCACTCTGTATGGTGCTTGATTGACTTGGATGCCTTGGGGATGGCCCCTTTTCTTCTCCACTGGGACACTGCAGTGATGGATTACAGGTCATCCCACTGTTATTTCCATCATCAGTATTAGGATCGTACTTTTTTACTGATTCATTTCATGTTTGATGCCAGAGCACTAATTTCTTTTCCCTTTTTAAGCAGTTTCTCTACTTTGCTTACTCTCAACTTCAATCATCTTGTAGCTTGCTCCCAGCCAGTTGACAACTGTCAGCAATTATGAAATCAGTGAGAATATGCTTGCCAGAGCTAAAATTTATTAAGGGCACTCTGCCCTCTTCCTGCAATATATGCTAACCTACCACCAAATTCCTCCTACACTGAGAATATCCAAAGGATTAGGACCATTTCTACACTTTCTGCACTACTGCTTTCCTGTGCTCTGGTGAAGGTGCATAGTTAGGAAAAGGAGCCATTGCTCATGGTGGTTTTAGTCAGTCTGACACTTTGACAAGGGCACATAAATGTTAACACCTTGAGTCCTTTCTAATCTATTTCGGAGTCCAACTCAATAAATGAATACTCTTAGAATGAAGATGGGCATGTAGAAAAGGCTTAAATTCACCTTTCTGTGAGCACACACATTTAAACTTCTGGGTCCAATCATTAATTCCAGGCAAGTTTTGCTGAATTATATCTCTTTTTGTTGATGAAAAGCTTTATAATGTTAAACATACATTTTAGCACTTTCAGGTCCCCTGAGTTAGTGCTACTTGAAGTTGGAGCTAGAGGATATTTCAGATAAACCCTGTGCTTTGGTTGTTCTGTCATTATAAAGGTCCTTTCTTCTCTTTACTTTTCCAGGACTGTAATACTGTGGATTTAAACAAGTGTTAAGAATACTATTACAGCTGTATACAGAATGCAGGATAAATAATTATTACATTATTGTCTACATGAGGACACTGTGGTACTTCGATTCAGAAGAGCTTTCGTTCTTTCAAAGCTCAGTTTGTAAGTTATGGCCTGAGGGAGAACTGTAATGACATAAACAAATTTAATGCCATCAAATATATATACATTTCTGTCCTCATTTTACATGTTTGTAATTAATCCATATTGCATTTTATTTTAAATAATTTCTTATAAGCATTAAGTCCAATGTATGATTTCACTGATTTAGAGAAAAGTTTAGAATCTTTTTTGATCTATTGAGATATTCCATGAATAAGAGACAGGGTATGCTTTGTTACAGAAAAACTCCTATGGAAAATGAAAAACTCAGGGATAACCTGACACTGCCAAAACATGTGGCATTTATTTGTTCAAGACCTCTGAAGAATGAGAAGTATTGCCTAAGATGGCATTTGCCTGAAGATACTACTTCTAATATGTCTCACATTAAGCCTAACATTGTGACATACCTTTTGTAACCCTTACTATGAAGAAACAAATAACCATCTGTCTTGAGCAAGTTAAAAGTCAGTGAAAGGAAGTTTGTATTTACCTCTACTGTCACCTCCCCAGTTACCTGACTGGAAAAGTAAAACATCATAATAACATGGAAATTGTTTCTTCCATCCATATGTTTAGATATTTTCAAAATACTAATTAAATTAAAATAGATACTGAAAGCTCATTATGAACATTTGGCAAGGTGAAGTAGAATGGCTGAAATAAAAGCTATTTGTTAGGGGTTTTTTTTATAAAAACGTATATGCTCTGATAGTGGCCTTACTGATTCAGAGTAGGTCATGGGAGGAGGTCACAATTCGAGATCCCACATCACTCTCTCTGAAAAAAAATATTTACATTTTCAGCTAAGTGATTCTTTGTGAAGAAAAATATCTTTACATGTGTCTGTATTTAGACAACAATTTCCTGTATATTTATGTTTTATGTATGTACATATGTAAAATAAATGACCAAAAAAGTACATGGCAATTGGGAAGTTGAGAGCCCAATGGAAATTATTTAAAACAGCTTTCTTTTCTGTCTGTTATTAACATTTGTTTTTCTCAAGTCACTATTGCATTCATAGTCAGATCTCCATCTTTATTATACCTTCATTAACCTTTTAAATCTCCTGTCTGTGTACAGGAGCCTTTCTTTCATTTAGTTATCTGTTTAAAATTCACAGGTAGTAGCTGCTGCCATTTTTGCTTTTTGACATTTTTCACCTGCAGACTGTAAGAAACAGATTTAAGAGTCTTGTTCTGCTGGTTTATGTTGCATCCTGATTTTAGCTAAAATACTGAAGCTGAAATTCAGTCATTCATTGTCATTCAGGAGTTGTTGGAGCTGGGCTTTTGTGTTTTGTGGGATCAGCAGACCTCAGCTGAATTACAGTCTTGAATTTTGTTTTGCAACTATGTGTTATTTTCCTTGTCCTGTCACTGTTTCTTCCTTTTTAGTACAATCATAAAGTATCCCAGTTTGGACATTTTATGTGGGGATTCCATTTATTTTGTTTGTAGATGGGGTCACTTGATCTTGCAAGTCAATCCATTCTCTTCTGTGTCAGTCAATCTGTACTTTTTAAGGCACATTTGTCCCTCTGCTATCTAGCACACTGCTACCTCCTGGCAAATGTGAGATAGAAGTATTTATAACACCATGCATTATTTGATGTACTTCATACCTTTCTTCTTCATGGTCATCAGCAGTGTTTTCAGTCGCATTTCCTAGACCATCAGGTGCAAAGTTATGCACCGTTATCAGGGCTGGAGTAAAATGCTTTTGTTACTTTTTAGTCATTCTAGCAGTTCTTTCTTTTCTCCTAATCACATTATTAGCACTTAATAGCAGTTGCTGTGGGAGCTGCAGAGCCAAACAGTGGCCGAGGCTCAGCAGCAATATATCTGAGTTAAAGGTAACATCTGGTCTTTGCTTCCTTGAAAGTAGGAGATGTGGTGAGAAGAATTTTAAATACTCATTCACATGCTAGCTTGTCCCTCAGTACACAATATGATTCACTGCTAGGGAAGAAGTGGTGTTACCAAACTTCTGTAATCAAATATAAGGATTAGAAAGGTAGGAGGCAAACTGAGTTTCTGTCATGACTCCTGTCTAAAGTGAGATGGTGAAAACAACACATGGCACCTTTCCTGCCTGTCTGGTTTATTCATTAATGTTACCACTCTTTGGCTCATAACCTGCCTTCTTCAAACACAATTTCTGTTATAAGAAACTCAGCCTGACTGAAAAAGTCCTTGTCAAAATTTACCCTTCATCATCTTTGTCGATTTTCTACGTATTCCCAGCATGCTGCTTTTCTCATAGTCAGTCCTTATTATAACACATAGGAACACTGTTTGCCAGAATTCCCATGAGATAAAACATTAGCCTTCTTTTACAGGTATCAAATATCTCTTTAATATTCTTCTGTAATTCTGATAGTGCATCTCTCTGGGTGCAATTCCTTGAAACTCATGCTTTAATAATTTTAAATGTCTATTAAAGAACTCCAGTATTTGATTCTTGTAATATCCATCAAAAACTCTAGCAGAGGAGAGCAGAATCTTTTTAACTGTCAAGTTGCTAGATATTTCTCAGAGGCGCGTTTGTTTCTTTGTCCCTTGTACTTTCTCTTTTTTGTGTGTGTGTAACATATAAATTTGGAATATGTATAAATATGAGCTACACTAGCTAAAATAAGTTTTTGTTTTCATCCTACAGTCTTTCATCCACAATTTCTGCAGTACATGGTGTCAATTGACAACCTCATCATTATAAGCAAGCTTTTTGTGTTATCCTTAGAAGTTTTCAATCTTATCATATCAATTATTTTTATATAGACAAAAGGTTCTAAGTTTATAAAAAAAAAAAACTGACAGATTAATAATATTTCACATGTCCACAGTCCCATTCTAAGGACTGCTCAATATTTTACACACATTAAGGAATTAAACTTTCCAGTAACCTTATGAGGAACTGTTACTATTATACAGTCATGGAAACAGTGGCATAGAGAAGATAAAAATAAATAAGTTCAGACAGCTTATTTGGAGCAAGAAAGGGAACAAATCCCACAGTCTTAGTCTTTCATTTTGACCCCTAGGTCATGACTTTTGCTCAAGAGTAAGCTTAGCCCCTTTTCTATTATTTTTTAAGCTTATTTTAGCTTAAGTAAATGGTTTCTTGTATCCTTATCATCCCATTATTAAGGGAAGGTTTATCCTTCTCTAGTAATCTATGTTTCTGTCTCAACTCAACTGGCTAAGGAAGAACTCAGCATAAAAAAGGGATGAAGGGAAGACTTGAAAAATCTTTGGTGCCAAAAACCTGTAAAATAGATGGATGTCTGTCTGTCTGTCCTTCTCTCTTTCTTCCTTTCTTTTTCCCTTTCTTCCTTCCTTCCTGTCTTCTAAATCCTGTTAAATGAGTAAGTTGAACAGGCAGCCTTTCAAAACTGGAAAACATAAGGTACTTGTGGTATCTGCTCATTAGAGAGACGTAAGAACCTCCAAAGAAAAATTCTCAGTTGTGCTGAGTTGCTTTCTATGGAGAAAAGGGTCTCTCTCCATGTGATAAAAGAAACTTGGTTGACCATGTTCCTCATTTAGGGTAGTTAGTGAAATATGTAAAATAAGAGAGGCTACAGCCAGGATTTAGTGCGGGGAACTGAATTAATGTATATGCAAAACTTTATAGAAAGTTTTAGAAGACTAAGTCTGAGCTGATCCTTTGACAATAGAAACAAATCTGTCAGTATGTCAGTGCAGGTACATAGCACCCTCCTGCTATGAACCCCTGTATTTCATGAACATATGTATAAAATGATAGAAATTTTTCCTATGTATGCAGGTTAACTTTGTGGGAGGAAATGACTGGCTGAATTACATCAGGATCTTAAGCTTTCTTTTTAAACTCTGATGCATAGCATGAAGCAAAAACAGCGTTGCAGAAGAGCGGGAAGATGTGCAGAAATCAACAGATGACTAAATCACGAAGTGAGAAAAATCCTGGGGTAGCACTCCTTCTATAAAACTCTTAAGACACTGGTAAATTAGATTTCTGGGTTACATTAGTGACTCAAACAAAATGCAGGAACACTGTTGTTTACCTACATTCTGAGCATTAAATCTGCAGTCTCCCATTAGTACTTCTAGAATACTTTTCAGAATAGAAGATACTCCCTGTGTAATATTTTACTCTAAACTTAAACAATTCTTTGAGGGCTGTGTGATCAAAAGGGCTTAGATTACTGTTAGAACCATTTTCTCTTAGCTATAATCCCTGGCAATTTAGAAGAGAATCCCAATAGACAAATTCTATAATTTGCATCTTATTAAAAAAATAGAGGAAGAAAAGTTAGAAAAATACAGAGTATACCTTCCATTCAGTGCCCAGGCCTTTATATTCATAACTCATTATTCTTCCTGCTGCCTGCAGTAGATTTGCACATATGTCATTGATTGGATCACCACAGGTATGTCAGTACAGTACCAGGTGCAATGGAATGTGCTTGTTCATTTAGTCAAAACTATTTGCTTCACTTTGCTACAGACAGCTGACAATGGATGAAACTCAGCTTAGTCAGAAGAAGAAATGAGAGACTAAACAGATATGGGGTAGGAGAGCTATGCTAATTTTATGACTAAAACAGATAAAACTGGATTCATTTCCTAGAGATCCTAGTTAGAGACAATTAGAAATTATATTAAATTGAAGTTTTAGTTTCTGAATACTGTTGGGTTTTAGTTTGTTTTTTTTTTCTTTTGTGTTGAATCACAGTTGCTTAGTGCATGTCATAATTGCAATTCTTACTCTTGTCAATCTTATTTTTTAACATAATATCAGTATTTGTACTTGTTCTGATTTTTAATAATATCATTTATGATTCTGGAAGACAAATGGAATTTGAATTAGAAGAATATTTGAAACATTCTGGTCTTTTATAAAAACACATTTATTTTTGTGAAAGTTAGCATTAATGTAAATTATATGATGAACAGTCATCACAGTCAGAAACTGCTAATGACTTGGAAATGTTGCTGAAAACTTTCCAAGAATGTATCTTAAAAAAAGAACATTTCCTGCAAGTCAAGACAAATTTTCTCAGCTCTAAAATTCATGTGAATTGTGGTGATCTAGTAATTGTGTGTTTACCCTGAAAGGAAACTTTGAGGCAGTGTGTGGCAAAACATGATAGTGACCTGCATGTGTCCTAGCAAGGATATCAGAGAATTAGGTCATTATGTTTGACATAGAGAGGAAACTGCAAATCAAAACAGTTATTTCTGGGAACTGGAATAAATTTTGGACTGTAGAATTTCAGTAAGTGAACACATGGAGTTAAAACAGTATTTTTCAAACTGTGTTTAACTTTTCTTTTCTTTTCTTTTTTTTTTTCTTTTCCCATTTTGACATTTTTGGGTTTGGTAAGCTCTCCTATAATAATGTTAAACATTTTCTCTTACAGAACAGTATTTAGTTACATCTTGAGATGAATACAGCAAAATTTGATTTTTTTGCATTTATAAAAAAGAAGAATTAGATTAAAAAATCAATTAATATAATTAATTAAAAGGCATTCAAGTTGTAATGCTTAATACTCTTACAGAGTTCTGTGTATAAGATACACTTACAGGAGAGGAATAACAGTTTATGTAAAGAACATCAGTAGCTACATAAGTAGCTACAGATTTTCCTGATGTGCAATAAGCTGCAGGAATGCTGCACAGACCATTCTGATGCATTCCTCTATTTTAGTTCCCAAATTCTAATGCTTCACTATAAAGGAGAAACAATAATGAACATGTAGTATATTTACTCTCTCATGACAACAGGCATTTGTTGACAAATAATTGCAAAACCATATTCAAAACATCCAGGTAAAGTAACTTCCAGTTTTACTGCTTTGAAAGGGGTTTCTACTCCATTCTAGACTCTACTTGCCATGGCACATTTCAGGCTGTGATCAAAGCTATTTGATGGTCAATTCTCAGTGTTTTAGTTACATGGCCACTGATTTCATTGTCAGTCTGTGACAATGAGGGCTGGAGCCTTGGCCAGTCAAAGATGACAGAACTTGACAGGCAAAAAGTTGGAGCAGGGATGTCTGAACCTTTTCCCATTGTCACACCAACTTAAAGACAATAATTTAGTTTGATTGTAAAAACTAAATAGCAAATAACATTAACTTTGCTTTCAATTCTTTTGTGCCTTTCACAAAACATCATGAATTACAGGCATGAAAAGAGAAAATTATTTGAGTAGTCAGGTAGGAAGAAGATGAGAACAAAATAGCCATATGTGATAAATAGGTAGAAGGTAGGAGAGTCTTGAAGAGATTGTGCCTTCATTAAGGGTTGTCAGAAGATGAAGTCCAAGGAACAGTATAAGGTGTTGGAAGTAATAGGAAAGAGATCTGCAGTGGAGATTTTGAGGTTAATGAGGAAAGGAGATGGGGACAAAAAAAAAAAAGATAAATGGCCTCAATGATCTGTTTTAAAAATTCTCTGAGATTCTTGACAGAGATGGAAAAAGAAGCTAAAAGTGCAGAACAGCTCTTACAGATCTGTGTCTCCACAAGAGAAAAGCTTTAATAGGTGTAAGCAACATTTATTATCTAAGTTTTTAGTGGTGTGCTTGACATACGGTCTGTGATACCACATTTATACGAGGTTGACCTAACAGTCAATGGTGTACATGAAAGGTGAGTGCTCATTACTTTGCCTTTTAAAAACTCTTTCCAAGTGAGTTGCTTTTGATCAAAGACACATAATTAAAGAATTAAGTTTATGTCTAATAGACTGCCTGGAGTTCTTCATTGCATTTTTACCAAGCAGTAGTCTACTTTACATGATTGTCTGTTATACTCATTAGGAAATGAAGCAAGCTGATTGTGTTTCTCTGAGAGGAAAGTAAATGAAATCTAGAAAAGGTGTGTAATGCTTTAATGAGATGAGTGTGGTGCATGCTCACAGCCTGCTTGTTTTCATTTAGCACATGCATCAATCTGTAAATTATCTTCACCTTTCACATGGCATAATGATCGTTTGCCATTTTCGTTGTGCTGCACTCAGTGGTTGCCCAGTCATGGAGATGGTGTTCTGGAAGAGGCTTTATTCTCCCTGACAACAAAAGTAACAGTGATTAGTTCAGCTTCTTAGTTGGGGCTCTATGCTATAACCCAACGTGACATCAGAAAGGCAACAGTTTTTTGTGGGTCTTTTTTTTCCCTTCTTCTTCTTCTTTCTTCCTCCCCTCTGTCTCTTCTGGAATGCTCTCTGAGCAAATTCTCTGCTTGAGGAGGAATGTGACATTCTTTAGCACCGGTTGATAAATATTTATGCCTGAAAACAGCATAAAGCTCCTTTTGGATGCTTTCCCATTTTACACTGTGCTGGCTTTTGGCCTGATCTCTGTATTTAGAAAACACTGTGTATACCTGCATGCTTTCTTGACTCAATTTCCTATTCCTAATGCGTCTACAACCAGTACTGCATGAGAACTCTATTGCAATATTTTCAATGAATTGTCAGGATTCTTGAATAGAGCAAAATGAAAAATAGATGGCTTCTTTTCTAGGTGTATAAGCACATTTTAAGGAGAACTTTATAGATATGCTTGGAAAGGATATAGTACACAAAGCATGAAAACATTTTTAAGCACTTCAATGCTCTGATAAAAGTTAACAACCATGAATGGAATTAGCCTGCAAAACATTAGAACTCATATGGCATTATTAATATAATCCCATTTCACATTCATGGGGGCTTTTTCCTATACCTTTTCTACAATATATTGCTGAGTTTTGCTTTTCTGCTTAGATTCTAGTTAAACAAATTCTGTTTACATCCAATGAAAAATATTTTCATTATTAAAGGAATTGCTCTAATACTAAAGAATTCTGATGCTTTGATGCTTTGTAAAAGCATTTGTTATAAAAGCTAATTTCTTTTTTCTTCTTTAGAAGGAATAACAGTATTGCAGATATGGTGGGTGTTCCTTGTCCTCACTTTGTCAGGTGCTTCCATGGGCGAAATGCATACCTTCATGCTGCAGATGTACATGGTATGCCATTGGGTGGATGTACACTTGCGAGAAACGCACAGATGACTGGTTTCTATGCTACATGTGCCTCAAGACTGAGTATACCTCTCCTTGAAACTTTTATATATCAATAGGTCATGTCTGGTGTCTCCAGTTCTGTGTATTATATTTGCTTTTGAGGTATTTTTACGTTACCAGAAAGAGTAAGTTCCTTTATAGGAGGGTACTGGTGGTTTTCGTTGCTAGGGCAAAGAGCATTTGTAGATCTCCTGAGCTCAGGCCATGTCTGTGAGTTTGGCAGAGTTGTTGAGGGAACTCCCCAAGAGTCAGACTAATGTTCAATGTCTACCTGCTCAGCCACGGGGTGGGTTAGGCTAGGCAACCTTTGTGGCTGCATGAGTCACATTTCAACATCTCCATGTGGGCAAGATTCAGAACTGAGTACTGTGTGCTTAGTAGGGCTGCTTTGAGGGGTTACTCTGAAAGCAACTCTTAAGTGGGCTGTTAAAATGTTCCTGATGTGTGTTGCTGCTGTGCCTAGGTCTGGGCTAGGTGTCTGGCTCCATACTGGGTTACTCACACAACCTGGCTGCTTCGCTTTCTCTGACATAGAATTTGGATAACCCCAAAATCTTCATGTCAACAGACTGGCTGCATGCTGCAGTCCCAGCATGGGAGCCTGATGTGAATTGCTTGTGAACTGTATATGGCTACCAGTTGAGAGTGCTGATCACTAATAGTGCTGTGCAAAGTGTGATTATGTACCCAATGGAGAGTGTGATCTCTGTGTGTGTGTATACACAGAAACATACATATATACTCCTAAAAATAGCTTACAGGATTCGGACCTCAGTTAAAGATCAACAACTTGCACTTTGATGTAGGATCTACTGACCACTTGGGCATTTAGATTTAAAGGAAATTTTACTTGAACATTTATTTTAATGTAATTGGTTTTATATTTTTATTTTCTTTGTTATTTTCAAACAAGTGAGAATGGAAATTATCTTGCTTATTTGAGAATCGGATCATCACAGAATTGCAGAATCACAGAATGGTTGGGCTTGGAAGAGACTTCTGGAGAGCATCTAGTCTGACCTCCTTACTAAACCAGGTTCACCTAGAGCAGGTTGCACAGAATCATGTCCAGGCACGTTTTGAATATCTCCAGAGAAGGAGACTGGACAACTTCCCTGGTCAGCCCGTTGCAGGGCTTTGTCACCCTCTATGGAAAACAGTTTTTCCTCATGATCAGATGGAACTTTGTGTGTTTCAGTTTGTACCTTGTCTGTCACTGGGAACCACTGAAAAGAGCCCAGCCTCATCCTCTCGATGCCTGCATTTAACATATTTGTGTGCATTGATAATATTTCCTCTGCTGTCTCTGCCTCAGATATTCCAGTCCCTTAATCATCTTTACAGTCCTCCACTGGGTCCTGTCCAGTAGTTCTTTGTCTTTCTTGAAATGAATAGTCCTGAACTGGACACAGCACTCCAGATGTGGTCTCACCAGAGCTGAGTAGAGGGGTAATGCTCTTCCTAATACAGCCCAGGATACCACTAGCCTTCCTTCATGGGCAACTTGTTCACCAGAACTTCCAGGTTCTTCTCCACAGAGCTGCTTTCCAGCAGGTCACCCACTAACCTGTACTGGTACATGGGATTATTCTTGCCTACATGCAGGACCCTACACTTGCCTTTGTTGAACTCCTGAAGGCTGATCTCCACCCAGCTCTCCATCCTGTCCAGGTCTCACTGAATGGCAGTGGTAATCATCCTTAACTGGGGATGAAATTATCATTTCACTGAGACAATTTGTTGGAATTAGGGTGAAATTTCAACTTTTTTACTAATGTTGTAGTTATCCTGGATAACTTGATTGCTAAGATTCATTCACTTTGGAAGAATCACAGCATATGCTGAGTTGGAAGGAACCCATGAGGATCATTGAGTCCAACTCCCGTCCCTGCACAGGACACCCCGAGAGTCACACCATGTATTTGAGAACGTTGTCCAAACACTTCTTGAACTCAGACAGGCTTGCGTCTGTGACCACTTCCCTGGGGAGCCTGTTCCAGTGTTCAGCCACCCTCTGGGTAAAACACTTCTTCCTGAAATCACGTTCATGCTGTTTCCTCACATGCTGTCACCACGAGAGTGAAGAGTTCAGTACTTGCCCGTCTGCTTCCTCTCATGAGGATGTTGAAGACCGCAATGAAGTCTCCCCTCAGAGCAGTCTAATAGGGCAACATGCACATCTCTGTATGCTGTAAAAAGAATACTGTTACAGGAGGAAGAACAAGGATTAATTTAGAAGTGGAAAGAGGAAGAGATAAAGTTAAAATCAGTAAACCAACAAAGATTGGAAATATTTTTACATTACTAGACTAATTATTATTTTCTCAGAGTTCTATTTTTCTCTGTGTCTGGTGCAAAAGCAGAGTTGTTCTGTTTGGTTTTTGCAGATCATGACTCTGTGTTTCAGTGACTCAATTAAAATTTGCCTCATACAAATTTTTCCAGGAGCAGATGTGCCTACCAAGCTGGGCAGAGAAAATGTGCAGTGAGGTCAAAAGGAAGATGGTTCTTCATTATGTTCTGCGAAAATCTTAGCAGATCATCACTGAACATGTCCAGATGTAAAATTTCAGTCACTGTCTGGTTTATTTTTGCACTATATTTTTCATTTCCTGCATTCCAGTCTCTGCTGATGGGTGAAATAAGTTCTTCCTTGTCAGCCAAGCACAGTATCAAGTTGCAGTCTCTTGTTTATTTCCTTTTTTTTTTTTTTTCTGGAGAGAAAATAAGGTAGATGTGTATATGTTTTTAAATCAGAACAGTGTCTCCTATTAGCCAGGCTGATACTGAGGGGTTGAGGGAAACCATATAGTGTAATTTGCACACAATGTGCTGTGGTTGCTTCATTATAAAGCTCTGCTAATTATGTGCTTCCAACCCTCCCAATCACTGTCTTTTGTCACGTTAAATTAGTGAGTGTCAAGAAGACATTTCTGATTTTTCCTTAAATTACTTTTGAGCTAAGAATGAGCTTTGACAGTTTAAACTGAAGATTTTTTTTTTTAATCATTAAAATCTGGAAACAAGGGGAAAGTTTTAGCAATTTTAAAGGGTCAGTGGTAGCTTAAAAAAATCACTTCTGCCTGAAAAATAAATAACTACAGATCAGCTAAGATTATAGTGACTGCAGAAGATCTGAGGGAAAAAAAAAGCGCAGCCTATTTCAGTTTCTTGTCTTTTAGAACCTGTTGGTATATCATATAAAAGGCTTTCCCTGCTTTGTTAGGGGTTCAATCTTTAGAAAACCAAAAAACAAACAAACAACCCACCCCCAAAAAAAAAATCAACCAGCCAATCAACCAAAACAAAACAAAAATAATTATAATAAAAAATGCCCAACAACAACAAAAAAAAAAAGGAAAAGAAAAAGAACAGACAACATGTGTTGGCAGAGTTGGTAGAAACAATGGGCATACACTCTATTTTTAAGTCACTGTTTAATTTCTCACTTCAAATAAGAATTCTTGTAGGTAAATAGTTGCACAAGGGAGATTTTATTATTACTTCATGACTTTAAACCTTCCTTGTAGAAACACTTGTTTCTAGTATACCTAGTCTTTCAGGCAGCCCTCAGGTTTTTTTAGGTACTGTAACGTATCTAAGAGAAAAATAAATGGTATCTGAGACATTGAAAACCCTGCCTGCTTGTATTCAGAAATACATTTTTCATCTTCAAATTTTATGCACATATGAGCTAATTAAGATTGTAATATGAAATAAATCCATGGCAATGCAGATGTTTTAGTTGCCAGAGCAATAGCTTGAGTGATTTCTTGTAGGGTTTTTAGAAGAATAAATGTGAAGCTCAGGCATTGGTCATGAACTCACTTATACTGGATAATATATTACCAGAGGAAAAAATGCAAATAATCAGGGAAACAAAGCTATATGCTTCCTGGCTTGTCTATTTTTTTTTCTCTATTGTTTGCTTATTTTTTTTCAGATCACTTAAAATTGATTAATTTTAGCTCCCTTGTCATCTGAGATGTATTTTGTATTGATTGTGAATAAAAGTAATATCGTTGGCAGAATTTCTAGCAAGATATCTTGCTGTTGATCAGGAGACAAGGCTGCTTGTATCTGTCAGGTAAAGAAAAAGACTCTGTGTTTCCAATGTAGCTTCATCCTGGACTATTATTTCTTCATTAGCTTGTTAAAAGAGAAAAAGCATCTCTGAGTTGTTTGGTCAGGGTTTGTTGTGTTGTTTTGTTTTGTTTGTTTTTTTTTTCCCTCCTCACGCATCCATGCACAAAATGAGTATGAGCCAAAAGGGAAAAGAGGGGTAGTGAAGGGAAGAAAACAAGTGAACAGGGAAATAAGTAAATCATAAAACCCAGACAAAAAATATCAGTATTTTTTTGTGTTTCATCCATGGTTTCAAAATCAGGAATGACCTTTCTGAAAGCTGAAATGAGTAGGCATCTTCAGCAAGGTTCATTTGAGGAAAAAATGGGCAGTTAACAAAACAGAGTAGCAGTGACTATGCAATAGCTCCTCAGGGACTTCTGATGAAGTCAAGCAAGATAATTTTATATTATATAAAGAATATTAGATCAAATCTTTTGGGTCAAATATCTTAAGACTCATATTAAGTATTTTTTCCCCTGTATGATTTTGGGATGCGTGACTGATCACCTTGCTTATAGCAGGCTAGAACTCAGATGGTTTTTAGAAAGGCCCTTAGGGCTATGGAGCTGTTTCTGTTTGACAGGCATGGGCTGGATTCTCTCATTTATATTTAACTGTAATCATCAGCTTTGTGAAGAGTTTCTAATTTTAAACACATGGTACTCCCCCCATCCTCTCCTTTTGTCCTCAGGAAAGCTATAATTTGCTTGGGTGCATCTCTACTTTAACTACCAACACATTTGAGCTCCATGGTGGGCTTCACACATGAAAACTGAGCTGCCAAAAACTATTACCTGATTGTCTTTGTTCTTGTTTGTGACTGATTTTTTTTTTAGAGTTTTGTTTCTTCCTCTTTTTAAAGATCACTTCTTTCCTGGTTCTTATCACCCAAGCCATTGTCATTAACAGCTTTGATAAAATATCTTTGCTTTAATATAGGTATTATGATACCATACCTATTATCTTTCTTACAAATTTATCTCAAAGTTTGACTAATAGTTTTTTAAGCAGCAAATTAGAAATGCAATGAATTGTCATTTCTTGAACTGCTAGAGACCAAATAAGATGTCTCTTCTTGAGCTAAATATAAAAGAGAGGGATTGAAAACCAAACCAAACCAAACCAAAACCCTCAATATCTGTATTTATTTTGTCTAGCAATGTTTTATCCAAAGTTGTCAGATACCCACTTCTTAATTAATTGACCACATATCAGCAAAAGGTTATTTATAAATAAAGCTGTACTGCAAAATTATAGCATTTGCTTAGATGTCTATGTATTCAAATGGCAAAAAGCTTTGTAAACTGTCTGACTTTACTCTTAGTACAATGCTAACCCCAGAGGGAGGGAAGAATGAAGGGCAAAAGGCTTTGTTTATGTTTGTACAGAATGTTATCCTTTTAACAAAGACCAACACAAAACATATAAATCCATATGTTTGGATTTGTTGCTGCCACATTAATTATACATGTACTCATGGTGTGACACAGTGGGAAATAATATAAAATTATATTAAAAGGGAATTTTAGGACAGGCATCTTTTTCTTTTGTTAGAAATCCCGAATACTAAGCTGATTTTTATGAGAGTGCCTTTTGCTTAACAGTTGGTGAGAAAGACTCTTTAGAAAAAAACTTCCTTATTATTAATTTCACCAGTGTCTCTAAGAGTTTGTATCAACCACAGAATTGAAAACCAGACGTGAGATTTTCCAGCTTTGTGAAACAAGTTCATTTATTTGATTTTTTTGGCAACCATTTGGTATGAGCCAGATAATTTCATGGATAAATCTGCCACTTAAATCTTGCAAAACTCAGAATTCTGATAAAACTTGTTACCCTAATGCCTAGTCTATAGTAAACACATTCTAGAGAGCCATTCAGCATAAAATAAATGCCTTCATTTGGTCAGGTGAACAGCTCTCTAGACTATTTGTATTGCATGGTCAAAAGGTTCTGCTCAGTTATCTCACAATAGGCACCTAACACACTTGAATTACAATGTTAAAAGCATCAAGCCTGCAGTTTTGACAGAAGACTTGCCTTTTTGAATCACCAGCTGGAGGTCAGGCAACCTAAGGACACTTCTTGAAGTACTAGATACCTGTGTGTGAGCAACTGAATAGGAGTCTGAACTCAGATATCTGAATTTAGTCTGAAGTTTAATTCAACCTAAATCTGTCCTGAATATGGGTGGTAGTGAGGTCTCTAGTTCTACTCAGCCCAAAAAGCTGGGATTCTTGATGTCTGTTGTGTTTTAATACAGTCCAGTCATTAGTCTTGGCAATTTGAAAATAAGCAACTGTTCCCTCACCTACATAATATACTGAAGCCCTGTGGTTACTTTAGTCTCCCACTGATGGTCAAACATATGTTTTGTAATACTGTTTTGCCTGAGGTGAAGCAACATTTCAAACCTACATCTCTGAGGCTCCAGGGACTTTCTAAGTTTTCAGAAAGGATTTGTTTTGGAGTAAGGCTGTCCCAGTCCTTTCTGCTGCAGATGTTCCACTTGGTAATCAATTTTTTTTAATAGTCATTTGAATAAAGAATACAGAGATAATGTGTGTCTTACAGCTTGAATGCCAAGACACTTACAGTCTAGATCCAGGCTCTGTTTCATGTTAGCATGTGAACTTGAAAACAGGGATCTTACTTCTTTTTTTGACTCTTCCTCTCATGAAATCATTGGGTATTGTGTATGTCCTAACAAACAAGTTCACAGGTGGTCTGTTCCTGCTGCCAAACCTATTGCAACATGTATGTTTTACATACACTTTTTCGAGTGTGAAAATTTTTGATGTGCAAGAAAAATTATCTGGCTGAACTGCTGGTGTTTGATCACCAGATGTTTTTTGGCATATTAAGACTTTGTTTCTTACCTGTTATTCAGCAAAAATGTGACTTCTCTGTGGCCTCAGATCATTATGAGATTAGATCAAAAATTGACAGGACTTCTGAGCATCTCATTGGCATCTTCTTGTTATGGATTTGGATTTAACTCTGCAAAAGTAAGTACATGCACAAAGTATACGTTCTATTTCTGCTTCAGCTTCTAAATCACACTCTACTTAAGCAAACATATAAGAGATACATGTTTTACTGTCTTTGCAGACCCTGATAAATTGCACTCAGATATGAGACTTCTGAAAAAAAAATAATTAACTTGAAAAATGTGGGTTTTCATTTAAAAAAAATAAAATAAGGCACCTAAAATAAGTATAGTGCCTAATTATATAATTAACTGATTATCTTTAGTTTGTCCCTCTTCTAAAACATTATCCTGAAAGACTCTCTTTCTTGGTTTCCCCAGTGGTAAGAATAACATGCTGTTTTGCTGTCCTTCAGAGACATTTAGCTCTATTGGTCCTTTACAGGGATGTATAATGATATAACTGAATATGGTAACAAAATGCCTGTCCACGGAGATGTTCAGGAAACTTTAAATGGCTGTACCAAATGTCCTTGAGGTCTTTCCACTGATCAGTGTTACTTGTATTTGTTAGTGGAGAGAATTCACAACATACATCATTAAATCTCATCATCTGTCTAACCAAAGAAATCATTTAAGCAGACAGAAAGTGTTCAGCTTCTTCACTGTTACTCTGGGCAATTTTTATTGGAACCATCATAGGGTATCCACGTGCCTGAAAAATTCATTTTGCTGTCAAACAGCATGTGTAAATGAAGTAGAATTTTCTTGTAAAGATTACTGCAAATTGATATAAATTAAGGTCTGCTTTCTGAGAAGAACAAAGTTAATCGAAGTGGGATTAAAGCTATAGGTTCCTTTCATTTAGTAGAGGTGCTTCACTGATTTGTTAAGTAATGGGTTATTTGATGTACTGTATGGAGAGTGATGTAGGTCACTTTCAGCATGCAGTGATTTAAAGGAAAAGAAAAAAAAAAAAGGGGGGGNGGTGGGGTGGAAATGCCAGGGCTTTCTAGTTTCCCAAATGTCATGTAGGAATATTTGTGATGAACACATCCATTCTACATGATCCTTCCCAATTTTCTGCATTATTTCAAGGCAGGGGCTTATTTTTATCCTTTCCTTATTCCACAGCCCCAACATTCAGTTAGAAAAGCCTCTCAGGAGGCTTTTAGTTTGTTTCTTAACAGAAATTACGTTATCACCATCTCATTTGACCAGCAGATTTGTCTTCAGTTAAATATGAGCCTCATTTTTTTTTTTGTTTAATATGATGGTGAATTATATTTCTGCTGATGGATTCAGAATATTTAAAGTGATATTAACCTTCCATGTGTTTTGTTTCCTTGCCTTTGGCTTTTTTTTATGTTTGTAGATTCCATGCATTTCTGTATAATGTTTTTGCTTGTGAAAAAGATCTTTTGATGCTTCTAAAAAGCAGCATAATTCCCAAAATCTCTGACTTTAAAAGATTATTACCAGTCATGGAAATTTTTGTAAGTCATCAATTTCTGTTCAAAACCAAGTTACCATCTGAAAGTCTCAAAACATATATCCATCTTAATTGATATGAAAGAATGAAAGGTCAGTTCAATGGCTAAGAAAAAATAAGGGTTGGTCCCAGGTCTCAGTTGAAAAACACCTGTACTTAGGTATTTAAATTCAAGTACCTATATGTTAACAGATGTCTAACTTCCCATTATCTTTGATAGATCTCTAGCATTTGATTTAGTTGTCCACTTATGAGCATTTCTTGCTGGGATACCCAAGTGTTTAAAACGGTGGGGTTGGTCTGGCTGATATGAGAGAAAATGTTCAAGATTTGTGCCCTTTGAGAGGTTCAGAGGGAGGGTAGGCAGAACTCCCTGTGCCATTTCAGAAAGCACAGGATGTCTTTGAGTGAAAAATGAATCAAGCCCTACTCTAGTCAGTGGAGCGTAGGAACGATTTTTTACCTAATATTAAGTACCTACTTTAGTGTGAGCTGAACTGAATCAGACTGTACTGATTGCATTTCCACTGGCTATATGGTGGACACTGTATCCCACACTACAAGACATCACAAGGCATCATTTCCATTAATGCAAATGGGAACTTCTGTTGAGTGTTTCAGAAGAGAGGCGAAGACTGGCTATAGAGTTTTAGCATAGAGATAAGCTATAATACTGTAAATAAAATTTCCTCTTAGAAGGGTGCCTGATTGCATCCAGATAAATGTTCAGATACCTTAGTAAATGTTATGAAGGAGTTTGTCAGTGTTTGTTGGGTAAAGAATTCACGCAGGAATGGTTTATAGAATCAAAATCAGGGAGTCATTTTAGTTGGAAAAGACTTAAGATCGTCAAGTCCAACTGTTAACCTAACAGTCAAGTCTACCACTAATCCATGTCCCTAAGTGCCACACCTACACATCTTTTAAATACCTCTCGACTGAGAGTTTGAACCATCAACAGTGTGCTTCCTTTTGTCCAGGAACATGCCTTGGCTCAGTTTTAAAAGTTGTGATGTAAAATCTTTGTATGTTTACTGGACTGATTTTCCTGACTAAGTAATGTATTTGCCATGAGAAAGTAAGAATTTTCTTGTACAATCAACCAGTTCATGTTTGAAATCAGTCATTTGCATACGCATTTCGTATTGTAAAAGTTACCAATGATTGTTTTTTTTCCTGAGACTATGCTATAAAGTAGCAATAAAAGTGAAAAAAGCAATATGTGTGCACACATGATTAAAAAAAAATAATAAATAACCAGTTTGGTAAAAACAAAGAACTGAATTACAGGTGCCTGTTTAAATAAGTTTTTTTCAATTAAGTATAGATGGATTTATTTTAAGCTATTTCTGATCTGGACCAGTATTCACTGTCAAAATTTCTCTTATATCAGTGTAATGAGAAGTGGATAAACTCTAGCTTGGAATTATAATCCAATTTTATAATATGAAACATAAAGGAACTTTGCTATGCATAAGATCTTAGTGAAAAATAATTGCCTGAGAAGCTGCTTTACCTTAAGTATGTATTTATATATACTCTTATCAGATGGTACACAAATTCCTATCTCTTACAAGGAGGTTGTAGAGATTAATTTCGTATACTAACAATTTATATCAGAGTATATAAAAATAATTCAATTTGCCTTTAAAAAAGTTTTAAATGCCTATTTTTAAGCTGTGCACGATGCATTTCCTTTCCTTCGTGTTTGAAAACATCCTTGTTCAAAATCACAGGTAATTATTTCAGTTTTGGATGCAGCCTGATTAGCACATGGTATTTTTATGGCAAAATACTCAAAATAAAGCATATCTAAATAAAATTGCTTTTTCATTATGGTCTTTCTGGAAAGCAGGGCCTAATTAGTAGACCAGCCTTGTAGCTGGCTTCAGGCAAAGTGATACTGACTGTATATGGCCATTTTTAGCTAGGAATTGGGAAAGCTAACATGGTTTGAAAACAGAATTAATTTCATCAGATAAGAAGTTATTTGCAGAATGCACATGGAGAAATTAGTCATCAGAAAAAGTATGGCAGTGTCACTCAGTTCGTGGGAGTTGAATAGTTGTCCTGAGCCTTGTAAAAGAAGAGGCATTTCTCATTTCCCCTGGTCTGACTAAGGGGTGAATTGTATCTTCCTCACTGATGAGGTTCAACACCTGAAAGGATTGTAGTCACTAACCTGAATTTCTGTCTGGCTTTGGTCAAGGTCTGAGGTGATAACAAGACGCTATAAGAAGTGAGTTTTGTGTTCATTATGAAATAAAGCGCATTTTGGAAGAAGACTCCATACTCACCTCAGTGTGAGGACAGTTTTCCCTTATTTATTCACAGCAGAAGAGTCATACTCTGCTGTTTCATTGCCATGTTGTGACGAAGTGTTAGGCTTTGCAGTATATGCCCTAGTTTTCTATCCCTCTGAAATTGTATAGTGATAGTCATAGTTCACAGTAGCTACATTATCGCATTTCATCCATTGAAAAGTTTCATGTCCCTGAGGTGATGGACAAAAACGTCTAATTCAGAGAAATATAAGGAAGAATTATTCACCTGATTGGAGTCTACAAAAAGTTAACATACTTTTTCGGTTAGTTGTGATGATTCTGGATCAAATTTTACGAAATTTGGAAACTAGGACAGAGTTAGTCTCCCTCCATATTTCCGTGTCAATATGAAGGTACTCTGTCTTACTGGATGTCAATGAATGTGAACTCTTTCTTACAATGTGTGAATTCTACTATGTTTAATGGGTACATTTGTTTATTCATAATCTGGTCAGAGACTGAACTGTCAATTAACCCAATAACCTGTAATTTCAATCACATGCTTCCTGGTGTGTGAAAGCAAAACACTTCTTTATCTTAACATAAGGCAAACCTTGGACTTGCTCCTTAGTTTTGTATGCAAAAGAAACAGTTTAGTTTGACTGCAAATCACCTAAAATAGATCTGGACAATTGAAAAAGGGCAGGTCTTTACTCTTTGATTGCTCCTGGGGTACTTCCTCATCTGTAGTATTAAGGTGTGAGGTATTTTATGGCTATGTGTTACAAAGAAGGTATAAGGTGCCTTCTGCTTTCTTCCTTATATTCTCTTATCATGAACCTCTGATACAGTGAGAAGTGTTGTTATCCCTTCCTTGGGTCACCCATACATGAATTTGAAAATAAGGATGTCCACTCAGTCAATTCCCAGCAGCCACAGCTCTTATTCCTCTCTTATTTCCTTAGCACTTCTTGCTTCTCTCTACCTTCTTCTTCAGTGACTCTCTCCAAGTCCTCTACACCTGATCCAAAGCTTGCCCCTACTTTTGATTTTTCACTACTCTGATTTGTGAAGAGCATGGAGAGAGAAAATGCCTATCGTACAAAGTTGCACTTCTTCTGTAAAGGTCTAAGAGAAGGCTCTTAGAGGACAGCTGCTGTGCTTTTTTCCCTTGATTTCCCATGTTGGTCAGTCATAACCACTGATTTCCTGGCTTTCACAGCCAGTGGTCACTTGATCATCAGCTTTGGAGGAAGCCTTGTAATCGTGTGTACCTGGAGGTGAGCTGCTGCCTTGTTATGGCTGCTAATTCAGTGTGAAAGGATGTTCACATTAGAGGCATGATGTTAATATCTTCCCAAACTCTTGGAAATGGCCTGCTTGAGTCCACTGGCATGCATACTCACTCAGGCAGATCTTTCCATCACTTCTAAGCATCACTGTCCACAATTGCTGTTTTGCTATTGAGGTGAAAAACATGTTTTATTTTTAAATAAATGAATGTATTTCTAAATCAGAACAAAAGTAGGCTATAGTTTATACGCTGAGTGAAAGCCACAGGTGAATCAGTTTAATTAAGATGACAGCAACGTTTGGAATTACTTGCAAAAGCTGGAGAAAAACAGTGGGTGATTTATTATTTCTAATTACTAATATGTGTAATAATCATTTTTTTGAGGAAAAAAGTATTTTTAGTAGTTAGTAATTATTATTTACTGGATTAAGATTCTTTAGAAGATGAAAAGCAAAGTTTCAAAATAAATTGCATAGCCATTATGCTTTGGCACCAGCTATGTAGGCACATATAAACCCATCGTATATATTAATTCATTTCAGGATGCATGAACTACACAAGTCAACTGAGGCCCTCCAGTCTGAATCAATGTAAACTACTAAAAATACCGAAATCTTGTTTTCATTAATGATTTAGTGAGCCCCCAAAACAACATCACATGCCAGGATTATGAATCAAATATTCTCATGTCAGGAAGGGTAGCGAATATATCCTATAAGTGATGATGGCTGCCATTGCACATTACCTTTTCTGAAAATACCTCATTCCCTGCTCTCTATAAAAAGAAGGACACAATGTTCACATGAGTCAAAAATTATGGAAGAACCCACTGGGATCTATGCCACAGATTTCCTTTGTTAGGAGGGATTTGATAAAAAGCACAGGATTTCATTGGGGTAGCATGGGAGAAGAGTAGCCTCAAGGCAAATGCAGTGAAAAAGGATACTGTATGATCTTCCTGCTAGTGCTGCAAGTTTCCTAGATATTGCAAATCATTTAATCAAGCTTTCCCACAAAGTGACTGGTGACAGTCAGGTTATTTGTACCAGCCCCAAGAAATACATGACATATTTTTCAGTTGTCTCAGGTTATATGCTGGAAGGATTCTGGAGTTTTATAAGACAATATCCTGCTGTGGTTACATATCTGCCTGGTCTCTGTTGCCCATTTCAATACTTCCTCTACTGAGTTATTCCACTATCTTGTGCCAGTTTTTCTCTTTTGGATTTCAGTAAGAACAGCAAATTGTGAAGAAAATCTTTCTTTGGAATGGGGCTGCTATCCTGTGCTATGAAAAAGCTCTACTCAGAGATGATTAATATGTAGGCAGATCCTGAAGAAAGGGAGCATGTTCGGTAACTTTAGATAATTTAGCAGCCAAACAGACAAACTCCTTATTTTGCTTTTTTTTTTTTTGTGGGTTACTTTTTGTTGCTTTGTTTACTTGTTCGTTTGCTTGTTTTGCTTGTTTTTTTTCTCTCCCAGAACATCTCAGACAGTTACAACAGCCGAACCCATCAGATGCCTCTTGAGGACCACAGAACTGTTAGAAATCACCAATGAACCAAATCCAGGGTGGTTTTTTTTCTTTATACAGACAACACTGTTTTGTTTTTTTTTCTTTTCTTTTACTAATTTCACTCTTAGATGCACTTGAAACAATCTTTTAAAACTTTCCAGACCCCACCAGCCCTGTGCAGTTAAGTATTAAGGAGATTTCCATACTGATTTTTTTTCCTTTTTTTGTTTGCTTGTCTTTGTTTATGTGTTATAATAAAATATTTTGTCAAGGTAGTTGCAACAGCTGGGTGGATCACTCCCTCTTTCCCATTCCTTCTCTGCCACGTGGTCCTGAGATGTCCCAGCAAAGAGACACACAGAAACCACAGGAGGGGGAAGCAGAGAGAGAGTTTATTCACATGGTCAGGGGTATTTAAAGGGCTTTAGGGGATGTTGGTCACAACCTATGGGATTCAAGGGTTAAGAACCAATGGGGAAAGGGTTAACAGTGGACCAATAAGGGGGGTTTTCACATTGACTGGCCAAGGCAAATTCTTGCATACTAATTAGGAAGATAAGGGTTTTCTCTCAAGAGGTCTTGGGAAGAAGACAGGTGATTCAGGGAAAAATGGCAAAGATTTCATTCCACAATACAGTAAAAGCCTCAGCCTTCAAGGACCCCTGGGTGGTCTCTTCACTTTCCCCGAAGGCCCACCGCTACAGGTAGTTGATTATGGAATACTTTATAAAAATCCAGGGCTTTTACATTGGGTCAGTGTAACTTAAGATATTTCAATTTACTTTGAATTGCAGAATATTTTTTTCTGGACCAATTTGACTACTCATTTATTAATACCCCCAGAACCAATGAACGGAACAGAAAAAGGGCTTTTCTGAAGTGAGAGGAAATTAGTTGTTCAGGCAGAAAGATTTCTCATTCTCAGATATTCTCAGATAGCATTTCAGACAGAATTCTACATTGAAGGAGGAAAGCTTGGAGAGGAGACTGGAACAGGCTGATGTTTGTTTACTTTTCTAAAGTCAAGATATAGAGGAAAATTTGAAATATATCCTATGTATATATGTTATTTCAGTGCTGGTTGGAATTACCAGTTGCTTGGAGAGGAATTTTACCTTGCTCTTTGAAAAAACTCTCATTTTTCTTATCTCTCTGAATTCTATAATCAGATAAAGGACTAAGGATATATTGTGAGGCAGGAAACTCTAGATTATCACTGCAACTAATGCTGCCTCTACTGCAGACACCTCCTGCTGCTAGCTCTTTACTTCCTCAGTTGTCTGCTCTTGAACTATTAGTAGTTTCTTCAGTATTATAGTTAGACACAGTGAGATGCCAGAATTATTCAGCTGATTTGCTGGTTTTCAATTTGCATTCAAAATTAAAATGGATTCTTTTTTTTTTCTTCCTCTCTCTTTTTTTTTTAATTTTTTTTCCTTTTCCCTCTGGAAATGTAAATTGTATATATTCTTACTTGTAAATGTTTGTGTAATGTTAAACAAGTAGAAATAAGTCCCAGTGTACTTGTGATTTTCCAGCATAACTGAGTTAGTTAGGGATACACTTTCTATTTTTCAACCACCACTGCAGACAAAGTTGTATGTGCATGTCTGGTTTTTACTGATAGAATTTATGCCAGTCAGAGTAGCCTCAAGCTTGTACTGGTTGCTTGATGACATGCTATAACAGGAATGGTGATTAAAAGATTGATTGATTTCTATATACAAATATATTTAAAAGCAAAAATGTCTTCTGGTATGGGCAAGGGTCAAGTGTCTGGCTTTGAAAACATTTGTGATCTCATTGAGATTAGTGAAAGTGCCAGGATAGACAGGCATAATCTTTTTTAGGGTGGAAACTCACGTGAAGATGTTTGTTATTTGTACCTAAACACAGTTTAAAATCTCCTTGTTATTGTTGTCTGTCTGATATTAGAGACCTTTTTTTTCTTTTTTTAATTCTCTGTCATTCTTATCATGTTTCAATAGAAGTCATGAAACACAAAGAAATGGGCTGGATTCATTTTTGTAGAAACTGCCCTAGAGCAGTGTTTCCAGGGAATGTGGCCCATTAAGTTTTCACATTATTACAGTTTCTTTTAACTTCTTTCCTTTAATGTTTGTGGTTTCAGAGGTTGAATGATTTTTGCCTTTATTTTTAAGGATACATTGTCCAAATGAGGCAACAGGCAATAGCTTGAACTAGGAGTTTGTTGTATCCATTAACAATAACATGCTTTTATATTGAAGACTGAGATCAGATAGCAGTTACTGTCATTTTAAATGTGAAATTTTAAGACAGTGTAAATTCATTTTTTATTTGCTTTCTAAGTTAAAATCATTTATCCATTTAAGTAAACAGACATTTTGGTGTTGTCTTGGAAGGAATCAGGCTCTTTATCAAAAACAGATAAGAAAAAGTTTAAGGCGAATACGTTTGTTTGCGGCTTTGGAAAATGTTCAAAAATTCAAGTAAACAGGAATTAAAGTATGTTAATCCTTATAGCATTAATAGTAAGTTGGCATCCTGTTATGTTTTTACAATAATTTAATTAAAAATTAGATGATTATGAACTTTTGTCATAAATAACCATCACAAAAAACTAAAGGTGATTAGGAAATGTCCTTGTATATTTGTCTATTATCCACATTAGAATAACTCGATTTTCAGATATAAGTGTGCCTGGTTTTTGCAAAAGATCATAAATTATCCAGCGACCTCAGCTGTGTGCAGAAGCATTCTTCCAACTTTGAAGTAAATTATCTTGGAAAAACTATGGAGACTGTTTTAACTTTGATATGATATAATTTTAGTTATTCATTAAGCTCTTACAAATAGTATTAAGATGCAAACAAACATATTGAAAAATTGCAAAAAGCAATTGTTGGAAAGGACATTCTAAGTAGTGTAATCAAGCATAATCAAATCCTAATCAAACAATGTAAGTCCATACAATAGCTAGCATATACATAAACTCATTTCCAACAGGAAAACATAATCTCTTTCAGAATGACATTACTGTCATATAAAATTGTACTGGAAATTTCTCACTGCTTTAATTTAACTTAAAAGATAATATAAACATTGAAATATTGTGACTTTGGTGAATGAAAATGGTTCAGATTTTTTTTTTAAATCAAAAAATATCCGCTACCTATTTATTTCATTTCAGAGATGACAGAAAAACAGGTGCAAGTGTTTGGGGGATTTCTTAGAGCTACTGTGGGACGTCAGTAAATGTCACTTCTTTAGAAGGGTCCTGTGTATTCTATCTTTGGTATTTCAGAAGAAAAGAACATGATAGGTTTGGGTTTTGTTGGGGTTTTTTTACCCTAAATTATTACTTTTATTAGGAGGCTTATAAGACCAATAGGCAGTACTCTAATTTTGTTAAACAATGTAAGGATTGAGTCAGTATTTATTCCAGTGCCACATAAAATTCTCTCACATAATGAACGAAGACTAAAGGAACAAAATCTTTTTTAGTTAGTCTAATGAAAGAAAAAAAAAACCAAACAACTCACTAGCTTGTAGTCTGTTAAATCACCACTTTGATTGGAATGATTTGTCTCTTTAGGTAGATCAACCTACGATTGATTTATTTTTGCTAAGACAAGCTGATGTAGCACTCAACTGCAGGTATGCAAAGCTTTCCTCTTTCCCCCACAGTTAGTGGTAAACCATACAAACAAATTAAAAACCATTTTAGGGGACTTCTAGTGGAAAAAGATATGGCTGCAACTAATGAGACAACAGTAGAAAAGAAATAAATCATTACTGTTGATTTAGAGCTATAACATTCTCTAACTACACAATAAGAACTGGTGATTCTTCTTCAACTTATCTTTTCTGGGAAGCTTTCTCTGAATAAAAACAGGGTGTACCTTTTGGAACAGCTTTTAATCTCAGAATAGGCATATAACTAAAACTACATTATAATACAAATCAAGGATAGAGTTGGGTTGTTATACAGCAAAACAAACAAAATTATACCCAAGGAGCTCAAGAAAAGCTAACTGCAGACTGAATTTGTAAGGTATTAGGGTCAGTGTTTATTAAGACTGTACCTTTCCTCCGTCATGTATCCATCTTGTTTTTATTTGACTCTACCCCAAAAGCTTCTTTGATTTTCACCAAAGAAAGAAAAAAAATATATGCTTAGTGAAAAAAGTAGTACCAGATGATTCTTTCCAGTATACAGCTAGACACACTATAATTAAATTACCAACCATCAGAGGTGGGACCCAGGATGTGTAAGTCAAGCCTCTGTATTCAGTTCTTCTAGAATAAGTTTGGTATATCTTCTTTAAAGCCAGCAGATAGAGATTATCTTTTCTACCTAGTTAGACATTACAGTATGAGAAATCAGTGACAGAAATTTCAGCCCTGTTGCAATCTCATCTCAATGCTGAATGAAGGCCCAAAATATCAAGATTATAAAATAAGGCAAAGGCAGTCCTCTCCCGCCTTTCACATAATAGTAATTGCAGCACTGGTTTAAGTAGGACAAATTGAGTCTTCTTCAGCCTGATAAGTTTTGAATTGACGTCAAAAGAGAAGGCACTGTTCCCTAGTTTCTAGGACATTGTGGGATAGTGAAAACATACACTGTTTGTATCCTATGAAACTCAGCTGCCTTGCTGTCAAAAATGCCAGAAGAGGTGCAGGCAGAGATAGGTGAGGTCTGTAACTCTCACCCACTGGAATAAAATGGCATTTTAAAGACTTTTAGTGGGTCTAGAGGACTTACACTTCCCATAGATGATTCCTCCTATTGCTGAATACAGGCAGGGTTCATAGGGTCAAGATATTCTTCAGGTATTTGCATCCAGAACAATCACAGATTAGATACATAGTGAACGATAGCATTTTCAGAGCAAATCTCCCAGTCGTGCCCATTTTTACCATGTTTTACATAACATTGCAGACCTGTCTGAGAGCTTGCAAGCTAGATTGTTTTCTGTTGACGGTCAATAACTAAACGATCCCAGTTTTGGGGGTGAAAACTGAGACATTTTATTGAAACTCGTGCTACATTATATAGAACCGAGAAACGCAGTATGTTAATGAGGAGGTAAGATATGTTAATGAGGGAAATTAACTATACTAAGTAGGGATTTAGGCAATCAGTTCTGGTTTTCATCATAAGGTAACTTTTGCCTTTAAGGACTAATTAGGGGAAACAAACGTTATCTGCAGGCCTTGAAACATCTCCTTAGAGTTTTCCCAGATCTCGTAAAAGTGAGAAAAGAATTATAGATAGCTGTAAATAGTCCGTCCTTGATCAAGTAATTTATGTAGCAGATTCCTCTCTTATCAAAGGAATTTCCATCTGGTAACATTTGTTTATCTTCCCCAACAGTTTTCAGATGAAACTCAGCTGGAAGAGGTGTTCTATGATTACATCTAGTGTAATCATTATGAGTGGATACTCAGTGGGTTGAGCCAGGATAATGTAGTCTAGGGTAAACCCCACAAATCCATGTGTGGTTAACAGTAGGTTCTCAGCACCAGCTGTTTTAGTCTGAAACATTTATCCCTCAAGTCTCCCTGGCTTTTTAAATAAAAACACAGCCTCTATAGGCTGCCTTAGATGGACTGAAATACTTCTGTCCTTTATCAGGAGAGTTTGAACTTCCAGTCTTGGCCAAATTCACCTAGGTACAAATCTTGCTACAAAACACAAAATAGAGAATTTGTAATGCCCTGCATTCATTGTCTTATAACAAATATATATTTCCTCATTTCAAAATATTTTATGTAGCAGGCATAAATCTGAAAATGGTAACATTTCTGTGGTCTGTTTTGTGAATGCTGTTGTACTTTATGTTTTCTATTCCATAAGTTGCGAATGTTGTTAAGAATGCTCCAGATTGAATAATAATTTGATAAAATAAGTTCTTATGGACACTGCTATTGACACTTGACTAGTGGTAGTTTTTAATCCAGGGAAACCTTATCTGAAATTTACTAATAACCAGTACATGATAAGAGAAATAACCTCCTAGCTTCAATTGTAGTATCTTGGTTTTGTTAAGTCAAGAAAGCAATGTCAGCAGTGCACCAGTAAAATTATAAACATGCATCTTGAGGTCTACCTTCTATTCATTAAAATAAAAAGCATTTCCAAGGAGTCGAACCAAAACATTTGCAATCTTTTAAAAATATTAATTTAAAAGATTAAAGTCTAGCTTTGATGTGCCATATTATATTGATGGATTACAGGGGATAAAAAAGCTAGTGAAATGACATCTAAAAATGCAGGTTTCAAGTGTTGTGCTTTAGCAAGTTGCTTGTAAGCCAAGATTTTTTTCCCCTTTAGTCCGTATGTTTTTGCTTAAACTGACAGCTCCCAGATGAAATCCATGGCCTGCCCCATTTTAAATCCAGCCCTCACTGGAAGAAATGTCTGTTATTGTTGAGCAATGAGTGTGTTCTGTTTTGTTATGCAGCTGTTTTGTATCGCTGTGAAATACATTTTCGCAAAATTCTTTAAAGCTTTATGCTCTATTATTCTATAAAACCTATAAAAGCAGGTAAAAGGAAAAGTGTTGGCTTCTGAATGCCTTAGAATTCACTGTATTTTGCTGCTTTGCTTTCAAGTTCTTGATTTCACAGGTAGTCTTGATTTGAAATCGATCCCTGCAACTGTGAGGAAAAGAAAAACCTGAGTTTTATTTGCACTGCAGTGCTTTTGCAGCTGCCAGAGTTTGAAGCTACTGCAAGATTGCATGAACTGCATTCCAAGGCTGCTGCCTCTTAACAGATTGGTACAGTGAAGTTCTACTGTAAATCCAAGTTGAATTCAAATAAGTATTTTTTGTGGTCCTGTATGATCCCAAAGAAAAAGTTTTGTGTCTTCTAACTTGCCTAAGTAAGTTTGATCAGTAGGGCTAATAGAATATATTGCTTCTCACTACCATGCCTGCTTTGTTTAGGTGTTATGTGGCTTTCCAGGCAGCCTGCTTTATCCTTAAGCAGTGAAGTGGTTCCTGAGCTGTGGAAGCACACTTCAGAGAATGCTCAGGAATGCAAAAAAAAAAAAAATGAAAGAAAAAAGTCAGAAGGAAAACAAACAAACAAACAAAACCAAACCATATATTTCATTGGAATGTAATGAACAGTGAAACAGGAATGTTTCACAGAAATTATGCAATTTGGCCAAAATATCAATAACAAATTATACTGTCAAGTTGCCAATACAGCTTCTTAGCTTTCGCAAATCTGAGCTTTATGTGGCTGCAGCCCTTCAGGAGCTGACTTTGTAACCTGGAATTGCTATGCAAACTGCTCCAGGGCTTTAATATTCATCTCTTTTAAGTGAGCAGTTCAATATTTAAATTTTGGTTTTGTTCTTAATCAGATTGAAATTAGATTTTGGACTGCTAGATTCCCCTATGAAGTGACTGACCTTCTTCTGCATTGATAAAGTGGAGAATAATCTTGTAATACAAGAGAACATTATAATTTGCAGCAGCTGTTAGACTTTTGAAAAGTGTTTCCTTTTATTAATGATTTATTTATACAGGGGTTGATGGGATTCCTCATCAACCTGGTAAGTAGTTAAGCATGCCCTGTTAAGTAGTTAAGCTGCTGACAGCCAGGTCAATATTTCACAAAATATAATACCTGTGCTGTGTAAGCAGCCAAATCATGACTTTTAGGTAGCTTTATCACACTTTTCTTAAGTGACTGTGTTGTCCATGATGTTGAAAGTATCTGCCATCAAACATGATAAAATTCAAGTCAGGTTTTATTCTTCACCAGCTTGGTGAAGGTAAGAATAGTGGCAGAGGCACTACAGCTGGCTGTTATGAGGATTACAGAGTCCCACTTATGTGTATTTACACTCAGTTCACGTTTGGGTGGCTGATGCTATAAAACAGGCCAAGAATGTTTGGGTTTTTTTCAAATGAAAAGGAGATCCTGCAGAATTTGCACTTGACTAAGAAAGAAGTTGCAGTGAAGGTGGGTGTGGTTGAGTGGATAATTCATGCTAAATCCTGATGCCATTTTTTATCACTGTTTTGTTTACATGTTCAGCTACAGTATCATCGCTGAATGAATGAATGGTAAGAATTTCATCAGTTTCCTAGACTTACATGCGTGTTTAATATCAGCATATGAAAGTGATATACTTGCTTGTGAATGAAAAGGGGGAAGAAGATGCAGGAGAGACTATAAGAAATTTATTCGTTACCTCTGATGATAAGTGTAAATGTTATAAAGCCAGTGAGAAAGCCAAGCAAATCTCCTTTATACCCCAATCCAGAGACCATTGAAACTACTATCTTTTTTTATGCTGTCTCAGCTTTCTCTTTTCTTTGTTAGAGAGAAATCGGTGGTGATGCTGTACATTTGTGCACTACCTATGTCCTACACAATGGAAAGTGATCTTTCTGTATTGGGTTCCTAGCCTTCTTTTGAGAAAAAGGGGGAAAAAATAGCAAGGTAACTTCGTAGGCTCTACTGTTTGGCAAAGTTAGAGGAAATGCTTGTACTCTTGTACATTTTAACAATGTATGCAAATTTTCCCTACCTTTCAGAAAAATACTGGCAGTTTTGCCATTTATGGCATGTATGAATTTAAGACTGTGCAATGGTATGTGCAGGACTTCAGTGAAGTCTCACAGGTCTTGTTCTATGTGATTCATCTTTTCCAGCTGTTGGTTAATATGTTAACAGAATCCAAGAAACAGTGAATTCCAAAGGGATAGATTCAATTTACATAGCACCTTGAAATATAGTGTTGCTCTGAAAAGCATTAATTTTTCAGTTCAGAAGTATTTATGTCTATACTATATTTAAAATATGTTTGTTTAATGCACTTGTTTCTGTTGTCGCATTCTGGTAACTTTAAGGAGCAGAGAAAGGTATGGTTCTTATATAAACAGAACTGAACAGAGAACTGAAGAGAAACACAGTTACAGCCCTGGCCTGTGATGCAGGAATATGTACCATCACAGACAGTAAAAGTAACTGGGTGGGAAAATATAGACCTTAGAATTCCCTCTCTCCCTGGCATGTTTATATCTGAGGAATGCATTTGTGGGAGATGTATTTTACCACATGTTCAAAAACATATACATAACTCTATGGACATGTGCCAATTCATCCTTCTGTCAATATAATGTACTTCATATTGTCAATAATTAAGAGACAGTGGCAGGATAGTATTGATAGGAGTATGGTATAACATGGTATTATATGGGAAATGTTTCCATTATAGCAGGCAATGTGCCTGGGAAAGAAAGATGATTCTGGAACAGGAAAGGATAATCTAGTGTTCTAAGAAAGAGGGGCAGAACAGGAGTGGGATTATTATACAAGTAGTGTAGCAGGCTGGACATCTCATTCAGTTGTGTTGTTTTCTTTCCACAAGTTACAATGAATGGGCAGACAAAGAGCACTTGATTATAAACTGCCTGATCCTGTTCACATTCACACTCACAGACTTGCATATTTTGCTCCTGAATAGAATGGGAACATCGATGTCTCGGTAGTTGGGATCAGTAAGGGTATTCTGCATGCCCTTCTCTGTATCCAGTTAAGCATCCTGGTTTAATTCTAGGTTGTTTTATTTGTTAATATACATTTACAATACAAAACATGAAATTTAAGGTAGACATCATAAACAACTTATTCAATTTCAGTAAAGCTTTCAGTACCATCTCTCACAGTATCCTTCAGGGTAAAATGTCCAGCACACAGCTGGGTAAACACATCATGCGGTGGGGGAGCAACTGGCTCACAGGTCAGGAGCAAAAGGTTATGGAGTAAGACTGTGCTGGCAACCAGTCAATAGTGGGGTTCTGCAGGGACTGTTCTGTTCAACATCTCCATAAAACTTGGACAGAGGACTCAAAGATATATTGAGAGGAGCTGTTGACTTCCTTGAAGGCAGGGAGGCCCTGCAGAGAGACCTCAGCAAATTAGAGGAATCACTGGGCAATCACCAACCATATGAAGTTTAACAAGGGAAAGTGCTAGATTCTGCACCTGGGATCGGGCAAGACCAGATGAACGTACAGACTGGAAAACAAGATCAATGCTGGAGATCAGCACTGCAGAAAGGGAGCTGGGGGTTGCCCTGGGGATGAGCAAAAAATCTCTAAAAATAGCCTGAAATCTGCTGTACTTGAATTACTGATAAATAATCCCTCCAAGCTAATCTAAAATCTAATTGTTCCACTTATATATTTGGGATTTGCCCCCTTGTGAGAAATTAAAACACTAGCAAAATGTATCGTCTGCAGAATTTTCACACCCCTCCCAATCAGACTGTTTGCTCTCAGAAAATATGCTGAAGAATTAGGAGAATCTAGAAACTAATGAGCCATTCCCACAGCTTTAAGTCTTTAAATCTAGCATAGATGCATATCAGACTAAATTCTGGGCATCTAATTTTTCAGTATTCTGGGTTTAATTAACATTTCTGCCTCAATTTCCCCATTAAAAATGAGAAGTAATAAAATGCTTACCTTTATAGTCATAGGAATGCTCTGTTAGTAATTAGATGCTGTCAGACAGAATTACTGTAAATTACAGTAATTACTGTTCATTAATTAATTCTGTCAGGTTTATGTTTTATTGTAATGCACTGTCATAGTTCTATAGTGTTTGAATTGGATGCATTTAAAATGAACATTCACATTAAAAAGGAGTGAAAGAGAACCTTTTATTTAAATTAAAAAAGTTCCAAAGAAATATTTTATTATGATCTAATTTTAGCTATGGGATTCTGAAGATGAAAAGTACTGCATACTAGTAATTGCATGTATTATTATAATTAAAAATTATACAAAAAATATGAAGAGACATCCAGTATTTAAATTGAACTGCTTATTTTAGAGCAGAAATCAGTATTTAATTGTAGCATTCTCTGTTGAACCAGGTGTATTTCCAGTGAATGTTTCATGCCAAAGAGAATTAAGGCAGGAAAGTTGACATTTCCCTTGGGAGAAAAAGAATAAGGACTAAATCTCTATCTCCCACTGCTGGAAATGAGGCTTCCTTTGGCTCATACAGCACTGAAATACTCTACATGTTGGTTTATTGTACTATTAGTGTAATTTACACTATTGCTGTGAAAATTATGCTAGTGCTATATTCTCTGTTTTTCTTTTTGTTTGTTTTGGGTTTTTTTTTTTTGGTTGGTTGGTTGTTTTTTGGTTTGTTTGTTTTTGGGTTCTTCTACTGTTTTATCTGTGTTACTGACATGTAAACATGGAGAAAAGGATCTGCTTTCCACTCCTAGGTTGGCATTAGGGTTGGCAGAATATATGATTTTTCTAAGGCAGTCCAGGATATCATGAGCCCTCTTGGCTGCAAGGGCACATTGCTCACACATGGTCAGATTGCTGTCTACTAGGACCTTCAGATCCTTTTCTGCTCTCCATCTCGGTGGTCTCCAACATGTAGTTGGGTTGGGTTTGTTCCTCCTCTGGGTGCAGGACTTTGCACTGAGGTTCCTGTCAGCCCACCTCTCCAGCCTGTCAAGGTAAAAACTCACTGAAGTTATTACACTGAAAAGGAGAGCTAGAAGAGAGGTCACTTCATTCTAAGAACAGTGAACAGGCATAGATGTATTTATAAGCATTTCAGGTTTCACCCAGCCATTCAGACTTTTGTGTTTTAAGTAGATTTTTGGTTGTGAGGGTTTTTTGGTTTTTTGTTTGTTTTTTGGTTTGGTTTATTTTTTTCCCTAGAGGAGTGTTATTATTCTAGTAAAACATACCTTTAGGGAATGAGAGTAAAGTATCATTTGATGTGCTCACTTCAAGAAGACGAAGGAGACAAAGGTAATTCTACTTCAAGGATCTGGTTGATTTGAGTCCCATAGAGCAGAAGGTTCCCATTAAAAGCAATGTATTGACACACAGATTTCTTTAAACTGAAGAGAATTTAGGTTAAGCCTCCCTGTTGATACTAGCTGTGGTATCACGTCAAGTGGGTGGAACATAGCACACTTGGAGCTTTTTTGTATCAAACTCCCTTTAACTTAAAACCAAAGTGGAAACTGTGCAGGTTATGAAATCCTGGAGCCACCCTGTGACTGTACAACATTATTACCCATACCAAATGGCACTTTTTGCTCTGATTCACTTTCTAAAATTGACCAAAAGTCAAAGCATTGATTTGAGTGGAGGTAGAAGAGACTATGTGGATATGAAGTTCTAATGCAGTAAAGATAAATGGTGGAGTTCATTCTGGAATATTACTTTATTGTTCAGTTCTCTTAAAGGAGCTGTGAGTGGAGTAAAATGGCTGGAATGCCAGTATAATTCATAACTGGTAAACACTCTTCAACAGACAATGGGGAAAGGATCCTGATAATAGTTTAGGTGCCTCAAACATAAAAGTACATTCCATTTTATCTAAACAGGCATCAATAGTTCATCAATATTTCAGTCCCTTGGTCATGCAGTAGATCAATGATTTTTTGTTTAATATATTTCAAATTATTAACACAATTTTAAACTTTTCATTATTTTTTAACCAAAATAAGTAATAAACATTTAATGGAAAGTAGATTTTTCTACATGGGAACCTGGGGTTTAGCCTTTTTCCTTTGTTTTCTTATTAGTGTTTTGTTTTCCAAACTGGTATGACTCTGTTATGCTAAAAAATTTTGCATCTTTTCTTGAAAAAACTTCCCCAGAGCTTTGTTTTGATGTCAGATGATGAAATAAATGATTACTTCACTAGTTTTGAAAAGGATTGTTGCCTAATTTGAAAGTAAAATTATATCAAACAATAATAAAATCAAATCCTTTTGGTAATCTGAGATTTTCTCAAAGGTTTCTTTACAGAGACTGCTTGAGAAAAATTGCACAGAGTAATCTGTTTCAGTCTATGTAAAACAAAGTTATTTATTGCTCATGGAATCTTCTATTTAAGGCACCTGTTAAGTGAGATGGAAGGCATTTTTATGTGTCTGTGTTTGTTGCTTTGAATTATATTGCTTCCATGTATCACAGAAATGAATGACAGATAAAATAGTTTCCTTTGTGGGTATGTAAACAATGGTATTTGACTACTTAATATGATCAAACAATCTTTGCTTTGAGTTTTGTTATTTTTTTTTCTTTAACAAGTTTCACCATAAATGCTGTCTCAACTACAGAATTAATTCAATGTCTCTCTCATAGTTTATCTAATAATTCTAACTATAGCGACCCCTTACATTCAAAAACTTTGTGGGTTTTATGTCTAGAATGACGGAAAAAGAAAACATCATATTAGGTGAAGATGATAGAAATTATCTTTTTTTTTTTTACGATGGCATAGAGAGTTGTTTCATTTGAAAGCACGAGTAGTAAATACCTTCTTTCTTTTGATTACAGAGTGCCCAGGTAGAAGAATCTCTGAATATGAGTATGGTGTTTAGAAAGTCTAGTAAGTACAGAAGATGACCAGGGACAGGTTGAAGGAATTCATGATAGTGGAGGTTGAGCTTGGTTATTTTTGCTTGATAATCTACTGGCAGCTTGGGACAAACATTGGAATGTCTACTACAAATTCTTCCAATAGATGAAAAGGTAATTCCAGGTGAAGCCATGCCTGTATCTCTAACATACCAAAAGACCGCTTTTGTCAGTCATTATTCTGGGGCTCTTGTACAGGCTTTCTGAAATTCTTTCATCTTTTTTTTCAGTTTCTAGATACTCATTGCACTGAAAAGAAACATGAAAATTATTTTGTGCAGGTGTGAGGAACCATATTTACTTCAAGCCGTGTATCAAAAATAAGAGAATTAGCGGAGTTCAATTTGCAGGTTTTTTCAACTAGTTTAAATTGCTGTTTTTCAACTTGTATACTGCCTCCTGCCTATTTTTTTTTCAAAATTGATTACATTTTTATGTAATAATGGTACTAGTGTTAATA
The DNA here is from genome assembly GCA_013396655.1 of Campylorhamphus procurvoides. Taxonomy (NCBI): domain Eukaryota; kingdom Metazoa; phylum Chordata; class Aves; order Passeriformes; family Dendrocolaptidae; genus Campylorhamphus; species Campylorhamphus procurvoides. The sequence continues at coordinate 316,207 of WBMV01003457.1, forward strand.
TAATGTACTTCTTCTATGAACACAAGAATTGGAGACAAGCAAGAACAATGTACAATTGAAAATAATCATACAATGTAATAAGTGAAAAAACCCAAATAATTAGCAGGTCCTATTAAGTAAATGTAATTGAAGGATCTCCTCAAACAGCTGTATTTTTATTGGAAAACTGTCTTGTAATCTATAGTGCCTAATATTCTCTCTTCTTAACTTGGAAGAAAATGTGAAGGCACTTATGGTGTTTGTGGATGATTGACAAACTATAAGGAGGTAAAATAAGCCACAATGACAGTAGTTGAAATGCCTTCACCCATCCTGCTGTGTTAGATAACTTCACGTGACCCCTGCAGTGGCACGACATGCTAAAGTAGCTATTTCCATTCCTACTGCAAGCCCTTAAAATGACCCCAGTCACTGCATTCTGCAAACGAAAGCTTTTCAGAGTGACAGATAGACCACAATGCCATTGCTGTGATTTCAACACAGCCTTTACAGAATGTTTCCCTTCACTAGCTCTCCTTGATGCATCAAGCTCTCTCTGACACACCTCTGTGAATACCTGATATATGCTATTGTTTCCCTCTGTCTGCTGGCAGACCTGGGCAGGCTGGACCAGGCATCACCAGGCAGTGAGGTCTCCACAGGGCACCTAATGTATGGACCAAATAAGGACTTTTTCTTTTACCTTTTCTCTACTGTGTATCAGCATTGGTCAGTGCTGCTGTCTATCAAAAGTTTGGATTGCAGGTCCAGCTGCCTTCTGATTGCTGGCACCAGGAGCCAATGTTGAGCAGGCACCATATGCCTCTGTCTTCTGTATTTGCCAAGGAACAAGATGATGCCATGGGAAATAGGAAACATACTGTGATGACCTTGTAATGCATGCTTACATGGGTGGTTGCTAGACAGATTTGAGTTGCCTGGGAAACCCCCATTTCAGCTCTCAGCCTACAATGTCAGGGCAAGAGCGCAAGACTGGCATTTATAGAAGCTGAGCAAAGCATTTGTAGAACCTAAGTACTGGAAGGTGTGAGATTTCTCTATTTTTAGTGATCATTATGGGCACTTCTTATAGCTGTGGCTCAAATTGTGGTTGCACATGTAGAGCTTTTCCTGTGCAGTCTCATGCAGTGTTGGGCTCTTACAAGTAAGATTTTGACTACACCCAGCCCCTGAAAAGATAAACCATATGTGAAGTCATGAGGAAATGGAAGAATGATGTGGAAAGATATTTGTGTGGAATCTGCTGCATTGCACTGGAGGATTATGCCTCCAGGACCTCAAGTGACTAGGAAGTCACTTCTGAGCATGGAATGATTCAGAAAGTATGCAGTGGAGATTGCTGTAAAGACTACCCAGATCATTTTTTTTCCCCCAAAATGTTCTAAAGGCCAAGACTGAAAATTATCTGTGAATGCTTCAAGGGCATTGTCAGATGGCACAATGTATGTAACCATGTGACCTGTATCTTTTAATATGCTGTATTGGGTTAATTGCAGACAGTAATTTAAGCACCCACTGTCTGCTTGTTCCCCATCCTCAGCCACTGCAACAGGGTAGGGGAGAGAAGAGCAAAGAAAAAAAAAACAACAAAAAACCTGAGAGTCAAGATAAAGACAGTTTATTAAATGATGAAAAGAGGAGGAAGAAGCAATACAAAAGCAGTTGCTCACTGCCTCCTATAAGCAGACCAATGCCCAGCCAACATGTCTACCTCAAAAAAAACTCCTCCCTGTTTCTTATTGATGAGAGTGACATTATATGACATGAAATATCCTATTGGTCAGTTTGGATCAGCTGTCCTTGTTGTGTCATCTCATACGTCTTGACCATTCCCATCCTGCTTGCTGTGGAGGGACAAAGTAAAACACAGGAAGCACTGATGCTGCTGTAAGCACTGATTAGCAATAGCTAAATAACTAATGTGTTACCAACACTGTTCTTGTAACAAGTCTAAAGTAGAGCAGCACCATGAAGAAATTAACTCCAGCTCAGCCAAACCCAGTACATGTGCTGAAATAAAAGATCTGGAATATAGACAATGCTCATAAAGGTGAATATCTTACCTACAAAAGCATGAAAAAGCTTAGGTGAATATGGAAAAAACCACATTTGGGACATAGGACAGATTTTAATATACTAGTGTGCCCAGTTCTTATGTTCACAATTCAAGAAAGATATTGAAAAAAATGAAAAATGTTCAGAGAACAATCTTGGTGATGATGAAAGTAACATGCTTTACAGTATGAGGCTTCAGGAGCTCAATTTGTGCTAATCAAGACATTGATTAAGAGTTAAAAGAACTAGAGATCTTCTGAGGCCTCTTCCAGCCCCAGCTCTGTAGTACCGAGTTTAAGGCACCGATGTTGTGACTTTGACTTTAAAAAAATGCAAAACAAGCACAAGATTTTTCTACAAGCAATTACCATTTTCCTTTGGGATATGTCACTGAACTTGTGGCTTGAAAATTTTAAACTCAGAATTTTCTGTTTGTTTTCCAAAACAGTCCTCTAGTTCTATGACAGCTACTGCTAGCTGTGGTGAGTAGAGTGATGAATGCAGAGAATTCCTCTGGGTAACATTGTACAGGAGGTCAGAATATAGAATTACAATGAATCTTGCTGGCCTTACAGTCTGTCATCCATAAAATAAATTAACAGCTCTTGTGTTTTCCAGTTTTGTAATTTTTTTTACTCAACTTATATTGCTTTTATATTTCTGTATATAAAAGTTTCTTTTTTCTTAACTTAGTTAAGGTCACGCATTTTAATGATTAACGTAATTTACACAGTTTTATGTGCAATTGAATTCTACTTTTCTTTCCTATATCAGGAACAACTGTTGCAGCTAAGATGTGAACTACAGGCTTGCATTTTCTTTCAAGTAACACAGATTTCAAATTCTCTAGTTTCTGAGAGTAACTAATTCTTTTAGTTGTAAGATACGTTCACATGTATGTATAAATGTAAAATCTTAGTGAATGAAAAATCTCAATACTTAATAAACACAAGCAGTATTTATTTAGCATTATTTAGCATTTATTTATTTAGATTTAGCATTAATGTAAATGGATTTCTTTTGTTTTCTTTTGTTCAGTGGAATTACTCTAGTTTATACCAGTTATTACAAAAAAAGGCACAAATACTCTTCCTTAGCCGTTTAAGTTGCATCTTGTTCTGGTAGCATGCTAAAGGAAATCACAAGGCACATAAAATCAGAGATCTTAAAAACTCTTGTTGGGAAGTTTAGAATTAGGCTTCAGTGATCCTTACTGGTAATTGAGAATTGCATTCCTGCTAAGCCTTTGATGTTAAATCAGACTCAGTAAAATGTGAATTTTTTCCTAACCAAGGTTTATTTTTATCCACTGCTAAATTCAGACATTTCTCTTTACATTATCTTTACAGTCATCTTTCAAAATCTTTTTTTCAAGGTTACTCCCGGTCCACTGTTTTAATGAGTCACTTTTATAATGACAGGTTACTTATTTAGTTGACTCTCTGAGTTAAGGCCACAGATAATTTTACTATCTATGACTGAAGCATGAATCCTGTAGTGTTTGAAAAAATCTTCCAATGAAGTGTATCTTTGGCAACAGATCTCACTGCAAGACAAAAAAAAAAAAAAAAAAAACAAAAACAAACCAGTGCCTTCATCACTAGAAAATGTTCAAGTTCTATTTACTTTTTGCACTGTAACTTAAAGGAACTTAGTGACATAACCAGTATAGTCAGAATATCTAGGAAAGGTTCTCAATTCCAGACTCCAGCATCACAAACAGCTGTGAAAGCATGAGATTCTCACATTCACAAAAGGGGAAGAAAGAGGTGCAGGCTTAGGAGATGTTCTAAATGCCAGAATTGCTATCTTGTTGTTCATTTAATGTGTGTAGTCCCTATGAAGCTGTTGAGACAAGGCAGATGCTAGACATTTTTTAAGATAAATATGTTCATGTACTTGAATGCATGAATATTTGTCATGGCCTATTCATGAACTGCAGAAAAACTATCTGAAACTATAGCGATAAAAGTAGAAGAGCATACTAAAGGGTATGAGCGTGATTATTGGGGACTCTGCTGAGGAGAAACAATTTCTCATTTATATAGTATTTTGGGGGTTTTTTTTTGTTTGGTTGGTTTGACAGAATCAATAAAACCAGAGTTCCTTAAGGCAGTTCCACCACATTAAATAATCGGGTAGACCACTAGCACTCCAAGTGGGTAAGATACTGGAGTAAGCCAGTACAAAGGTGAATGTTAACATCCAGAATTTTTTTAATGTTCTGTTTTCATGTTCCAAGTGGTAACACTTTGCTTTATTAGAATAAATGTGTGTTTGTGTTTAAAATTGTCAGTTTTATTGGTGGGTGCCAGAGAGCTTGATGAGAGCAGTCATGGTCGTTCTTATGAAGAAATTAATCTAAATAGAATAGTCCTTCAGATGCCTGAAATGTGGGATATTTAGGAATTTCAGGAGATGAATATGATTTCTTAATTTGAGAGTTATTTTAAGAGCCATGGAAGAGAGGATAGGTACTTGTAGAAATGTCTTGAAGTTAATATAATTAAACATGCATTTATATATAACAGAAAGAAGGAAGGAAAGTGCATTCAGCAGCCTCATTTGGCATGTGGCTCTGCTAAGGAAAGCAGTCAATGGCCTAACTTTGACTGAAATAAATTTTTCAAAGAACTAAGGATAAGACTCAGCACCTTGTACTGCAGGATTTGTTTCATTGACTTGCTTTCCTTATTTTATATATATATGTACATTAAATAAAAACAGCTGCAACAAAAGGTTGAAGAAAACATTTACTGCAAATACCTCTTACCCTAGGGAGTGAGAGTGCACATGATAAATGAGAGTTACGTTGCTGATATCCTACCAAGAAGCACTTGGGTCCAGCATGGCTGAGTGCTGCGAGAGAAGATGAATGGAAGAGAACAGTGTATTAGCAAGTCAAGATTATTCATGAAAGATTTCATATCAGGGTGGAGGGGAAATAATGTGATGTAGGTATGACATACCCCCTCTCCAACAGGCAGTATTGTCTGTGGATAGAAAACCTTGCAGATCCTATCATAAAGGAAATTTTTGTATTTTAAGCAAGGAAAGGTATACAGTATGGGTGATTTAGGTCAAGTATATAGAGGAAGGTTGTGGGAAACTATCAGGCCTGTGGATTTCTTCGCAGAGCAGGAGGAGTGTGACCTTGGCCAGACTGCTCTGTGCTTGTGAAGATAAGCAGCTTGCAAAGACTGTGAGAACTCAGGAGCTGCAGAAAACTACAGAGACAGTGGTTTTGTAACTGTGGCCAATGAGTGATTGTTTGTGTATGTGAGCACCAGTAGTGTTAATGCACGTACGCTCAGAGAACACTATAATTGTAGAAACGCCATTAATAAACTGAGCTTTATAGTTAATCCATATTGGATCGTCTCACTGCTCCATAAGCCCGCCTCCCAACAGAAGGTGAAGCAGGAAAAATTAAAGACAGTTTTCTTTTTTAACAGCTTCATGATGCAGCTTTATGTTCACACATTTTTGTGAAGTGTTAATAGCAAACACAGTAGTTAATGAGGTATACAGGCCTGATGCTGTATTATATCTCGGAAAAAGGATATGTGATTTATCATATTTGTTTTTCTCTGTCCTTAATTTCTTTTGTGATTAATGTGTCATGCATATGCAATGCTTTCTGTATTACAATGGAAAAAATTATATTATTTTTCCCTCAATTAGGCAATGAAAAATCCTTTAAAAATGATAAAAACAAGAGGCACTTTTAAACTCAAATGTATGAACATTTTTAATGCTACTGATATAGATTTATTATGGCAAATTCTCCTTGGGTTAATTTATGGTATTATGGCTTGTGGTACACCTCAGGGAATCAAGAAGAAAATTAATTGTTCCTCAGAGATGTACAATTTCCATCCTTTGCCCCTCAATCAACAGCTTGCAAAGCAGTAACTGAGAAAATGTGGAGAAACAAATCTGAGCATATTAAGTTATTTCTCCTTGGAACAGTTCTTGCTAAAATATACAGAAATAGAGATGCTGAGTTCTTACACATCCTTCCGGCTACTCAGAGAGGTGGGATGTTAGACTGGACTGATTCAGGTCTGATCTTGTATAGTAATTTCTGTGTTGCTTACCCTTAGCCTTTGTTATTCTGGGTCAGTTGATCAACACATTAGGAGCTGCAACCAAGAGTCTATCCATGTTTTGACCAACTGGTAAGAAAAAGCTCAGCAGCAGGCTGTACTGTGCCTACTTTTTCAGTGTGAAATAAAGGCACACAAGAGCCTTTGACGGGTCGTTTCTTTTTTGTGTCTTCTTTTAAGAGTGTGTGTTGTGCTACTGCGAACTTGGGGTAACACGTTCTAAGCAGTGTTACAACTGTTAGTGAATGATCAAGTTTCTTAACAAGTGTCACTGCTGTGTAGTTCAAGTATTTGAAAATAAAGATGTTTTGGGGCAGTTAGATTCTAATATCTACATTGTGAAATGCTTTGATATTGCTTATATTGCCACTATTGCAAATGCGTATGTGTTCTGTGTTTTTTTTACTAACCCTGTGCTACTTTTTTGCCTTGCAGAATTGCCTATAAATTATTACTATTAGGAGGAAGTATTAAATATTTGCATTTTCTCTTTTTCTTCTCTAATTGATATGATTGTTGCATCTAAAGCATACTATAAAGAAACAGTCTTACTTCTTGGGAAACCTCAGTGTTTGTCTAGGTGCCAATGTGGCAACTTAATTTAGTGTTGGCAACAAAATTCAGTTATTTCTAGCATGATGTAGCTGCAGATTCTCCCTGCTTCTCACTTACTGCTCAATGTTAGGAATATTTTGGGAATGACTGCTGTGAATGACTGAAGACTAATTTGTGTCCTTTCTGGTTTTTGTCGATTATATTTGTGGCAAACATAAAAGTCCTTTTCCAATTCTTTACAGCAGATAAAAATTAAGAAAAAAAACATCCTGTGGAAGCACTGTGCTGTTTCCACACAAAATCTTGCATCTGCTTGTTAATATGCAATTCCCGATACCATGAACTGTCATAGAGGTTAGAGATGAGAAAGACCTTTTAGGTCACCTAGTCCTCCCCTCGGTTGTACGTAGATTCACATAAGGCACAGTCATGTCCCCTCTGCACTGAAAGGGAGCATTCTTTTCATATGGCACGAGTGCTTCACTGATACTGGAAAGAAAAGACCTTTTTCCTGTAAAGGGTGTGCGAGATGAAGTTATAGCACGTTGGCATAAAAGGCTCTTTGTTAATTGCTATTGTGCTAATGGTGCTTTGAATATGAATGTTTTGTAAGCAAGAAACAGGCAATGATTCAGATGAGCAGCGCCTCAAAGAAAACTTGAGCAGGACTGGAAGAGAAAGAAAGTCTTTGGCATTTTGCAGTCTGTTTTTGAATGGGTTACACAGATTCGAGTAGTCAAGACCATACATATAATAAACAGGACACTGAAACTCTAGAGTCCACTACAAATTAAAAAAACGAAAAAACAAACAACAAAAAAACCACAAAAGCAACAACAACAAAAAAAAACCCAACCACAAAACAAAACTTAAAAAAAAACCACAAAAAAAACTCAAAAAAGAAACCAAAACAAAAAAAGCAAACCACCCAGCATTCATATCGCAGCAAACTGCTGAAGAATTTGCTGACAAATTTGTATGTGTGCGTTACGCCTTTGTCACACATGCTCTGAGCCATTCACTTTCAGCACCTGAAGTGCCTGCTAGTCCACCGGGTAGAAATTGCCAGTCTCCATACTATCAGACTATATGTCTGTTTTCATGAAATTATTCTCCCTTATCTTGAATTTTTGGTGAATATTTCTAATTTGATGAATTTAGAAATCTTTGTAACATGCAGTTAAAAATATCTACCTTTTGATGTCTAGCTTTTGGCTAGCCAAAATTTAGGAACTTGGAGATTATTTTAGGATACACAATATGCATATATGGTATGTTATGTCATTATGGCATAAGATATCTGAATAAACTTACATTTACTAATATATATATTTCTGTTCTTGAACATGGAGGAATTAAAAAACGCACAAATAAGCTCTACACATATGAAATTATGAAAGTGGGTTTTTTTTCAGTTCAACAGTAGAAAGTGTGCATATTATTCTACAACTTAATACAAATTATTTCTGTTATTCCCATACAACTACAGTGGTTAAACTCTGCTGACGAGAGTAAAACATTGCAGTGAAGTGGTAACAGCAACTTTTATTCCTGATACAACAAATGAATAAATACATATATACATGCTTAATTTCATAATTATGCATTCAGGGATTATTTAAAGCGCCATTTTGCCGTGTGAAAGTGTAGAAAATCTGTGAAGTTTTCCTGGGAAGACCTCTTAAACATTTTATTTTTTTTTGCATGTTTAAAATGTTGAGAGTAAATGAACACCTAAATAGTTCACTATTGTACTTAAGAGAAGCATAGAGAACTAGCAGTTGTTGTTTCTTAATCTGCAAGGGGCTATTTCCATGCTGCCAACTCAGGCAATCAGTGCTTTTTTCAGAGGAACCCTCAAGAAACCCATTGCAGGTTTTGCCTGAGTCAGGACTGTGAACATGTTCTGTTTGTATTGTTACACAGCGTATGTATTTCCAGTAAGGCTTCCCCTTGCTCTTAGAAAGCAACAGTTGGTTGAGAAAACTCTTTTGCAGACAGTTACTGTTAAAACTCCTGCAGGTGGAGCATTCCAACTTGCTTCCACTGGCACCTTTAAAAGTGAAGGTTACTGACACTGTGTGAGGTTAAATCTGTGGGGTTTTAAACTCCTGTGTTACCAGTGTTGTTGTTTAGTTTGTTTTATTTTGCTTAAAATGCTTTTCCATGTGTCAAAAAAAAAAAGGCAGGAAATTTGAAATTTAGATGAACCTTTAGAAACACCCAGGGTTTTGTTATTGATGTGGCCTTATTATAGCTGACAAGAGACCACTCAGTCATTTTGAAGTTTAGTTTCCTGTAGAAATAATACTAAAATCTATAGAACTGAGAAATTTTGCCTTTGCCATTGAGTTGTATAAGCTTAAGAATTTGTAGAAATGTGATCATTCTCTGAAAATCAGTACTGAATGTCTTTTTAAATGGTGTTGTATTTCAGCCAGAAATTATTGAGATTATGAGATTATTGAGTTTACTAGATTAAATTATACGGCCTTTGTAAAGATGAAGATCAGATTCTATGAATGTAACTTGTTTCTGTGTCTAAAATATATAACTGTCCTGTTTCCTGTAAAGGAGTGCAATGAAAAAAAAAAATGAAAAAAGAGGCTTTAACTCAGTCTCCTGACCTGATCTACTGCTTTGTGCCCGATGGTCTGATTTTTAACAATTAGAGCAGTTGCTGCAGAACCACAAGTGCTTATGACACCTAATTTTCAGAGTTCATGGTTTAAAAACTATGTCAGAGTATACTGTCTGTACTATTACTGTGTCCTTTGGCCCAACTAACCTTTACTGTGCAGCTTTTGACAGGGGACAGGACTTCTGCTTGCAAACACAGTGATTGTATCATGTGTGCACATGCATTTCCTGCCCCGGAGGGAGGCAGCATTTCCCTCTTTTTCACCTTATGGCGCATCCATCCTTCTAGTTTGATTTTCCAGGAATAAATTTGAAAATTTTGAATTAGATTTTCTGATGTTGAAGAAGACAGGGGGATTATTGGCTTTTACAATACCTTTTGTAGCTGTTCATAGATTTGCTGGATGTGTTCCAATAAATAAAATATTGCTTAGTTGAAGAAAGACTATTCCTTCTAATCAGTGAGTGTTTCTGTTATAGAGCTCCTTCTGAACTGTATTGTATTTAATGCATAAAATATCTGAAGAATTTTTATGAAGTAGAATCTGATGAATCTTTGAAAATCAATTCCTCAATCCATTAGGTATACAAGGTAAAAATGTCCACACAATACCTGAGTTTTGGAAATGCATTGTATTTTTAGGGTATCTGTCTCATAATTTTATGTGCATTATTATAAACATAAATTTAAAGAAGAACCCTATGTAAATATAAGGCAGTCATTCATTTTTTTTTTTAATTTTTACAAAATATTGATGTATATACAGAGAAAGATTTACGAAGTTTTGACACAAATTAAGTACAAAATTAGAAAAAAAATGTTTCAGATCATATAATTTTTGGATAAGGAACACTGATATTTATGTATTTATGAAAAGCTTCTTTTAAAAAATTACCTAATCTGTCAGTCAGAAATCATATTCTGCACAGTCATGATGTCAAACTGTGCAGCTGAGATACAGCACATCCATCTGTAACAAGGTTTCCCATTAACAGTGTATCATTTCAGTGCACTTTATATAAACTAACATTTTTGCTTTATTTAAACACATTTGTTGGTCAAACACTGGGTAATGAAAGCAGAAGTCATAAGGAAAGACCAGTTTCCAAGCTATCTAAAGCTCAACATCACTGTTCACTAAGGCAAGTTTCCTGGGGCACTGGCACAAGTTTCAAAAGAATCCCAAGAGATTATATTAATTGTATTTTCACTGTGAAAGATGATCCTATAAAGATGACCCCCTTTTTCTTTGGTTCATCTGTTTCACTTATTTTATTAATTTCTTTCTTAATCTTCATTCTCATAGCATTGATTTGTGTCAAAATCCCCAGTATAACCATAGCCTATTTTTAATATTTGATGAAAGAGAAAAGTCACAGGCTTACACCAAATAGCATACAGTTTACTTTAACGCAACAACTACTCATGTGGAATAGGGAGAAATCACTTTGTGTATAAGTATAGCTTCGTTGCTGAGTTTCCTTTTCTAATACTTTGACTTGTTCTCACAGCAGCAGCTGTTTGTCTGCTTCTGTGCTAGTCATCAAGCTCATTTCAACTCAGTTTGCTTGCTTGCCCTGCTCTTACAGACGTGATAAAAGGAGGGCAGAGTTTCCCGTTGCTCTGGTTGTTGACAGAGGAAGCCCATAGTACCTAAGAATAAGAATTATTATCTCTTCCACCGCATAATAAAATGTCACCACCATGTCACAGCAACAATACGCATGCTGACACTGGACTTGGAAAATACCAAAAGCAATGAAGGCCACAGCAGAACTACTCAGCTATATGCTTGTCCTCTGAATACACATGGAGAAGATTAACCAAAATTCCCAGAAATAGCACTCGAAAGATTAAGGACTACATATATCCATCCTCAAGCACATGGAGTCTCACATTCAGATTCACACTGCTTTGTCCATGAAAAAGCAGTTCTCAAATGAAGAATGCTTCTTGCTTTTTTTTTCCCCCTTTTTTGTTCTTTTTATATTTTCCTGACTAAGCTTGTGCAGAGTTCATTAAAGCTACCTACTAAGACTGGGTACATGAGTCCTCCACAGATAGAGTCCCAAAAAGGACCATGATCCCTGGCTATTATTTTGACATGTTTCATGAGTACAGAATCAGATACTGTGAAGGCAAATGTGAAGCTGCAGAGATGGTGAAGTGTCCAATTATCCTTTGTCACCCATATCCATGGGTATTTGCGTTCTCAGGTTCATTCTTTGTTCACACTTTTTGTAAGGTTGCTTTATAACCTTCCTGCCACCCTTCCTTCACTCCAGCCTCATAATTTTTTATCCCCAGCTTCTTTCTATGGCAGTGAAAACTCTCTTACCGTGTAACGTAGACCACCATTAATTCTTACTGTAGCTTCCTCCTTTAAATTCTTGCTTTGCAGTGGTTACCTTCATATGTTCCCATTTCATAGCTAGGAGTTCTTGGGTTCCTTCTCCCTCTTCCACCGCTGCCCAGTCTTCTCTGTGTAACAGAGGGTTGGCAATGAATATCTGATTCCACTTTTAATAGCAGTAAATCTTGTTCTCCACTGCAGTACTTTGCTCATATCGTCAGGAGGACTGAAACTGGTATGCTTAGGTGAAAAAACAAACAAAAAACCAAAACCGAAACAAAAAAAAAGGAACCCCACAAACATTCTGGTCTTCTGGACTTTTGCCTTCACTTGCCTATATTGTCCTACTGACTCCACTGAACAAGTTGCTCAAATTTTTTACCTTATCCATAAATTTCCGTAGTTACTCCATATAGCTCGGCCTTGTCCTCTTTTTCCTTAATTTCTTGCCCTGTTTCTTTTTCCTTTTTCTTTCTTTTTTTTTTCTCTCTTATCTGTTTTTCTGTTACTTCCCATTATAACCCTCCTTGTCTCTATTCTTTACTGTTGTCTTCAAATTCTCTTCTTCAGGTCTGAAATTGCTCTCTCTCAGTTAAATTTGCTGTTCTGAGTGTGCTGGCAGCAAAGTGAAATGTGATGAAAACCTGATCTCTGAAGGGTTCTTTGCTGGCATATTACTGATCAGATTTTTAGTAATTTTTACTTTGCTTCCAGCACACTAATTGAATACAGCGGAGCAGAACAGCAGGGGACAGAAACAGAAGACACTGAGTCCTGACAAAGGCTTTCTCTAGGGGTAGGTGTTCAATTAGCATCTCTTATTAGACAGTAAATGCTAACTACCCACAGACAATGTAGCATTCTCAGATTGAAAATCAATGAAAATGTGCATCTGTGAATATTCAGACAAGTGCTGAAATCCTGGGCAACACCACGAGCCAGGTTGCCTATTTAAACTCACACAATCACAGAATACTGAGTTGTAAGGGACCCCCAAGGATCATTGAGTCCAACTCTTAACTGGCATTTTAATATATAGTTAGAAAACACCAATATAGAAGAGGCTGGAAGCACATATATTGTCCCTAAATAAAATTCAACATGTCGATTTTATCTGTATTTATCATGTATTGTAATTGTTAGGATGCGTCTTGTAACACTGTGAGATTTAGTAAATGGTATTAAATATAAATAAAGTGATATTTTTTTCTGTTTCTGTTAGACTGCTTCTTAAGCATTTGAAAAATATGTGTTATATTTGCTGCATTACTTTTCCATGTAAGCAATTGTAGTAATTGCCAGTGAAAGGCTAAAGGGTTGAGAACAAATGCAGAGATGTATTACAGTCTCAAATGAGAGCAATTATAAACAGAAGAAAACTGGCCCTTGAATTGTAAAATCGAAACAGACATGAGTTAACTGTGAAGCTGATTTGTAGGACACTTTCTGTTTTAAGATAATGCTTCTGTCATTCAAGTATTTGAACATCTGGATGTTGATAAATCTAAGGTGCCTATCACAGTATCACTGAGTCACAAAGGATTAAGGTTTTCAAAGAACTGATAAGAGAGAAGCCAGATAAATACATGCTTGTTCCTACACTAAAAAAAAAATGTTCTTGTGCATGATAGCTAACTCTCATGTGCTTTTCATGATTTAATCATTTATTTATTTATTTGTTGTTTGAGGCACTGTAATAGGGAAATTCTTTTATTCGGAGACACAAACAGGAAATATAAGAGTTGTTGAATTTCATGAGAGTGCTTCTAAAATCTGGATTCTACTTCAGCTTTGTTTGATTGTTTTTACGCTGTCAGTATATATTTATTCAAGAGTCTTATGAAGATACAGCAAAACATTAAGTACAGATACCTGGATGCCTTGCTAAATGCAGTAGTTTAAAAAATTGGTTTTACTTTTTTAAAAGTTTTCTTTAAGTAGCTGTTGCCACTGAGGTTTACTAAGTAGCTTCCTATATTCACTAGGCTTAATCCAACAACTTGTTATGCCATCTAATTCAGCTAAATTCTTAGGGACCATTCATGTAACTGGCAGGAGGACCCCTTAGGGAGTCCTAGTTTGGGATTAATACTGCATAATTTGGAGATCACCTCCTGGTTATTATCATGCTCCTCCCAAATACATGTTGCACATGGTGCAATCAGCACCATTTCTGATTAACCCAGATTTTCTTTCTTTTTCAGAATACAGGCAAATATTTAAGGTGTTTTCTCAGCCTGGGAGTTGCAATAAGACTTCTCCCTCAGTGGAGCTATGATTGGGATGAGCTGCAGGAAAAGCCCCTGCCCTATAATTCAGTCTTTTACTCTTGATCTGGTCACCTGGTCTAAATTTGTAACTTTTCTGTAGACCACAGGAGATCACTTTTTCCCATATATTTCTCAGCCTCAGCTCAAGCATCCCTCCCAATCTTGACAGCAAGAGCTACATGATAAAATAGGTGTCTAGACATCGCTATATTGCTGTTCTTAGAACTAAACGGTCTTCAATCTAGATGCCCTATAAATAATTCAAACAAGCTAACTCTTTGTGAATTAACACTGCCTCCATTTTTTTTAAGTGAAGCACAATGACTGGTGTAAAACTTATTCAAGGTTTGTAATGTTTCCTTGTTGTATAGTAAAATAGATTGACATTTGGGACTTATACACTATTGCAGTCAAATTGCTGCTCTAAAGACAGTTTGGGATTTCAGTGTCTATAATATTGTGATTTGGTTTATCTTTCTGATGGCCCTGCTGCTGCAATTTAACTGCTACATATCTTTAAAAGTGTATTGCTTTGCATATTTTTATTGTTGTTTAATTTTTACATATATGTATTAAAGTACATTCTCTATATGAAGGAAAAGGGGACACGGAAAGGTCTCCAATCTATTGACCTCTAAGAATTCAGAGGTTTTGTTTCCAGCTCTGCAACAAATTCTTGTGTGACCTTGCTCAAGATGATTAACCTCCATGCAAAATGGAGACAATTTAGCAGTTGTAGGTAAAACCAGCTAAACATAGTAAGTTCTTCAAAGTATTTTGGGATCTCTGGTAGATAGGTACTGTACATGTACTGAATCAGGAAGAGGAGAGAAATGGTTGGAGCAAAAAGCTGGAGTTGAAATAAATGGAAGGAAAAATATGAGGTAAAGAGAACAGAGAGGCTAGGAGGAGTGGAAAGATGGAACCAGTTGGGATCAGTTGGAGGTGTTTCAAATATAAAAGATGTGGTCCTATTCAGTTTTAGTAGTGCAAGAGAAGAACACGAGGACAAATGTGTTTGTCTATCTACTTCTAAAATGATGACTTCTAGGGAATTTCTGAACCTTGGGAATCAGCTATGCCAATTACCTTTCTTCAAAGTTCAAAGAAAACAGCAGTGAAATAATATATGGAAGTCAAAAAGGAAATATTTTCTCCAATGTGTACATTACATCTTTCATGAAGTGCTACAAATTATCATATGAAGGAGAACATCCTTCTCTAAGAAGTATAGCTCTCATTTAAGAATTATGTTTCAAAATGGTGTATTCTGCTCCGGAGAAATTTTTCCTATTCCACTGAATCTTCTATTTACTACTACAGGCATCTGGAATTGACTAAGATCAACTAAAAGATCAACTAAGCTGTCTTTTGGGTACTTTTGTTGTGGAGTTTTGTTTGGTTTTTACTTTATTTAGGCTCCTGCACCATGTTTTTTTCTTATTATTTATATATATTAATTTTGCACACCACCTTTTATGCATGGGAGCATAATGCATTCTGAAATCATAAGTCTCAGTATCCAAATGCTGTTTTAATCAATATTCTTATTCAGTTACAAAAAAAGAGTACATTTTAGTTCTATTTCCAAGTTCATTGGAGAATGAACTTGGAAATAAAAATAAAAGGGACAACAAAATTGTAACAATCTGAGTGTTTTAATCTTCTACATTTTAGATGGCTGTAAGTTTTTGCATTTACTACTGCTGAACAAGATTTATCTCAGTTTTTTGTTATCATAAAACATTGATGATTTGCACTTAAAAGATTGAACAGAGAAGCAGTGATTGATAGCCTGAGTATAGAGTGAGTGTGGGAAAAGGAAGCATAGGGCTAAAGCTGATTTTCTATAGAAAATATGTATATAATTGACAGATGATCAAAACTTACCTAGTTGTAGTATTTAGCAGAAAGCAATCTGTGGTGTTCTGAAACACTACTCACTTGAGCAGTCTTACATTGAACTATACTAATCATGAATGAAAACCTTTTTTACGAATAACTGGAAATCTGTTGCAAATTGTTCTGTCTAGTAAAACAGTTAGGATCACTTTGGTTGGTAGCTTGGCATTTGTTGGTATAACATCTGCTTGCCTTCAATGCCTCAAAACTTTTTGTCTGAAAAACCCTTGGATAGACTCTATTTGTTCTCCAGTTCAAATGGCATTACCTGGGACAGCAATTCTACCATGTGCTGAGCACCATCAGTTCCTCTTAACTTCGGTTTAAGTGAAAGGGCATAGGCCTTCTTAGGAGATGCAAAGTAGTGTCAGCACAGATTCTTAACTTGAAAATCAGTTCTTTGTAGAAGGTCTGCACAAAGCCTATGTATCATTTAAGTGCCACTTAATTCTTTATCATAGAGCTTGCAGTGGATTTGAAGAATCTGATAGGCTTTTTGCTCTCTTGTCTGCAGAGGGCTGAATTTCACCACTGGTGAATATATACTGTAAAAAGGCAACTACACTGCCTCGGGAAATATATTGTATTCCTTTGCTTTTGACTAGTGCAATTCAGTTTCAATTACTGATGAAAATTCTGTGATACTATGCTGATAAAAATTGTTGTACACTTTGCTCCATCCCTATATTGCAGTTTAGCTTCACTCTGGTATAATGGGCAAGATGAAAAATGAAAATACAAAGTAAGATGTAGTCCTGCAGACTACAGGAATGGGGCCTCCCTTGTGCCACAGTGTGTGAGGGACTGTGTGTTGGTGAGGCTCCTGAAGCAAAGTGACGGCTGGGTGGGAAAGCAGAATTAAAGTGATGTGAAAGCCTGTAATGAGGAAGAGACCCCAGGGGGACACAGAGTGGAGAGATGGGGGGGTGGGGGGGTGGCGGAGCTGAGGTCGGCACAGGCTTGGCACTCTCTGCTGCACATGTTTAGGACTACTCCTGAGGGTGTATTCAGGAATTTCCAATTGTTCATGAACATTTCATATCTAGTACTATGGTTTGAATTTTTGTGTCACTGGTATTGATCAACACTAGTGCTGGTTATGTGTGATTAATAAATTAGTAAACCTTTTTGATACTGATTTTCCTTTAAACTATGTGAGCTGAGTAGCTTTTCCCTGCAAAAGAAATTGTTCTGATTCTCAAGGCCTAAATGCGTAAGCTGATCTATACACTTAACGCAGAAATGTTTTAGACTTTATGTTTCATAAAGTACTCTTGGTGTGCTCTAAATTTGCTGATATAACCAATACCCAGAGCAAGGACCCCATATATTTGTGATAATACCAGTAGCTGCATTCTGAGATAGGAAGCAAGCAAACCCTGAGAGTAATTTGTAGAGAAGATACTTCTTTTTTTGAAGATTAGTTCAAATTATGTTTCCAGGAAAATCTCCCGGCTGGGACAGTAGAGGCAATCTAATACATATTTCTGAGTTTAACTGGCTATTCAGTCCTTCAATGATCCTTCAAGTTGTTGAAACATTAATAGAAGTAGCCAATTCGATAAGTGTATTGTGAAAGGTATGCATGCAAATGGGTAATGCAAATGTTTGAGTTAACATTTTGCTGAGCTTTTTATGTTAAGCCTGCAACTGGATACATGCCTTCACTGAGAAAGGATGAGGCTATTATCTGTTACAGAGGAGATGTTAATCTCAAAGACTCATAGATCCAGTTATCAGTAGAGCAGTACCTATGGAGCCCAAGCACAATCCAGATTTCTGTGTATTATGTGCTATAAAAACTGAGTGGATTTCCTTAAAAAAAAATGTAGTTGCGAAAATTACTTGAGAATCGTTCCATTAGTGAGGTATATATTGCCTAATGAACAGTACAAATACCTTTGTACAGGTTTGGGAGCTGAAGTGGTTTTTGTAATTAAAATCTTAATATGAATCTCACATTGAGCTTCCAATGAAAGAAATCAGTGTTTGTTATATTACTGGACCTTACCAACACATGTACCGGAACTGAGGACACAAGTTGTTTAGTGTCAAAATGTTGGAAAGGATTTTATTAAAATTCTTCAAATTGCACTTCTATTTCTTGTCATAATCCAGTGGCATTGGGAACTGTACTCTTAGTAGTTCCAGATAGAGGAAGTTAGACTGAATCACACATTCAGGTGAGCACAAAGCTGCAACTCCCACTGGGATAGATGTGCTCTTTTAATCTTCTTGAACCACAGATTAATTTGGTGGAGAACAAGTTTCTTGTAGCCTCTCCTAACTATCTGTAATTCTCTTTTTGGTGGGCTCATGACTATTGAAGGCATGTTGTATGTATTGCTATCACAGATTGACAGAGGAAGACACAATCTGTGTCCTTGTATGTGGAACAAGGTCTAACCTTGAATCCTGGGGTGGTTATGCACAAACTGAAGTGGTTAAGCTTTCTTGCAGTCCAACTAAGGATTGATAAGATGATCTCTGATGGAACTAAACATCATTTTCTGTGGACTGTGAGTCTTACTGTCTGAGCAAAAGTTAGTTTGGGGGATCTTACCTTGTTTAGCTTGAGTATATGACACCCTGCAAGTGTGTGTTTCTATATAAGTATTTTATGAAAAGTATCCCAAACAACCCACTCTACAACTTTGTCTATGGGGAGAGAGTGAAAGAATAGCAAAATATTACATGTTACTAATATTGTTTAGTATTCTGTGAGAAGGAACCCAGATACTACAAAGATGAACTCAAAAGACGTAGTATTATAGTCCAGAAAGAAGTCTACAGGTATTAAAGCCCTTTTACTTCTTGCCTTGAAGAAAAATTTCTCCCTATAGCTCCTTTTCTTTTACTGTATTGCAGTTAGAGCTCTGTTGTTCCAGACTGCTTGCTGTGTGTAACTTTGATGAAATTTTGCAGATCCAGCTTACCAGGGACATAAACATTAAGAGGAGACATAAAACACGTATCACACCATCTTTCAATTAGGGACCTTTCTACCTAGAGTTCTTTTCCCTTCTAGTAATAGTGTGGTTTTGCCTGTCTTTTTCCTCTGCTTATTGTCTCCTTCTCCATGGTTTCTCAACCTTTGCTTCTTTAAACACCTGTCCACCTTACATTCCTAGTTTCTGCCCCTAACTATACCCTTACCATTGCAAGGATCACAGAGTTTCACAACAGTTGTCATTATGTTGACCTCTCTAACTGTTTATTACAGCTTTTCTCTTTCCACTGTATGTCTCATATCTATTTAGACTGTAAGCACTTCAGGATAAGGAGTGTCTTTTCAGGTTTATGAAGAGTCTAACACGATGGATCCCGGTTGTAGGTCACTTTTAGGCTACCATAATGATTACTTAGGACAGTAAGTCTTCAATTGTTAGCCACTCCAATATTTCCTTGACTGGAAGGAGCATGAAATTAGAAAAACAACTACTTCTATGTTCTTTTGTTTAATAATAGAGCTGTCTTTTGTTTTATTTCTGGCTTTTAAGTTTGAAATGAAATTTGTTGGCACAGCAGATGTTGTAAATTATTTTGTAAATTGCCTGGAGCTGTCTACATGATAACCTATTGCTGAATTATCAGATGATGAAAATAGACAATTCAAATGAGAAAGTGTTTAGAGATATGTAAAATGTGAATTCTCCTGCCAATTGTGTTTGGTTTTGTTTTTTCTTCTTCCTTCTCTGTTCCATAGCACGAATTATCAAAACAAAACAGTGGTGTGAAATGCTTCCATGTTTAGAAGGAGAAGGCTGTGATTTGCTAATCAATAAATCAGGCTGGACCTGTACACAACCAGGAGGACGGATAAAGACAACCACGGTAGGTCACTTCTTGGTTCTATACTTCTTCAATTTTTCATTCACTGTAGTTTATTTAAAAACAAATATTGAGACTTCTAATTGGTTTTCAGCACAGTTATGTAAACTCTGTTGCCTTATAATTAATGTGTGTGCCCAAGTGTGCATGCTGAAATACACAGCAATGTTATCACAAAGGATAATATTGGAAAAGATAACAAAGGAAAATGTGTAATTCCTATGGTTACTATGGAAATTATATCAAGGATATCTTAAAAGGCACTAGTGGTTTAACTAACATTTGTACACAGCCTGAAGACAGTATTCTATTTCTTCATTGTACATGAATTTTCTTATGCTGAGGTTGAGTAGGATGTAAAACTGAACACATGGTCTAGCAGGGTGAAAATAAAGCTTTCACTGGGAGTTCCAGAGAGAATATTTTTGCTATTCTCACTATTCTGGAAAAGCAAGTTGCACAGATAGATCTTTAGTTTTTAGTGAGACATACAGAAGAGAGAGCAAAGGATCCTTTCTTACAGCTTTCTTTTAGTCCTGGTTTGTTGATAAACCCCTCAGTTCTCTGATTGGGTGTCTTGGGGCATGTGCTTGTAGTGAAGCTGAAAGTATACATGGCTAATAGTTTCTAGGGCCTGTAATATATCTAACAGATTTCTAGAAAATGTTCACAAAATGCTGGTAAATCTTTGACTTAAAAAATAGGAAAAAATCTGAAGATATATAATAGAGCAATTTTCTGATAGCTTGCTAGACCTCTTGAAATTATTTCCCCTCCTTATAATCTTTTTTTAGGTTTACGGGGAGCTTGAGTGTAATTTAAATAAGTGCAATTTCAAGAATATTTAGTCTTAAAAGTGCTTATCAGTGAGGACTAAATTAAGACCCATCATCCCCTGCACAATTTCTCTCTCTGAGCAGGAGACAGACAGCAGTATAAAACCTTTTATTGTTTTAGAATGCCTGTATTTTGGAAAATTAACATGATTTTCACTTTCTTTTTAAAAAAGGAAGATTTGGTAGTGCTTTTTGAAATACCCACAAAACAAATTTTATGAATTGTTGTCACTGTTTTGATGCTTCCATATTTACCAGATATATTATTCATTATGGATAGGACTGTAAAACTTAACTCAGTCTCTGAGGTCTTACTTAAATACCGTTTGACTTTAAATCTTTTGCATTCAAGTTATGTAAATCTTTTGCATTCGAGTTATGTAAGAGTGACATAAAAAAAACAAAAGAAGGAAAATGGTTTTTGAACATTAATGCCAGCTTTCGAGGGCAAGGAGATCCAATATGGTGAGTTTGTCATACTTGATACAGTCTTAAATCTTTTTAATTCAGAGGTATTTTCTGTATCTGAGGTAAATGGAAAATCCATGTACTGTGACACATTGTAAGCCGTCATTTTAGTTCCTTATTTGATGTTTTATGCTAATGGCATGACTGAGTAATGCAAAGAAAGCAGGAGATCTATGCTTCAGTTTCTGTCTTTAATGAAGTGGTTCAGACATGCTTGCAGATTAAACACCAGAGGCCTGATTCTGAACTCTTACTTGTCTGTATAGCTCTTTAATGCTATTGACATGAATGGAATGACTCATGATTAATATAAATGAAATCGTAATCATGCCCCACCAGTAAAATTAAGACCATGGCAAGTGTAGTATTATAAAACAGACTGTCCCCACCCAGATACATCGTTGTTATTGATGAGGAGAGATTCTGCCAGAGAGACAACTGTAGAACAGCTCTGAGCATAAGCACTCATCTAACATCAAGCAGCTTTCAACAGTTGGCATCACACATGCAGACACTCAACAAACACACAGTACTTTTCAGTCAAGCCAAACTAGCATCTCAGAATACATACAAAAGAACTGCATATGCAAGGGTGAGAGAGAAAATAGACAAGAACTAAAACAAAACCAAAAACCTACAAGAAACCCTAGTCTACAAAATACTATTAGTAACATATTAAGAATTAAAAAAAAAAAAATAATTCTCTAGCCACCTGGTTGAAGGGTAAGTTTTGGACAATGGTAGTACACTTGGAAACCATGTCTTAGGATGACTCCATGAAATGCATGAATGTGATTAAAATTAAAAAAAATATTCTAACAGAAACATTAAGAGACATTATTTACTGTAGCAGTACTCTCAGATCAACAGTCAAGTAATTTCTATTTCAACTCCTAATCAACATACATGAGTTGCCAGGCCCATCGTGGTATTTAAGTGTGCTGGGAAAGACCAGAAAAAGGGCTACCAGGTAGCATGGGGAAATAAGTGTCCAGACATATTGAATTAGTTAATGTAATTTGTAGAAATAGTTCTTGACCATATCTCCAGTGACAGCCAAATTAGGTCCTTAGCTATCAATTTTGTTAGTACATAACATATGTTACATATATTAATACATATATGTTACATATAACATATATACATATAACATATATAACATATAAACATATGTTATTCTTATGTTTGCAGGCTTTTCCTCCTGATATAGCTTGCATCTTAAAGATATTTTTGGCAGTAGGTCTTGTGTTATCATAGTGGTAGCAGATCATGTAGCAGAGATATCACTGTTTGGTAAATGCTGAAACAATAATTTGCCAAAGCCAGAACAGTATTGAACTCTGATGGACATGAGACCAGTTGTGATAATACCAACTTTGGATTGATTCCAGGCGGTTGTGTAGAAGTGCAACTTTTTAAGTACTGAGTTTAAAAGTAGCATGTAGAAAGTTGGGATTAGTAGAGATCATATGTAGGACATGAGTTCTGTTTTATGTGAGAATATACCTTAGGACTCATAGTTAAAAAGTTTCTAACAAAAAAAGGAAAATATAGGATTCATTTTCTGTAGATGATTTTAACATATAGTATTTTTTTCTATGAAAATTACAAGCAAACAGCAAATGAAAATACCCATTGCTGCTAAACAAAAATGCAGTTTCTGTAAATTGTTTGGAAAGGGCTGCTGTTACTTTATATTTTGTGTCAAAATTGTTTACACTTTCTATGCAGAGCCAGATTTTTCAACTGCCTAGCATTTTTTGTGATCACCTCTGGAAATAATGCAACCAAATCAGAATTGTCTCCTCACATGGGTAGCAGTGTTTTATATCCATTTTGTGCTCGCTTTGCACAGCTCTAATTACACAAGGTGCAAGGCAAAGGAAAATCAGACTCAAAGTACATTCTAAATGGATCTGGATGTCACTTCTGCCCTGTTGTTCTTTCTACAAGGTGTGAATGA
Source organism: Campylorhamphus procurvoides (assembly GCA_013396655.1). Lineage (NCBI taxonomy): Eukaryota > Metazoa > Chordata > Aves > Passeriformes > Dendrocolaptidae > Campylorhamphus > Campylorhamphus procurvoides. The sequence continues at coordinate 339,190 of WBMV01003457.1, forward strand.
ACCAAAGATTTTTCATCTGCTAAGAGGCTTTTAGAATTGAGGACTGACTGGGCTAACTGCCAATCTATGTATTAAGAGGCTGACTGTCAATACATGGAAACAATATGGGAGCTTGTAAAAGAAGATAGCAAGAGAATACTACACAGCTGTTAGCTATTTCAACGTACTAAGTACTTTCATATAACAAATGTCCTTACAGTCACTTTAAAATTTCCTGCCTTAGAAGTTTTGTCTCCCTTTACTATTTTTATTACTCTTTCAATTATTTATTAAAAATTAAGATTTTTTTAAAAAGTAGTGCCAGGGGATATGCCTTTTTTAAACGATGTTGCTGAAAGGCCTGTCCATTTTATATTTCAAGTATAAAACTTGTTAGTGTATAGACGAGGAGATACACAATGTATTGGTTTTACAGGGGAGATTAATTTTTAGCACCAAAGTGTGTATATGTTGTCAATGATCCATCACTACCTAATTGTTACTTAATTAATTCCTTCGTCTACATAATGAGATTTCAATGCATTGAGCTTAACAGAACATTCATGCGCCAGTTCCTTGGTAGCTAACCTTTTAAACCTTTGTGATTTTACTACTAAATTAGCTGAAGTGAGAAATTAAGGAATGTGGAGAAGCTAAGAGAGAGCTCACGCTGGATAAAAGGTGTAATTACTCTAACATGGAGCTCAGTGCTTACCTAGTAAAATTTACTAAGGATCTAGCTTCACCAAGGGACTTGACTTCCTTAATAGAGTTTACTTACACACAGAGGAACTTAGCATTTCTCACCATTAATATAAATGACATGCTGGCTGGGTTGGAAAGGAAATTTTTTCCTTACCTAAAAGATAAAATACCTATTTGTATTGGCTGCAATTTAAGTCAAGAATTTTCTGCAGAGCTTTATCATACACATAGGTATGATAAAGGTAACCTAGATAAAATATACTGGTTTGCTTCTCGTAACTGACTTATGAGCAATGTGTTCTCATTCATACCATTACATTCAAGGTAAAAAGGAACAAAATATATATATATGTTACATATTTGTAACATACTTGAGAATTTACTTTTTTTTAGACTGAAGACCAGCTGGAAATGTCCTGAGGCCATGGTCTACTGATCTGAGCTTGGGACTGGGAGCCAGAAACTCCTGAGCTCTAATCCCGGCTCTGACAGTGACTCCCTCTGTGGCCTTGGGTAAGTCACTGAACCTCTCTGCCTCAGTTTCCCCAGCAATAAAATTTAGATTAACAATTCTTAGCTCCATACCTCAGTAAATTTGGGAGTCCTGACTTAACATTTTAAGAGGTTTAGAAATTTGGAGTAACTTAAAAATACTGTTATTTATAAATGTCCTTATTGGTAGCATTCATGTTGTTAGGTATGCACATAGCCCTGGCATTCCTGTGCTTAGCCCCACCTGCATTCCAACTCTGAGTGTTTCTAAATGTGCATTTCACATCTCCACAGGTCAGCTGATTTTGTTTGATTAAGCTGCTTTTGCTAGTATTTTGACATCCCGCCAGTTCGAGTTCTGTGTTCTTCCAGGATGCAATACCTACCAAAATAAGCTTTCAGGCAGCACCAAATTAGAGTGGTGGAATAATGCATGCATGCCATGCCAAGTTAAGTTTTCCTCTTCCCCTTTGTCAGAAGTGGTCAACTCATGAAACAGATACAATAAATCCACTTGTCAGCAGTTCATCTACTAAGTTCCTTCACTGTCCTAACTGTAACGGGAACACTACATACAAACCAAGATTACAGAGGATACTTTTCAGGAGACTGTATTTCCTCATCCCAATCCAAAGAATAGCTTTTAGAAACAAGCATGAAATTATGATCCTGAATTTTCCATCACTCATAGATAACTGCTGGGGGATGAGAATCTTTGGCTGTGCTTAAGCTGTGGGGCCATCTTTTCTTAAAGTCCATGAACATGCATGGGTATGAGTGCCTATATCTTCTCCTTTTTTGTGTGTCTCTCTTCATGATGGCATGCCTGCTGCTGCCTTGTGAGAGATCTTAGCAGTAGCAGAAAGGGCTCTCATGAATGCACTTATATGGTATATATAAGTGAAATAGATTATTAACTCTTTCAGGTCAGGTCATCCTCAGCCATACTTTTAATTTCTTATTGTCACTAAGAGTCATCTGTATTCTTAACTCCTGCTGTCAGCCAGTTAGATTTTCATGAAGTCTGAGACCATTGCCTCACCATGCATCATCCATCACGAAGTCCTTTAAAACTAGCTCAGGTCTCAGAAGTGTGGTTCTGAAATTGATATTTGAATAACATTTTCCAAGACCACATCACATAACTGGAAGCTACCCTGAAATACCTTTCATATGTTAAAACACTTGTGTGTTCCACCTTATATATATACATCAAGTTGAGAAAGGGTGGAACATGAATACCTTCTGCAGAATATCTCTGGCAGATACTGTTAAGGTCAAAAAGTACAGAGGAACTACCAGAACTAGGTACCAGAACAACTCATTCTAGTGTAACTGGATATCTACAGGATCAGTCCTAACCATTGTTCACCGAGCCTTCTAATACTTTTGTATTAATTTGATGTTCTACTCAGTAGTACTAGCATTAATTATGAGAGAAAATGCCACTTCTTGCCATGTCATAGACATGTGCTTCAGTGTACACTCTTAGATCTGTACCCCAAGGTTTAGCTTCAACGTGTTGTTTATTTCCACAGCTTGCAAGAGATTTTTATGTTTTGAGCAGTTTCTAGTACTGTCATTGTTTACAAAAGGTACCATAATTTACAAATGGGACATGATTGCAGTACTGAAACTAGATTCCTTTCCGTTAATTTCCATGTAAGTTAGTAAGGGAATTGTATGTCTTAAGTCTCCGAGAGGCTAATTGTTATGTTTCTAATTCTTGTGTTAAAAAAACAAACAAACAAAACAAGAGAAAGAACAAAAAAACCCCAAAAAAACCCAGTAGCATGGGGCAACTTACAAGCAGAGTAATGGGATGGTCTTTGTGACCCCATATTGTAAGGACTTCATGGACTGAGAAAGCTAAATAGGAATAAAATCCTCATTAAGCTGAAGCCCCTCATGAAGGGGCCATGCTATTCGTATTTTGAAAGCTGTGCACTTCTTTGTATTGAAATCTGCACTTCCTATTTTCCATCATCTGTACCAATATATACTTTTTTGTGTCAAGTAACTGATCTTCAAGTCCTAAGCCAAAAATGCTAGCAAAGGTTTTGTGATTTTTGTAGACTTTATGTTGAAAGGAGCTGTCAGATACTTGAAGAACCACCTTAAGGAGATTAGGTGCCTTCCTCTGTCCTGAATGCTGAATACTGGTTCTGCTCATGTTCACTGATTCACACTGCCTGAAAAGAGACCACAATTTGTTCCAAGAATAATGTGTAGTAAAATGGCAGGCTAATTTGAAATTGTAACTTGGTAACATCTGAAATAATTCCTTGAAAGAAAATAGGGAAAATAGCGGGTTTTCCTCAATTTCAAAAGTTGTATTCTCAGATTATAATGGGGAATTATAATATCTTCATTTTTATTTGTCTTTGCAAAGTTACAGAAAAAATGAATACCCATTTCTACATTGGCTGATTTAAAGATATTGCAAGTCCTGTACAAATAAGTAAAATAGATAAGATTTCTAGAGTTATATTTTCTTTCTGGATTCCTTTTTCTTAACTCACATTCGTATTGGGAGTTTGCCTCTAGTGTTCAGTCCTATCTTACTATGTCTGCTTAGGGACAGGACAGTTTTAGATTCAGTGAGTAAAACTGGTTTCTGCTTAATACTTAGGAGCCAAACTTTTTCTTTATGATTTCTTTATGATATGAATTGATCTATATGTAAAACCAATTTGTTCACTGTAAAATGAGCTACATCCTGATGCATTTGAGGTCTGAACTGTCACTTTCAGTAAGTAATAAAAGCTAATTCTACCCAAGGCAATAATATTAAGTTGCCAATCTTTTATTTAATTGTTTTGTGGAATAAATTCTGTTTTCAGTAAAAACATCAAGAAAAACTACATGGGTTGTTTTTAATTTTTCTATACTTTGAAACCAGAATTCTGAAATGTAAATAAAACCACATCTGTAACTATTGACTTCTATATCATAGTGTGAACCTACCCAATGAATTGTGGACATCTAAGAATATTCACATATATCCAATACTTTAAAAGCTGCACTTTAAGGAATGACTAAATTGTTAAGCTGGTTCTGCTTAAAAGAAAAATACTTTAAAATTCTTTCCAAATTTTATAATTTTTCAATACACCAGTAAAAATTCTGTTTTTTTATGGCAGTAGTATTCTCATCAGTATCCTCCAGAACAGAAAAAGAATCTACATTTTAAAAATGGAAGGCTCATAGCATAAGCAGTTCACATCTATATTGAATGATTTAGTTATCTGTATGGAAAATTTGCAGGCCAATCAAAGACTGGATGTGAAGAGACTGATAACAGATTTTGGTACTATTGTTTAGCAGCTTAATCACCACTTACATTTAGGTAAGCCTTTCTACTGAAAGGTTATGATACTGAAATAGCATCATAACTGGTCTAAGAAATAAGCACATTAAGATTCAGTACTGAGATGGACAAAAAGGAACACATAAACCAAGTTCATATTAGCAATGGTAATATTGTGTCTTTTTGTGTTTTGACAATTCTTAGTATACCAGATAGGCATTCTAAATGTGATTAAGTTTCCTCAACTTATCATTTTAGTGCATTCAGATACTTGAGGGTATTGAAGGCATCTGGCATAGGGTGAGTATATGTGACATAGCACCCATATACCAGTGCCTATGTGGGGTGACAGCTGGAAGTGACGCAGAAAATGCTAGTTCACTAGTTGTGCTAGTCAAGTAGATCTCATTTATCATCTGCTAAACCAGGCAATTTTATACAGTGCTGCCCACTTCTACTATATATGCTTCATGATAGAGTGATATTGTCTGAAGGTTCTAATTCCTTGCATGAATATGAGAAAATCAATTTTCATCTAATAAGTGACTGTGGAGAGACTGTCTGAGGAAACAAACCTGTTGTGCTGTGAGTGAGCACAACATACTGTTTGTAAGAAGTGATTCAATAGATGCTGTATACTCTCTAGTTGAACTGAAGGAGAGTACAGGATACATTGTACATGTGGAAGAAAAATAGACTTGATAATAAAAACAAGAAAGAAAGTTGGAAAATACAACAGAGAACTTGAGTATATAGTTTAAATCATGGTTTTGTGGGCATGTAATGTAAAACTATGAAGGCTGGAAGCTGGCGTGTTGCACTGACATCAAGAATTTAAAATGCTGAAAGTATTGCACACCCGTTTCACACAATGAAAGTGTTCATGACACGAGTGTTAGAAGATGAATCTGTTGCACATGTATATCCATTTTGGACAAATTCAATTTTTAAGAATATCCCCAAAGATTTCTGTTAAATCATGCAAAGCAAGCTAGAATCCTTGGACTGAAGAAAACAAGCAGTGAATAAAGAAAATGAAAAAGGTTATAGTTCAGGGATTTTTATAATACATTTGACACATTATTTCTTAAAACCATACTTGAAAATTAATTCAGAAAGGCCTGTCACATTGAAAACTGTCATTTCAACAAGATACTGATGGAGGACCTGTGAACAGTGCATAATAACACTTAACAGGACTGTATTGATCTAAGCGGGGTGGCCCAGGAAGTGACAGACTTGAGAAAGGTCTTATGTTATTAAGAATAAGCTCTTAAGTGTTATTGAAAATCTGTGAAAGGTAGACACATAACAGACATTTCTGTTTCCAGTATTCCCTTGCTATAATTTTTGTTAACCATTTGAAATAGCAATACTCAGTAGTGTTATGTCTGCACATAAATTTCTTTACCTTGGGGTAGACGTAAAGGATAAGGTTGCCAGTTTTTTCATCTAGTTAACTCCTGCCTGTGAGGCTTTGCTCTCAGCTGCTCTTTTTGTTCACTTGCATATGAGCATGCTAGGGTATGCAGAAAGACAATTCAGTTTACAAAGTCATGGAAAAGTGATAGGCCAAAGCTCAGGCTATTCCTGTTTTCCATTAGACCTTAGCAATCTCATTACATGGCTGAGACAGGAGGTTGGAAGTGAACAAAACTGACTGATCCTTGATCCAAATAAAGCCAGGCAAGGGTGGGGAAGTAAAATCAATCAGCAAAATATAGAATAAGACCTTTTCTTTCAACTGACAATGCAGCTTCGTGATAGCCTAAACCAACCTAAATCCAGACTGCCCCAGTCCTATTCTCCCAACCAACTCTGGTTGTATATATCTGACCTCTATTTTGGTCAGGCACTAAGTGCTTGTGAAAATCCCTGGGATGCCAAACAAGCATCACTTTTTCCCAGGTTAGTTTTCAGCTGCATCAGCTTCTGATTGCAATATTGCAGATCAACTCACAATAACAAGGATACAGAGATACAGAGCAGTTTAAATTATTCTAGGCCAAAATCCATGAGGTCTGTCTGCCTTTATTATATAGTTCCAATGCTTTTTGTTCCATCAGCAACTTCTGCTGGATACCTAGGTAGGTTTTTTCAGCCAACAGTGCTATTCTTCCCCATTTGGACTTACCAAAGAATTCTGGAAGTTGCCTATGAAGTAAAGACAAGTGCATTAGATACATCTCTCATATGAAATATAGTGAGTGGTGTACACCTTCATGAAGGAAATAAGATACTTGAAAGTCCATGGCCTAAACTGTGAAGAATGCTGTACTTCCCTGGAGCAGGGATTCTAAAGCTAGCCTCTCTACTCTCTGATACATTTACTTTTTCTCTTTTCCTCTTTTCCTTTTTTTTGTCCTTTTTTTCTATTTTTTTTTCCATTTTGTTTCTCTTTTGTTCTTTTTCTTTTTGTCCTAACTCTTTTCCTTTTTCTCCATGGAGTTTTGAGAATCAGTTTTGACAGTGATTTTTCCCTTACAGGACAATTCTTAGAATTGTTCTAGTCACAAAAGAGTTATACAATCTATGGTATGGTAAAGTCAAATATGTAAGCAGGAAAAAAGGTTTGTCATTATTATGGGAAGACTGATAGTTCTAACACCAGTAGAGGTAGCCTTCTGAATATGTTCTCCCTCTGCATAGCAGTTATAGAAGATTTGTCACCTATCTGAAAGACACTTCATGCTCGGTGGTGTGAGGTTGATCTGTCATGTCTATTATGCCTAATCACTGATATATTTTAACAAAGGATGGTATTTTGCAGACTTTCAAGGTAAATTCTTGTCTTTCATGTGAAGTGAGTCATACAACTGAAGGTACATTTAGCAGTCTGAGTGAGGTGATTTCTTAAGAAATGGTACTACTTTGCTGCAGCTGAGAGGTGTGCAGTGCTGCTTTGCAATGAGCATCCTCTTGTAGCATCCTCTAGATGTCTGACACACAAATACGCATGGGAAAGATCAGATACAAGCCAATTGAATGAGTTTTTTCACTTGTCTGTGAATCTGACACACCTGGGGCTTGGACTAGAACTATAGATGAACTATAGATGGACTAGAACATAAACTATATGATGAAATTTCTAATTGCAAATTTTGAATTGAATTCACAGCTGGGCACACCCTAAGTGCCTGAACCAAGGACTTGAGCAAATATGCCCAGCTTTACTATCCATCCAGACGAGTGGGTACCTATCTAGACTTCCAGCAGGACATTTCTGTCCACAGTGGCTTTGTAGACAGGTTAGGTATCTCCAAAAGACAATTAAGTGTCTTCAGACTGTTTTTTATCCAATTTCAATATAAAAATGCATATATGTTTCATGCAAAGAGGTCTATATCCTCTGTTCTGTTCCGTGATGAGTGTCAGCTACTGGGCTTGGGCAAATTATCCTTTCAGTTCTCCATGGGAGTTCAAGATTTGTTTCACAGTGGTTTAACTTTGAAAGAGGAGTGAAAAAAAAATATCCTGATTTGAGATATTTTCCTGGTGATCATGACATTTTCCTGGATTGCAAGAACTGGACATTCAATCCTCCTTGCCATAAATAGGTCTGGATGCATCCTAGATGATTGGTCTAACTACTAGACTGATATGTAAATGATGTCTGGCCCTGTTGTCATCATCCTTGGTTGAGATACAGGCATGTCTTTCCTGATTCCTCCTGGTGAGGTAGCTAGACTTAATATTCTTGTCTGCCTAAATCTGGAGAACAGTAGAGGGTTCTTCATTCAGAAACATAGATGTCCATCTCCTCGGAATACACACTTCTAAGTTTGCATTGCCAAGGAAAATTTTTGGTTTCATTCAAAAATTCAACCTAATGGCCTTCAACCATTAGGGTGTCAGAACAGAGGTTGTGGATATCTTTGCTATTGCAGGTACTCCAAAGGATCCGATTTTACCTGTGCAGTGGTGCCGTGGGCATGTTCATTGAAGGCAGGGGAAGCAGTATGAAATGCACTTGAGGGAGGAAGATTCCAAGTATTTGTTTGATGCTTATCTTCATTCTATAGTCAAGCTTTATGTCTTTATTTTTAAATTAAAACAACCGCTCTTGCTTTCATTCCAGAAAAGAATTTGACATGGAGATCAGAGTTTCTTTCATCTCCATTTCATTAAGTTTATACTTGCACTTCTTAGATATGGGAATCATCTGATTTTCAGTAGGCTTTGTTGCATTAATTATCATGCCTTTTATCTTTGTGTTTCCTTTGTGAACAGCTGTTTTCTCTTCCTTCTCATACTTGATGTAACTAACTCTACTGAAATCAATGCTATGACATCAAGCATTAATGTCTGTTTCTTTAATAACACTCGATAGTAGGTCCTTTCATTACAATATGATTTTTTTTCAAATGGCTGTGTTTCATAAGTAATCTCTTTGTCCCTCTTAATAAATGATAAAAAAAATAAGACCACTGGTAGACATTTATTAGCAAATGAAGAGTTCTCTTGTTCATACTATGCAGCTATTCTGCTCAAAGGAGTGTGAAAATGTCTCTGCCTGCATTGCTGAAGGAGTCACACTATTCTGATGCATTGTCATCTGAGTATTATGAGAGCAATATATACACTCAGTAAAGCAGAAATCCACTCCCATTCTATGCCCTAGAAGTAATATTTTGCCTTTCATTTAGGAACACCAAAGCAGAACTGGGCCAAAACATCCTCTTACTGTGTGTTGTGTGCCAAGCTTTTATTTGTTTTTGATTCAACATGTGAAATAAAACTCTTAACCTTAATAAAAGAATGGTTGCTTTTTTAATGGTGAAATAGAAGGAAATAAAGGGAATGGATAAAATCACATTTTCTGCAGTATAAAGCCTTTAATAAAAGCTAGAAATGCATGATTTTTAATGCTTTTATATTTTAAATATGTCAAATTAATAAACTTTAAAATGAAAAAAAATTTGTAGCATCTCTCAAAGTTTTGCAGGTGTTGCTGACAAAGCAGTCTATATTTGAGGGATATTCCTATTGGAAGATATAGTACTGAGCATATTTGTCAGCTCTTAACAAAATTATTGAAGTATAGGGAATTTGCATAGACATAACACAATTTTTGAAAGGAAAACAAAAAAATAGATAAGCACAAAACATCTGCCATCTAAATGTTTGTATTCATAGAAAGAATCCTGCCATGAAACTGAGTATTGCATAAAAATTTGGCACCATAACTTAGAAGAGTATTGTTGCTAGGTTGTAAAAAGTGAAATATCTGCACAGCAGGGTTTATATGACTTTTCAGGAAACCTTCATTAATGTTTTATAAAACTTAACCAAAATCACATAATCTGAAAAACAACAAACAAACAAGCAAACAAAAACAAAACAACAAAAAACCCAAAGCAACAACTAACAGGAAACAAACCCACAGTTATTCGCAGGCCAGGGATATTAAGAATAACAGGAAGGGCTTCTATAAGTGTGTTGCAAGCAAGAGAAAGACCATGGATAATGCGGGCCCTCTCCAGAAACAAGTGGGAGATGTGGCTGCACTGGACAAACAGGAGGCTGAGGTTCTCAACAGCTTCTGTGCCTCAGTCTTTAATGGCAAATGCTCCAGCCATGCCACCCATGTCAAGAAAGCCATATGTAGGTACTCAGAGAATGAAAACCCCAAACCCATTGTGAGAGAGGATCAGATTTGAGACCATCTGAATGTACGCAAGTCCACAGGACTTGATGAGATTCATCCATGGTCCTGAGGGAGGTGACAGACAATGTTGCTAAGCAACCATCCATCATTTTTGAAAAATCATGGCAGTCAAGTGAAGTCCCTGGTGACTGGAAAAAGGGAAATATAACCCCCATTTTTAAAAAGAGGAAAGTGAAAGACGTGGTAAACTAGAGACCAGTCAGTCTCACCTCTGTGCTGGCAAGATCATGGAGAAGATTCTCCTGGAAACTATATTATGGCACATAGAAAATAAAGACATGGTTGTTAACAGCCAATATGACTTTACAAAGTAGAAATCATGCCTGAGAAATTTCATGACCTTCTGTGACAGGGATACAGTGTTGATGGATGAGGGCAGAGCAACTGATTGTCTGCCTGGACTTATACGCAGTGTTTGGTACTCTCCAACAGGATATCCTTGTCTCCAAATTGGAGAGACATAGATTTGAAGAATGGACCACTCAGTGGACGAAGAGATGACTAGAGGGCTGCATGTAAAGAGTTGTGGTCAATGGTTCAATGTCCATGTGAAGATCAGTGACAAGTTGTGTCCCTCAGGGATTGGTACTGGGGACAATACTGTTCAACCTTTTTGTTGGCAACATGGACAGTGGGATTGAGGGCACCCTCAGCTAATTTGCTGTTGACACCAAGCTGTGTGGTGCAGCTGACACACTGGAGGGAAGGGATGTCACCCAGAGGGACTTTGACAGGCTTGAGAGGTGGGCCAGTGCCCACCTGTGAGCTTCATGTAGTTCAATAAAACCAAGTGAAAGGTCATGGCAATCCCAGACACACCTACAGGCTGGACAGAGAAGTGATTGAGAGCAGCCCTCTGGCGAAAGACTTGGGGCTGATGGCTGATGAAAAACTCAACATGAGCTAGCAAAGCACTCACAGACTGGAAAGCTCGTGAAACCTGTGCTGCATCAGGAGTGTGGCCAGAAAGTCATAGGAGGTGACTTTCCCCCTTTTCTCTGCTCTTGTGAGACCCCTCCTGGAGTAGGGACTCCTCCTGTAGTACAGTTCTGGTGTTCTCAACCTAAGAAGGACATGCAACTCTTGCTGCAAATCCAGAGGAGGGCCACAAAGTTGATAATGGGACTGGAGGACCTCTCTTATGAAGAAAGGCTGAGAAAGTTGGGGCAGTTGAGCCTGAAAAAGAGAAGGTTGCATGGAGACCTCATAGGTCTCTATGCGCCTATTGAGAAGGTGGAGAGGGACTCTTCGTCCAGAACTGTAGTGATAGAAGGAGTAATGGGTTCAAATTTAAAGAGATGAAACTTATATTAGCTATTAGGAAGATTTTTTTTTTTTTTTTAAATGAGGGGGGTTAGTCACTGGAGTAGGTTGCCCTGGGAGGTTGTGGATGCTCCAACCCTGGCACTGTTCAAAGCCAGGTTGGATAAGGTCTTGAGCAACCTGGTATAGTGGGAGGTGACCCTGCCCATGGCAGGGAGTGGTTGGGACTAGATGATCTTTAAGGTTCATTCCAACCCCTTAATATTTTATGATTCTGTGGTCCATAGACTGAAAAACCAACAGTTTGAGAAGGGAACAGTAAACCTCACTATCAGAAACCAGGTTAGAATTAAGTAATAAAGTTAACATGTTATTGTTGATGTTTTCGGTCTGATTTTTATTGATTGATTTTGTACATATCATATGTTTTTAAAGCCTGAAGTTGTTAGAGCTTTGCTGACAAAATGATGCAGTGGAAGGATATAATGGAGCTCCCAAGAGTTCTATAAATAATTCAGTAATTCCTTCTATTTTTTCTAGGTTTTTTTCCTTCTTTTTATTTTTGGTTGGCTGGTTGGTTGGTTTGTTTTGCTTTCTTTTTAGTAAGACCTCAATCCAGGTAAGCTCTATTAACAAATCACATACAAGTTGTGAAATTTTTGCTAGCATCATCAAGACGGAAGAAATACTATACTGTATTGACTACAGCATCAAGTATGATTTTTTTTTATAAGTTCTAAGTTGTCAGCATGCTGTATTAATAAAATTGCATTATCTGTACATTAGTTCAAGAATAGTCCACTAAATCATTTTCAGACATGCAAATGTTCCCAAATAAACTTTCTCATTAGATGAAATTTCCTTTTCATGAATAGTTTTGTGCCTACCTAAAAATGCAAGGAGAGACAATTATTAAGACCGGAATGGTGAAATCATAGAATCATAAAATAATTTTGATTGGAATAGACCTTTAAGATCATTGAGTCGAACCATTAACCTAATACTACCAAGTCCATCACTAAACCATATCCCTAAATGCCACATTTATATGTCTTTTAAATGCCTACTGGGTTGGTAACTCCCCCATTTTCCTGTGCAGTCTCTTCCAGTGCATGACAACCCTAATATTCAGTCCAACACACATATCCCCTCTGCCCCCTCAGTGGAAACTTGAAGCCATTTCCTCTTATCCTGTGACTTGGCAAAAGAGACTGACCCTGACCTGGGCTACAACCTCATTTCAGGTAGTTACAGAGAACAATAAGGTCTCCCCTGAGTCTTCTTTTCTCCAGACTAATATAGACCTTTGCCTATAACTATATATTTTTGTGTATGAGGGCAGCTGTGAGGCTCAGGGTTAGCCAGCCTCTGCTCCTCACAGCAGGCTCTGGCCTATGCAGTGATCCAGCCTGAGAAGATTTGACCCTTATGTGTGACCAATGCTACCAGGGAAGCCAGCAAGTGAAGCAGAAGTGATCATGTACTTTGCATGACTTCTCAGCAATGTGATTTTTTTCCTTTTTCCTTGTCCATGACAGCATGACTGAAACTATTCTCTTACATTATTTGCTGATGGTGACGGTGTTTTCTGCATCTTGCTAACTACAGAATATCAGAATTTATTAGGGTTCAGTAATCTGTTGACCAGCATGAAGTATGTATATTTCATCATACTGCACTCTTTTATAATAACAGTACTGTATAATATAAGAAAAATGTAGGGTTTTCACTGCTAGTATATAATAGCAGCAGTAATTAAATCAAAGGTGCTTAGTGGGGGTGTATTTTTGTTCATAAAATGTGTGAAAAGTTCTGTTGTTGATGAATAATGAAATACTTTAAAAGATCTTTAACATTTTCAGTAAATGAACAACAACCATAAAAATAAAACTGAGTTCTGTAAAAGCACATAAGATAGAGATAATATTGCAAACAAGTTATTTCCAAGTGAGTTATTCTTCAGGGGGTTAATATCAGTGCAGAAACAAACTAATGGGTTGTCTTTCTTAATTCTCTGATACTATCTTTGCGTACTATGAATTCTAGAACAATATCCTTTAAAAATGGTATTCTATTAGGAGACAATAAAAAGAAAATGATGAAAGAATAAGATAACTGTAGTAAAGATTATTATTAGGAGTTATTTCTGATTTTGTAGTGCTGATAGTACACATTTCAGTAGAATATTTTGGTCCAACTGTACCTCTTAAATCCAGAAATCTTGCCATAACTCTTACAATTGCCACCATGAAATTACATACTTTCCTGCACTTGTCCCCTAGAGGGATCTCCATGGTGTAGGTGACAGGAGTAGAAAATCAATTGAGCTTTTGAAAAAGAGCAAAAAGTATTAATATATTAATACAAAACATATTAATACAACTATAGATGAGCCTATGTCCTTATGAAAGTTTTCTGGAAAAAATTTTGTGAAAGTTTCCTGCAAAATCTTAGATTGTCTTGCTGCTGCTGTAAATCTTGCAGCATCAACTCTCAGGCAGATTTCAGGTGATATGGTTGTTCCAGACAGACATCTAGTGTTGCTTCATTTAAGGTCTTGCTGTAGTTCCCCCTTGCTACTTTATCATGAGCTGCATCTTCAATATTAGAAATCTCATTAATATTCCTGAGTCCTCTGATGATAGCATAGCTCTGATAAGGGTTAATCAGAGAGTTTACATCTGCAGTGAGTGGCTAGTCACTTGGGTCATTTGAGCTAGGTGTTCATACAGGAAAGACAATGACCCAGTGACCAGTGATTTAAGATGTTGCTCCTCTTCCAGTGGTCTGCCTTCCCCAGAGCCTGAGCAAGCTGAATTACTTGACTTGATCACAGGAGCAATTTGATCTTACTAGGAGGAATGATTTGTCTTTTACAGTCCTAGGGAACCATTTCCTCTCGAATTAGGATGAACACAAAGAGTGGAGAAAGCACAAGAAATGCATGACTGGCATGAGAAGTCCAGCATGCATTTCATAAAAGCGTTATTTTTGGTACTCTATTTGCTCTAGTGAACCTATCTTTCTCTTGCCTAGTGGTGCAGAGTTGTTGGCTGTTAGCGATGGAGACTGTAGTGCTGATAACATTTTTCGATGCAAAAAATGCAAAGTAATTCATAATAAAGCATCCAACATTACAATCATCTGAGTAAAAGTGCTTATTAAAATAGGAGAGAAGACTGTATCTTATATGACATTGGCAATGCATGGTAATAAAAGCAAATAAGCAAGATTTTTACAGGCCTAGGACTACATCTTCCATTCATTTACGTGAGGAATAATACAATCACATTAAAATTATTTTTGGCATACATTTCATTTTTGCCCTTGGAAAAGTATATAATGTATCTGAAACACAATTTTAAAAATGAGAAAGCTCTGAGTTACAAAGGAAAAGTGGTTTAAAAACCCCTTATTTTCGGACTGTTTTTCAGACTGATCTGTGGATTAGATATTTACTTTGTAGGTAATCATAATGTGTAGTCATAGTTCTTCAACTGGGAAGTACGTGGGATAGTGTGTGGGATCCCACACCTTATAGGGTGTGGAATATACACATGGAAGGGGAGGACATGGCTGGGCAGACAGTGCAACAAACAAAAATCAGTATCTGTTCAACACCCAGTCCACTCATTGCCACTGCAACACTGACAGCTATGGTGGCCTGAGGGAAAGTGGTTTGGTACAACTAATTTGCAAGAGCTGAAGGTCTTAGCAATTTGGTTTCATATTCCTGAATCTGATTGCTCATATTTGGTAAAATGGCTTTTTTTGGTTTGGAAGCTTGCAAATGCATAACATTTTGCATTCAGGTTTTCTGAAATACAAACAAGAACTTCCTTAGTTCTTTGCGAAACAGAGGAATGCCTGGGGCAAAGGATATGGACAAGGGAGAAAAGCAAAGAGGTAAAAATGTTGTGGATGATGAGTTGCTGCCACAGTGGGTCCATGTAAATGAAGCACTGCAAATTAAAGAGCTTTCCAACAGTTATTTATCTGTAGAACTTTTCAGAGGGGGGTGGTTTTTAAAGACTACATTTTGTTGGATGAACTTTTGTAGACCTGAAGTGGAGCTGAATTATCTGTTTCAAAAAGGTCCAGTTGGACATATTGTAATTTCAATCACAAACCTGTTAGATAAGTTGTACACTCCACTCTCTGTAGGAGTTGCCTTTTTAGGCTGAATAAAGACTTTAGTATTTAATTTATTAATACAAATGGACATTGAGTAAAAGTCTGGTAGTTGCATATTAGGCTTGACTTTCATTTGTAGGCTCTGAATGGATGATACTTATTGTATATTTGTGCAAGCACACTATGGATATAACATCAACAGTTTACAACCTTCAGAATAAATATAAATTTTCAGCAGAGTCTTATTTTCTTGTTAAGAATCAAAAAATATTTTCCCAGTTAAAAAATAACCAAACAATAATCTCCATCTAAGTAAATGGGAATTTGATATGGGTCACAAATAGTCATCAGAAATGGTTTCAGAACCATTGCATGTCAATATATATAAGGGTATGTTTTTCATCAGCTTTAATAGATTGTTCCTTGTTTAAAATTCCACTGTTCAGTTTTGATGATGGAAATGAAGAAGTGTGAAAATTGCTAAGGGAGATGATACTGTTGTCTAGGTTATTTATCTTGGAGGGTCCCAGAACAATGAATTACTGTCTGATTGAGATATTCCTTGTTCTAGGTCCTGGGCTATCAGATTACTTGAAGTGCTCATCATCATATTTCCACCTTCTCCCTTTTCATATTCTATACTAATATGCTGGAACGACACTCATTGGTGTCTCATTAAATGCAAAATGGGGGAAATACACTCTTTTATTTATTGTACCAAATGAAGCAAAAAAGAAAAAAAAAAAAGCAGCCTCCTTTCATCTCCATGATGTGAAAGATGTTGGGGATTCTATATCACTGCAGATGTTAGAAGATTTGTGCCATGTAAATTGGGTATGTTAATGATGTTCCAAAATATTATAATCAGTGTTTTTTCTGTCATATTTGTTTTGTATTTGTTTTTTTCAAAATGCATGTGCACGTGACACAAAAACCTTGAAAAATCATAAGGCAGCTTGTATAGGTTTCAAGTTAAGTACAAAGATATGTGTTTTAATTAAAATAGTTGGTAAACATGTATTATGAATACTCAGAGGAGTCTTTCTAATTTGTTTTGCAAAGTAATGCTTTAAAATATTTTTTCCTACCATGATAGCAGAAGTCCATTTCAGTGTAAACTGGACAGGGTGCTACCTGATGATACAGGAAAACATCGACTTTCTTTAAAAATACCTGAGAATTAATATTTGCAGGTTTTTATTCAGACTTCTAAGCTGAGCTCTTGAAGACTTTTCAATGTGGTTGGTTCAGACTATTAACCTATTTTGTTGCTTATACTGAAAGGAATATGAATGGTAGCCATTAGGTTGCTTCCTAGGAGTTAAACACTGCATTTTCCATTGCTTTTCAGATTGTCACTGACCATAAAATTTTTTGCAGTTTTCTGGGGAGTTAAGTGGAATTTAGTTTAGGCACAGTAGATCATGGAGAAGCTTAGGCAGAAGAAAGACAACATTCTCCTCAGAGCACATGCTTCCCTGGGTTTTTATATCAATGAACACATAGAAATATAAAAACACAGGATAAGTTTAGGTCAAACTGAGAATTGGGTAGAGAGCAAGTGCTTCGAGGACTAGGTAAAGTTGTCTATTAGATGACGTCTTGATGTAATGTACCTAAATATTTTAGGCATAATTTAGTTTGGTCTACTATAAATGTGATCCTAGTGATTCCTAGAAAGACAAGTGATTGAGTTTGTATGCTATATTGTTACGTGGCTATACCCTTGAATCTCTTCTGTAGGCACTGTATCACAGTAAGCCCAAGTGACATGCAATTAATACACTGAACTCACTAATATGTTGTTTATGTTGTCCTAGAGGTGTTTTTAGAAGAAGCAATCACTAAAGACTGCAGCATTGTTCAGCAATTTTGTACTTAGCTCTCACACCAAAGTACAGACTGTATTTTTTTTAATATTTGAAAGCCAAAGGGAAAGAATATCTTTCTTATTTAACAGGCAGGTATATTACACATTGCAGAGCAGTTCTGTTTTGTGTGAAACAAATTATTTTCAGTTTACCTTCTCTTATATGCCTTTCTGTTGGCAGGTAAGGGCCGATTTGGTATTGGGGTTTTTTGTTTAATTTGTTTGCTTCGTTTTTAATCTTAATCAGGTGTTTGTTTTATTTATTTTCTTAAAGATTGTCTAACTGTCACTGATTAAGGTTTTGTTATTTTTTTTTAATGATGCAAATTAATTTTCTGAGTTTTAATGTATGAAACGTGGTCAGGGCACTAAGTGATAACAGGATTTGTGGTGCAGAGCCTTGAGATATGTTTATTTATAGAGTCAGTGTGTTAAACCAGAATCCCATCAAAATCAATGGCAGTCTTCTTGTTCACTTCACTGAAGTCAGAACTTTACCTCAGGTTGAAGAACAGTACAATCCACACAGTGTTATGTTGTATTTGTCTCTGTGAGACAACTGAAGGTGTGGTATTAAAATTAAATATATCAATAAGGGTGTTTGAGGAGCAATACTAATGGGGAGATGGATGTGCTGAAACCTAACTGCAGTCACAGAGAATAGACTAAGGCAGAAACTGGGAGAACCGGAAACAAACTATTTAAAGGTCTGTCTGAAAAAAGTTTTGTTTGTTTGGTTTGGTTTGGGGGGTTTTTTGCCTGCAAGTTCGATGAAACAGTTATAGCCATCTTTGTATGTCTCTTGAGCTAGTACTACAGTCACTTGCTCAGCAGATTGCTTCTGCAGACTGTGACCTTAGTAATATTTCAAAAGTAATATTTGTGCAAAGATGAACACTTCTGGAACAATTTCTCCAATGAATGGGAAACAAGTGGATTTCCAGACCATTTATTTGCACTGTTCTGTTTCAAACAGAAGTATTTTTCTAATCAACTAGTGAAAAATAATATGCTATTTTGCATTTTTTGTCTGTCCTCTTTTTTTTTTTTGATTTTTGCCAGTTTGGACTTCTTTTGTTACATCAAAAGGCAGGTTTGGACTTGTTTAATTGAGAGTTTTTATTATAATCATCATTCTTCAGAAAAATAGTGAAGGAAAAATGCAAATAAATACCTCTAATAAGCCTCTTTGTTTGGTTTGGTTTGGTTTGGTTTGGTTTGATTTGGTTTGGGTTTTTTTTTATTGTATACCAAACAGGTTCCCATCCTGTACCACTGCTCCACAACTGCCTTCTATATAACAGGAAATGGAAAATCACACTTCATATTGTGGGAAAGCGGTCTTAAGAACTCTTGAGAGAGAATATGAAAATACTAAAAAATCCAATCTAATCGCATAAGAAGTGCATGATCTTAGTGCTTTCCCTAGAATTCCGTACAATTTTGTTTGATGATGTCACTTTTTAAGATGTATTTGGGTACTTGATTACTTAGGAAAGAATAATAATGTCTAGAGATTTCTTTCATCGTTTCTGATCTTCACAAAATTAGGTTGGCTTTCCTTACCTTAACATGTAATTGTATCCACGTGCCCTGGCACCAACCCAACCTGGTAACAGCCTGGAGTTTTGGTAGGACCTAGAATTATGTGCAGTATTCTGTGATTTGTTTGACTATTCTTCTACTTGATAACAAATGAACTTATAAAGATGTTGATAACAACACTTTCTGGCAAATAGACAAGCACCAAGTTCCAATTCTCTTGTTTTTATTTCCAGTTGTCACCATTGTGTTTGGTACACGTTTAGAATGTTTTAGTATTCTACTGGCAACTCAGTCCTCCAGGGCAACCAGAAATTAAATAAGCACTGAGCCCAAGTTCAGAAAATTTAGACTGCAGTCTTCTATATGAGAACAAAAACCTGGGTGTTTGTACTCCAGAACTGTCAGTTTGAAAACCCCCAAATTTATTTTTCTTGTAGTGTGACTGAATTTACACAGTAACAACAGAGAGAATTCATTTTCTAATACATTTTGGATAGCTTTTTTTTCTGTATATCAGACCTGGGTTTCACTGCAGATTTTGAACTTGACCAAGATGTCACAATTGCAAAAACAGTGTAAGTGTTTAGAACACAGCATTTCATTACTGCAGAGCGGAGAATTTTTCTTCTCTCCCCCTTGTGGTTCAGCTTTGGCAAGTCATCTTACTGCATCCGTAAGAGGCTGATTGATCTCTCCCTGTGTGAAAATGGCAGGTGCTTGTTAGGCCCCCAGTGGGACTTACTTCACTCTGTAGTGATTTCTCTTTCTTCATACAGTATTGTTAATAGACTCCATCTTTTGGTCTCTTTAACCAGCAAACAGAATTGAACCTCTTAAATATATCCAGTGCTCCATGTTTTAATTATGGCGCTTTAGTGCATGATTGCAGGCATTGAGTGCACAGGACATTAAAAGCAAATGAGTGCTTGTCAAAAGAGAGAAGATTTTGTTATTCAAATTACCCATATTCCACATCCTACGAAAATAAAGCCTGAGTAGACAAGATTTTAACTCAACATATTATCTTCCCAAATGATAAATTTACACTTGATATTATTTTTTTTAAAGAACTGTGGATTCATGAATAAGGAAACATACTTCTTGACTGAAAAGAAATGAATCTTCATTTAGGAGGTTTTCAAAAATGTGTTTAAGTCACAGATCTGTGATTAAACAGAGATTTGTGATACTGATTTCTTTCACTTAGGTTGTTGGTGAGTTAGCCTTTTATTTTCTCTGAATCATTCACTGAATTGATTTACCCTCTAATATTAGAAGCGCTAACTATCAGTTAAGTTGTTCTGTAGATTATTAGTTTGGAAAACACCATCATGTTATTAAACAATGCTCTAAAAAGCATTATTTTAAATCATCAGATAGGGAGACTCAAAAGTAATGCTACATAAATGCTTCCAAAAGTCTTTTGTTAGGAGATTTAACTACACTCCTAGGACAAACTTGTCTATCATCAACTGGCAGTCATAGCATCTTATTATACCTTTGTTTGGTGGGTGGGAAAATATATGATAAAGACCTGTTGTATGCTGTGACTAAGTTGCTTCTTCCCCGTTAGTCTTTTCTTTTGATCAGGTAAGTTGGACTCTGAATTCACAGAAGGTCTGTTTTCATTCCTTTAATTATTTTCTCTAATGTCTTCTGATACCTCTCTATTTTAACAGAGATCTTCTAGATGACAGTTTTAGCAGAACTGAACAGACTGTTCCAAAATTAGCTGTATCCTGGACTGCAGTACTCTACCGACTCAATAGTGAAGGTTCGCCTTTCATACGCATTTTAGATGAATGTCTTGAAGAAAAGTTATGTTCAACCCAGTCATAGTTCCACTGCACTTTGCAGAGTTATTTTAGCCCAGAATCTAGTATAAGATCCTGTATCAAAGCCATTCATTCTTTATTCATGTAGATATAATTTTGGTTTTGGCCATACTAAGTTTTTTTTTTAATTATTATTTTTTTTTATCTCCCCCCCCGCTTTGCCTATTCACAGTTTATCGACCAATCACAATTGTTCTGTAGCAGGGATCAGACCTGCTCATTTTCCTGGTCACCCTATATGTGTTACTGTCTATTTTACCAGAGGTGATGGGAGATGTGCATTGTGTTGTGAGTTACTTACATATAGGTTAAAAATCATAGAGCCAAGAAGTGACTTATTTGCAAGTAAAAAAAAAGTTGAGGTTTCTAGAAGCGCAGTTGATGAAAGTGTCCATTTATAATTTCAATTTGTTAGGCAACTAACTAGTTTTAATGTTTCCTTGTTTTTAATAAATCTTTATTACTTTTTAAAAACTAGATATCTTTTAAATAAACACAATTTCCAAACTGAAATTTTTCAGCATTTTTATTGGATTTGGAATTTCCTTGCATGCATGGAGAAAATGTAAATGTTATGAAACAAAAGTTCATGTATAATGCATCCTTCTTTATGATCTTATGATTTAGCACTAAGCTGGGTGGAAATGAAGTTACATTAAAATTATCTTTTCTACTTTTTAGAAGCTGGTGAGAGAAACTTCTTCCTTTGCAAAATTAAAAATCATAGTGTGACTTTTAGTAACTAAGGATGTGAGAGAACTATTATGATTGAATATAGGCTGCTAGCATTTTCTCTATGAGGATTTTAGGTATCATTGATTTGTATAAAAGCTGCATATTACAAGTAAGATTCTAGTAAGAGTATACGTGTGGTATTCCTTACTAAAATCCTAAATTTAGATTTTCTTATTTTTAATATAAAAATGGATTCGCAGAGCTCCACATTAAAATTAGTAAGATAGTTAAGATTTAGTTTTGATGTTGGAGTATCTCATGACTTTGATGTAATTTTACAACTTATCACGCACTGTTTTGTGTTTTTGTTCTCTTTTTGTTGGTGGTGGTTGGGGTTTTTTTGTTCATTTGTTTGTTGTTTTTTTTTTCCTGTGGAAAGGAATAGAAAAATTCAGAACATTAGTCCGTGAGAGATATTTTTTTACATGCTTAAAATGTTGCAGTAGAAGTAGGGAAAAACTTGTTCAAAATTCTTGAGGATTGCTTAGGGAATCTTGGCAGTCCTATGCCTGTCCATCCTGATTTTATTATAGGAAAATCTTTATCTTTAGATAACTAGTCATGACTACGAGAAAGGCAGTAAAAGATAAGTTAATGTACCAAATCAAAAGTTGAACTGTATGAAATATTCAACTTGCAAGTTAAAGTATAAGAAATTGGAAGACCTTGTCAATGAGGCTCAACATTTCATGGAGATCAGTCTCACTTTCATGAAGAAGGATGAACACAAGGAAATATTTCTCTCACCTTATTAAAAGCATTTGCCATCAAATTGTGACATTAGAAAGTTCTGTCTGTCTATGTAGACTTTCAGATTTACGCTAAGGATGGGCAGTCACAACCACTGTCACTGCTATTTCTATCTACTTACATGCATAGAACTGCTCTATGGGATTTCTACACAAGGTCACTCATGAAACTGAATTCATCATTTTGTTCCGTGATTCAAAATATCCAGAATAACAACCACTGCTGCCATTGGTTAAGTACAAAATACATGAGATTTCTCCACTTTCTTGCAGAGTGAGTAACATTTAGAATGTTCCTACAGATTTGTAAACATGGTAGAGGAGAGAAACATGGTCATTCAAAAGTGTGTAGAAAGATTGATATTCTTAAAAGAGACAGACATCTCGGACCATGGCACACACCATTACAAATCCTAAGCCAAATGTGAGATCTTGCCTTAATTCATCCCACTGCCCACGGGAACTGGCCTGAATGAGTGCTATGTAAAAATGGAGTCAATTCTTAGGAATTTGGTCGTGGTTTCATCTCCTAAATCAAATGAATGAGCCTAGATTCTCTTTCTTATGATTTGTGTTATTTTTAAAGGTACTCAAGCTCTAGAGCTGTGCTGCTATTGGGATTTCTCTGTACCAACTTGGTGACTTCACAGCATCTTAAATTCTTAGAACAGAAATTACATTAAAAAGGGAATAGAATGAGCTCTGTTCAAGCTAATGTGGAGACACTTTTCCTGAATTCTCAAAAATTTCCTGTCTTAGCTTAACTGTTTCTCCTTAACTGCATTTCAAATGCAAACCTAGTATTGGCAGAGTAAAAGAAATACCAATATTTTGATTTAAGCCCACATCATTTTAGTAATAGATTAGTGTTCTCATTCCAGAGAGGCTGCTGTACCAATAAAAGAAAAACATATCTTAAACCCCCTTAATTATACAAATTAATCACTTTCCCATGATCTCACACTCTGTTACAACATCACAAGTTAGCTTTCTCACTTTTAGCAAACTGAATATAGTATTGTTACATTTCATTTGCAAGGTTTTTTTGTGGATTTTTAAGAAAGTTTTTTATTCCTTGGATTAACAAAGATTATATAATTCTATGAATTGCATTATTTATTTAGATAAAAATACAAGTTTTGAGTATTTTGAGTATTGACAAAAGTGCAGCGATTTTAACTTTTAGGATGAAAAAAACACCTGAATGTGATTGACCAAGCTGAAATTCATCCATGCTGGAACATGGGATAACACGATAAGAAAGAACTTTGTCACTACAATACCAAAGGCTATTTACAGTAATTTTATAATATTATTATCAATTTTCTGTAAAACTATATTGTTGACAGCCATTTAAGTGCATGAATAATAAATGATTGAAGTAAATTAAGACATATGTAAGTTCATTTACCATCAAAGCAGCCTTTTTAAAGACAAGCTCTTTTATTTCATGCTACACAAGGCAATGCACATGAAGTGCTTAGCTCAGTAAATAAAAAGGGATGAACTTCTACAGGAAACTAAATCTTTCTTTAAGGTATAATCAGCCCTGTATTGTTAGTGCAAATCCAGCTTATGTGAAACAATACAGGAATCTAGTCATCTCACTTGCTCCTTCAAATTCAAGACCTTTTTCAGCAACAAAAGACATGACACTTAATAATTTTACCCTCGTAATCTTTTGAGTTTACCTCAGAAATGACAGATATATTCCTGTTTTAACAAGAGCACAAGATGTCGGGCATTAAGTGTGCTTAACATGCTGCACTGTATGAGTTGCCATTAAGATACATCTGTATAACAGAACACTGATATTCTTTGCAATACTGGGAATTTATTTTTATTTCACCTGAGGCAGCAGGATTGTATTCTGGCAAAATTAGAATGCAAAGTCACTTGATTTTCATCCCCTTTGAGCAATGTATAGTCAGGAATTGTTAATGGTGTTCATTTTAAAGCTGAAGAGTGTGATTAAGTACTTCATGTACATTGGGAGTGCTTTCACAAAGCAGAAACAAAAAGATGTGATTCTAACTAATTTCTGAAATTGCGGAACCATCAAAATTTTTAAAATTTTGAAAGTACCTTTGAGTTGTAATGGAATTTATTGTTTAAAGCTTAAATCCTGATAAAATGTTTTGTTCTACCTTACCTACTTGTGCTGTTTTTGTTATCATAAGTATTCATGTATTGTAAAAAGATCTTCGATGTGTATATTTATTATAAGCAGGAGTCACCATTAAAAGATCAAGGCTTTCCAATACTTCCAAATACAGCAGCCTACCATAATTGCTTTTCTATTCTAGGCATAGAATTGGGCTGTAACTGCTGGCAAATTCAGATTTTTAATGGTGCCTGCTTTAAGTAGCAGTCTTTCAATTATATGCACTAGCAAAAAGCTGCTGATATCCTGTTCTAGCAACCTAGGTATAAAAGAGCATTTTGAAGTGCCACATGAAATAAGATAGTGGTGAATAATAAGCTAGAAAATATGCTTAAGGAATCACTTTGCTATCGTTACCATGTACAAATTATACAGGAAGAGCTGAGGGCTGGCATCTGTTTTTCAGCTCACTTCTGTGCATTGCAAGCTTAGTATAGTTGCTTGCCTACAGGTATTTTTTCACTTATTAAGAATCAGTCAATCATACAGTTCCTAAACAAAAGAAAATCATTTGGTGACTGAATTTACTGAAAAGTACGAATTATGGTTTTCATAAGGAAGGTAAAAAAAATTGAACCTTCCACAGTTCTTCTAACAACATGTATTATTTTTTTTACTCTATCTGTATACTTCTCGTAGCTTCACAGATTGACTGGTGGGGAAGAGGTTTGGTGTTAGATAAACAACTGCATTTCTTATTTTAAAATGCCTAGAATTATCCCTAGGTTTGCTTTATCAGTATTTACACAGGAATAGCTTCTGCCAGATGCAGACTGATGTAAATTACTTCCAAGAAATCTATCCTGACTCCACTGAAATTTGCTTTTTCATTGGTTCTTCTTCCTAAATAGAGCAGACTGGGGAGGTTAGAAGGTGCTCTACACTTTCAGTACTTTTCATTTTGAAAATAATTCTTGAGAACATTATTGCATGAGTGTTCAGTCATAGAATTTCAGGCTTTTTGTTTCCTGGTAAGATGAATGAACCATGCAGTTATCCATATGCAGTGCAAGGCTACACAATGACTTTGATCTTTATTCAACTGTGTAAACTGCAAACTGAACAAACCTCATATGTAAGATGTTTCTGATTTATTGAAATTATATTATCTCACCACAGATTCTTACAAAAAAAAAAAAGAAAAAAAAAGACTCTTACATTGAACCTAAAACAGGATCAAATACTTTATTGTGGGAAAGGCAACAGAAGTAGATTCTATTTTAAATTCTCAATGCTGTTGGCTTACAGTATAATTCAAGTTTCACACTTTCCTGGAGTTCAACATCACAATTTATCCGCTTAGTCCGTAGCTTACTAGAGTGATGGAGAAATCTCAAGAGCTGATATATCAAGAAAGAGTGATACGATGATTTGGAGAGCTCCTTGAGCTGCCATTCAATGTGACAGTTACTTTCTAAACATTCTGGGTTTTGTTTTTAAATGTGAGTCAGGAAGATGTGCAATCCTGAAATCAACATGGTTAAATTGCCTAATTAAATATGATAAGCAGTTTTAGTTTTCAGTTGTTGATTAGACTTCTGCAGAGGGATAAAGGCATGGTTTAATTGCATATTAGGGAAGTCGTGGATGAAAAAGACAGATGGAATGGGACTCACTGAAGTGTGAATATCAAGAATCCCGTTTAGGTTCTATGGAGAGAAGCAGACCCAGCATGTAGTGATTTTTCTTATCCCTAAAAAATCCAGTGTATAAGAGTAAACTAATAGTTGTCTACAAGTTTGTGACTACAGAGAGAGCCTGAGTGTCACTTTCTGAATTTAGAAATACTGTGTAGTCAATGTGAAGTCTATCTTTAGTTAAAATGTAATGGAATCCATATAGAAGGTACCCACAGTCCTTCCAAAATGTAAGATGAGGAAAGGAGTATATATGTAGTGCAGCACAGGTATATTTACTCTACAATTCACAGAGTCACAAGCAAAACAATGCAAGGGATGAATCCTTGAATGATGTCATGATGGTGGAGAATATGTCCCCAGAAGTGACAGCCTTAGTAAAGAAGAATGTCATGACTGTTGTGCAGTTCCTGCACCTTGTTTGCTTTTTTTTATCTCTTAGTGAGAAATCTAATAAAAATAAATCTGAAAAGATTTTTTTTATTATTATTAAATCAATAACCAGGTCTTACAAAGTTTAACTACATTTTACTGTCTTTAACAATTCTAATGCTGATGAGCATGAGGATGAAACAACCGATCCTACTTTCTGAAGAAGTAGACATAAAATGTCAATAACTTTAATGAAAAACAAAATCCCTTGCATTTTCTCACTCATGACAGGTTTTCAAATAAACTGAAACATTTTCTTGACATCATGATTAAAACAGGATATGATTCTTTGACCTTCATTGATGATTAACTGTGTTGATGGTAAAACAGAATTTCTGCTTTCCTGGTCGAGTAACAAAGAGGAATTGGGTGAAAGCTTAACAGTAATAGTGCGAAACAACCCCCAACAAAACAAAACAAACCTAAGCCAAACCAAAACACAAAAACCCCAAACAAACCAAAACATCACCCTATTAACTTAGTTGTTCCTATGTATTACTATATTGTCATTTCTTATGGACTTAAACTCACACTCTGATTTAAAATGAAGGCTATGGGGGAACAGAATAAAGGTACAGAAGAAGGTTGTTGGATGCAGAAAATAAAGACTGAAGTTCCAGAATTAGGTTTTTTCCTCTCTTTGAGATGATACTTTCAAATGTTCTTTTCAAGAACATTAGCTAAAAGCATGTCATACAGAAGTGTTAATTTTGCACTGGAGTTATCCCTTTAAATGATTGCTTGTTAAAAATTGCTTGTTAATGAAAACCTACATCAGAATAATGTAAATATAGGTAGCTATATATATGATTATGGCAGACACTAATTAGAAGGCTAGAAATGAAAGTTAGTCAAACCTTCCTGCTCACTTTTTCACAGTCTTTACATTTTTCAGTGGCAGTGCTTGTTTAGAGGGAAGCTTACAGAAGAATAGTGGTTCAGAGATAGAGTGCTGAAGAAAAACTGCATTAATCAGGGGAAAACACAGCCTTTACAGAAAGCTGTAGGTTTCCAGATATAAGTCAAAGGTTTTTCGTTATTGATGCTTCAATATCTAGTTCAAACAAAGAGAAAGAGATGTTGGAAAAAGAGTTGTTATCTTGAAGTTACAATGGCATCTACAGCATTGCGACTGCTGTGTGTGTGACTGTGAGGTGGGCAGCCTCAGGGTGCAGCTGGCGGTCATGCCACAGTGTAATTGGTCATCAGCAATAAAAGTGCAATCTGACTTCCGATTAGTCCTATCAACCATTTTGGTCCAAGCAAGTTAATGTGCTGTTCAATGCTGTCTCATCAAAGGAGCATAGCAATAGTAGATGTCAACAGTCTTTGTGACACCAAATTATAGTCCTATGATCTAAAAAAAAATAAAATTAAACTAATACTGTAAAAATGATCAGTGCTGTTCAGGTGGAAACAGTGAAATGACAAGGAAGTGCTTGTGTGGATTGTTTGATAACAGACAGGGAAATAGCATGGAGTTCACACCTATGAAGGAAGCAAGAATGTAAGAATGTATAATGGGAGAAAGTAATTTAGTGAAAATGTTAATGGCAGTTTTTTTAAAAAAATGGTTGCAATGTCTTGAAGTTAAGGAGAAAGTTGAGGAGCTATTGGAAACACCTGTATAACCCAGGTTTTATGTGCCTAAACTTTTTTAACTTGGAATATGAACCAGGCATTTCTTTGTTTCCTTTTTGTTTAGTATTTTGTTTTTTTGGGGGGGAGTTTGGGGTGGTGGGTTTTGTTTGGCTGGTTGGGATTTTTTTGTTTGTTTGTTGGTTGGTTTTTCTGTTTGTTTTTTGTTTGGGTTTTTTGTGGGTTTGTTGTTTTTTTTGTTTTTTTTNAGAATGCAGGATATATCTTAGTTGGTTAGTTGAATATCCAGTAAGATTATCAAACACTTTCCTTTTCTTCTAGGTAGGATTTGGTGGATTTTTTTTTCTTAGAGATTTAGATTTTTAAGTGTAAAGTTTTTTTCAAGCTGTTTCCAAAAAAAAAAAAAAATTAAGACCATACAAATTCTGTAATATGCTGTGACATATATTGCATTGTCTGCTTTGTCCTTCAATAACATTCCATCAAGGACAGTAAAAATACAAAACCAAATGCACAGCCCTTCTGCATCACTTCAATAATTAAGCCCAGCAAAGTGACTGCTAAGAATGCCTTACTTATGCCAGAGGCCAGTTTGGTTCCCAGCAGCCTTAAAAAGTTAAGGAGAGAAGGTGACAAAAAGGTGGAGAAAAGCATGCATGACATGAAATGATGGGTCTATCTCAAGTCTGCTTTGGGCATTCTACGGTCTATATTGCACAAGCTGACCTCTCTTCAAAGGGAGTCACAGCTCTGGAGAGGGCATGCCAGAGGGGGAACTCTGTCATTTTTTGAAAGGGTTATTAAAGGCCACTCACTGAGTAGATGGGAAAATGAATGAGAATTTCAGAACCTGGTCTAATGGAGTGATTTGTGTAACAATTACTTTAAAGACAATATTTTTGGGAACAAGAGCACCAGAAGGAGTCTGACATATTAGGATTCTGTCATAAAATTGTGCCTTGAAATGGTAGGTCTTTTCATGAGTAGCAGGATTTCTCACTTTAGACATAAGTGTTTATAGGACCTATTGGGTGCAAGAATAATTCCTTCTTTAATTCCTTTTGGATATAAATTTCCACTTAGTCTGTTGTTCCTTTAACTAGCATAGCTCTATCTTTAGTCTTCTTTTTTTTTTTATATATCCCAGAATTCATAAAGTTTTGTAACATAATCTATACTTTAATTACAAATGAGTTTCATATTATGATTTTAATGTATGATTTGTCATTGCACTTTAAATTGCCAGTGGCAATATGAACATTATTCCATGACTTGTGCAAGTTATAAAAACAACCATTTTTTTCTGCATTTGCTTTAGGAAATAAAAATAATCTACATTTACTGACTTCTGTTCTTTTCTGTCTTTGCTGCAAGCTGCCATGACATGAACTCTTAAAACTAATGAAAGGATCATGGAAAAAGCGTCAAGTAAACTTTAAAATCAAGCCTAACACATGTGCTATGTTTGAAAAAATCAAGGCATATTAAAGGTAGTGAGTTTGACTGGATGTAAGAATAAAGAATATTTATCACATAGGATTTATAATATATCACAGGAATACCTTTCAATTGTTGCAACTAAGAGTAAAATTTTTTGAGACAGTGGTTACATTAACTAAAGTGTGTATTAAGACAGCAAATAAAAGACATGCCTTAGAGAATGCAAAGATTGCTATTGGAGGAGCATTTGCATTTTGGACACCAGGGACAAAAAAAGAGCTGAGCACCATCATGTCCATATTTAATAGAGATTTAGTGTCCATACCTTCTTGAGATGTAAAAGCATAAGGCATCAAGAGTGAATGTTTGTGAAGCAAGGAAACATATGCAGCATAAAGAAAATATCAAAAACTCTCCAGGATGTGACTGGCCACACCTGTGGAGAGAGATGTATCCCTTTCTCCCAGACATTACTTGGTGCAATAAATGGACGAATTACCCTTTGAAGCAGTTTTGCTATTCCAATTGATTGTAGGGATGTCTTAAAGACAGGATTAATTGACCTCTTGATGGCTGTAATGAGTGGAAGTATTAATCTTGTGAAGTTTTAGAAAGGAAAATACAGAGTTTTGCAGCCAAAGAATGATAGCCCGATGCATCAGTACGGGCTGTGGACTGACTGGCTGGAAAACAGCTTTGCAGAATAATGCCTGGGAGTCTTGATGGACAACAAGTTGTGCCTGAGCCAGCTGAGCTTTCTGGCAGGAAAGACCAGTTGCCTCCTGGGCTGCATTAGACAGAGTGTTGCCAGCAGATCAGAAGGAGTTGCCTTCCTCTCTGCTAAACACTGGAAAGACACATCAGAAGTGCTTTGTCCAATGCTGCTCTCCCCAGTATGGGAGAGACATGGACTTACTAGGGCAAGTCCAGCAAAGGACCACAAAGATCCTTAAGGGCTTGGAGCATCTGTCATATGAGAAGAGGCTGAGCAAGTTTAGAATTATTTAGCCTGGAGATGAGAAAGCTCTGATGGATCTTATAGACTTTTGTAAGTACTTGATGAGAAGATTATCAAAAAAGAGAGAGAGACTGACTCTTCTCAGTGGTGCCCACTTAAAGGAGAAGAGACAAGAGACACAAATGTAAATACAGAAAAATTCACTTATACATGGGAATTTTTATTTTTTTTTACTTCAAGAGTGGTCAAACACAGTGGGATTGTGGAATCTCCATCCTTGGAGATATTCACAACCTAACTGAACACCGCTCTGGGCAACATGCTTTAGCTGACTGTTCTGAGCAGAGGTGTTGAATTAAAGGATTTCCAGATGTCCACACCAACATCAACCATTATGTGATCCCGAGATTCTGTGATTCTGTCATGAAGTCTATGGAAAAAGGGAGGAGGACAAGCACAGAGGTAAATTTTTTAACTTGCATTGGTCGTTTGGGTTTGTGATTTCTCTGACAATAGACATCAAAAATATAGATGTACAAGCCTCATATGCCCACCCTAGCCTCTACCTGTAATTTACACAGAGAAATGATCACTTAGCAATGTGCTGACCTATCTCAGATGCTTATTGGACAATGAGACAGATTGCTCTCTGGAGGTGATTTATTTTCCCTCCGGTCACTCCAGTGCAAGGTCATTGTCCAGTTTGTTCCATGGTATCCATAAAAGTCAGGTATCAAGAAAACTATTCTGTCGAGAAAAAAAACATCAAAATCTTCAATTATGCACCTACTGTAATACTTTTTTTTTTGTACTAAGAGATATCTAAGGCATGCCATATTCCAGTATGTAGAGTATTAAAAAATGAATAGAAATAAAATATTGGAACAACTGAGAAACATTGGTATTTAATGGTTAAAATTCACAGACTGTTGCTCTGAGAATTGTTCCATGGAGTTTGTATGAAATCACAATGTACATTCTCCTAATTTAATCAGACATTAAAGGCTAGAGAAATTGTGAACATACTCTAAAAAATTGAGGTGTATTCATTATGCAGATGCAAACATCTGTATTTGTGGGCAAATCCAGGGTCTGAATATATGAACGTGATAACTGCATCCACTCTGTTACGCTAGAGGGAACAAGAGACAAAGAGGAGCTGTACAACAGTGGAATTCCCTCAAGGAATACTCTCTGATTCATCTGCCACATACTGAAGCCTTTTCAGAGGGTGCCAGACCTCTGGAGAGGGAACACTGGAGGAGGAGCTCAGCCACACTTTGAAATGGTTCAGAGCTTGTTTATTGCTGCTCTGCTCAATTCTGCTAACCTCGACTGCCCTCCCCAGTATTCCTGTGGCTCTCATGTGCAAACGTAGATTTTTATGTCATCTGCCCACCCATGTGTGGTCAGCCACAGCCTGTAGAGTATTTAATGTTTTCTTTATGCTGAACATACCTGATTAAATGAATCTTCAGTATACTCCCACTGAATTCAATACCACTTGTGTTTAGCCTATTCTATCTTGTAGTCATCAATGTAGCCATCTAAAAACAACTAAACAAAAGCCACTGGAGGATTTTTGGAGGATTCAGATATCATCCCCATTTTTTGCTCTGTTGTTACACAGAAAACAGAACTAATTTGAAAAAACCACATCCAACGACAGTGTTGTGGAAAAGAGAAAGAGGAATATGGAGTGGAGGAAGCTATTTCCTTCAAAACCTTACACATTATCAATTGCTGTAACTTACCTGATCTGCCTAGACAAAAGTCTAGCTATTTTATATATTTATGATTGCAAAAGTAAAAGAATAGGAGTAAAGGAAGCAGCATAATTTTATTACTTCTTATTGATGTAGCCTCTCAGCTGAAATCCTGAGCTTCATTTTAGAAAGACATTAAAAGATGGGATATATACAAATTTCATTCCATTTTAAAAACCCTTGCATTATAAACAATAGCACAAAACATTGTCATTCCCCTCCCCTTGCCCCTCTCTCTTGGGTAAGACTGATTTTTGAGCTGTTCTCATTCAGAGAATGAGTTGCTGCTTTTGGCTTTGTTCCCAGAGTACTGCATACTTGGTGGTGTGTGAAGTATTGCCTCTTGGGGAAAAGGGAGGAGGGGCACTGAATCACAGTACTTAATTCTTAATGATTGTTCTGTGTGGTCAAGAGGGCACAGAGCAGGCAATGCTCTTTATTCTTTACTTACTGTTATAGCTATTGGCAGCCAGCCCTTTTAATCTAGTTATCAATACTCAATGCCTTTAATCTTTTACTTTAAATTCAGTCCAAAATAAGTACTAGCCAATGAGCATCTGCTAAACAGAAATATTGGTGGATAGATATGATTTAAGGTAGTGCTGCTAAGGGTTTACCAGTGTGAATGCTGAATAAGAGTTATTTGGTATTCTCTTGTCAAATCTTGTTTCTTTGTCAGTATAGTTGCTTTTCTGACTAAATATCTGACAATTAATATTATGTGGAAAAATTCATAGGTGTTGCTAATAGATGAGCTTTTCAGATTCTCCCGTCTCCCTGTTGATACAGGACACTCTTCTAAAGTACATTTTCTATTACTAAGTCAAGCTTAGATTTCAGTAGCCAGTGACGTGGAATTTCTACATTTCAGAGGTTACTAGAAAACTAGAAAAGTGTCACTGACTGGGAAGTTTCTCTTTATGTTTCTTGTCTTTGTCTTCATACACTGACTTCTAATTACATCCCAGAGTACTGCATACTATAAACCCCTTCTTTTCTAAGGAGTTGCACTATTGCACTATTCTTCCTTTTTGTCATTTGTCCATGGTTGTTAGTTCTTTGGAATATTTAAGTTACTTAATAAGCAAAAATTGAAGTATTTATTCCTAATCATGTTTGTTCTCTGAAGAATTCCTAGTTTGTCAGTCTGTTTCTAAGAATATAGTTCCTTTATTTGAACACAGTGTTTCAAGTGAAGTGGCTTCATAAGACAAGACAGTAATCCTCTTTCTTTCCGATGAGGTACCTGCTAGATGTTAAAAGTTAGTGCAGTGGAAGTTCACTTAACAATGAATCCAAGGGTTAGCTCATTTGTAGAACATGTGCACTGCAGAAGAACCTTTAACCAACCACTTAATATGTATGCATAGGAAAAAGTAGATGCACATCATTTAATTCATAGTGCTGATTTTATCCTGGTCCTCTGCAAGGGCATGTAGGCACCTGTTCAGCTGATCTGCTGGAGATACCCACTTTGGAAGAGGTTAAATAACTCTCTGGATCCATTCATCAAATGACTTTGCTTCAGTTGTTCACAGATGTCATGCATAAGAGGTATCTCAGATATTCCTGTCTGCTCTCCAGCTTCTTCTTCAGAAGAGTGTCCCTGAAGTCCTCTGTGATATCTGGCAGTCCCATGAGGTTTTCTCAGATATTCTAAGATGGCATTTTAAATGGAAAAGCATTTTAAATAGAAAGGCAATAGATCTCTGTGTTTAGACAGCTCAGTGAAACTGCAATGTTTTACTGACTAGACTGGGGTTTTGGAAATCTAATTCACATGTAGATACCTAAATGTGGTATCTCACTCTGTGTTTCATTCACCTCAATATCGACAGCTGAATGAGAGGAATCTCATCTACAGATGAGGAGATATTTTGCTTTTTGAACTAAAATACCCAGGAATTATTGACTAGAA
This sequence comes from Campylorhamphus procurvoides, assembly GCA_013396655.1. NCBI lineage: Eukaryota > Metazoa > Chordata > Aves > Passeriformes > Dendrocolaptidae > Campylorhamphus > Campylorhamphus procurvoides. The sequence goes on from WBMV01003457.1 coordinate 373,389, forward strand.
CAAGGGACATTTAGAAGGGAAGGGTTTATCACCTGGCTTACTTTTTGTTGCCTTATTTTCCATTGTCACAATTTGCAATTAAATACTATTTTTCTACATTGTGTTATTATTACAGGTACTATGTTTTGTTTTCTTGGTTGCTTATTTTGTAAAAAAGACTACTCTAGTGGAGGTCAAACATTTCTACTGTGCCAGTTTCATAGTATAATCTGTCATAAAATGATATGTAATTGCTCTTACATTGTTCCCCCTTTGTTCTTGTCAAAATCACGTCTTCACATTGAATGAGTTTCTCTAGCAGATTAAAGACACTCTTTTTGCAGCAATTCCAATAACACTGTTGCAAATTATTTTTCTCTTACTACTACCAGTATATTTATTTGTCCCATTTCTTTTCTGACAACCAATTTCTTTTTCCCGTAGTGAATTCAGTACTGTCAGTTTGGAACTATTAAGAACTTAATAGCAGCTTAATTCAACATTTGCTACAATCAGAAAAGCAGTATCAACCACACCAAAGGGAAGTTTAGGGAATTCTTGTTAAAATTCATGTTTTTCTTTAAAAGCTCTAAAACATATCTTTGCATTCCTCCTGGATTGACTGCAACCTGAAGAAGAAAACACCAGTTTGCTATGAGATTACATGTGAAAAGGTATCTCCAAATCACAAAGATCAGGATAAAATTCAGAGAATGCGTGGTGCTGCAGAACCTGATTGTTCTCTCTGGAGAACGTTTTCTGATTTCCATGGTTCAATTGAATTTTCAAGGTATCTTGTCTGTTTTTCTTTTTTTGCCTTGGAATCCAGGCCATTAGCAGTGACTCCAGCATCTTTGGGAATACTTTAGCCAAGAATTGAATCTTATGCCCTGGTTCACACATTTCTGCACTCCCACGCTGTAGCTCATCTGTCCCAGCTGATTAACTGATGATGAAGGACTGAGTTCAAGGAAACACATATTTAGAATCTTGTGTAAAATGTCATTTAAACACATGCTTCACACTGTATTCTTCAATTCACTTAAAATGTCTTTATATTTAGCATATTTAAATAGCAAAAGGATACACCAGACACCTAGTTGCATCATAGGTTAAAGAAAATAGTGGTGTTTGTATGTAGAGATGAAGACTAACAAATTAATTGTACTGCAGTTTGTGTTCACTGATTCTTTTCCCAGAATTAACACTTTTTTCCTTCGTTCCTGTTTTAAATGTCACAAGTATCAAATATGACCTCCAGCAGAGCTTCTTTGGCAGACTGTCATTAACTGTTAGCCCCCTTTCAGAGAGAGGCAGCTAACTAGGCCTGTGCATGTCACCAGACAATTCTTTTTCAAGCAAGAGTCTTTGTATGATGTGCTTCTCATATAGTTGTTGGAGATTTTATTTCTATTAACTATTTTTCTAACTTGGAATAATCATGGATGGCTTCTGTAGGAACCATGCAGACAGCATCAGTTTTAAACTGAGTATCTGCAGTGATTTTGCCCTTTAAAGAATTTTTCAAATATTGCCTGGTACCCTTTTTCGAGAATGTAAATGTACAATTGGTCTAAAACTTTCTCATACACAGTTCTTTTTGTCATTCCTGCTTAGATTCATGTGTGAATTTTCTGCAGCAGTAAAGTAAAAGAAAGAATGATAGCACAACCAAGAGGAGTTGAGAATAGCTATTTTATATAGATACATAAACATTTTCTTAGGAAAATGTTTCTTAAAATGGTTTAATTTTTTTTAAAGGTATCCATGAAACAAAAAGAATGCCAGTCATCATAAAGTGTAATGGGATTGTGACCTGTCAGCTTCAGTCTCTGTTGCCTTGGATGCTCTGATTGAAAGAAACTTGTGCATAGTGCTGCAGCGAACCATGCCTTGGGAATCTCAGGGCTAACACAGACACAGCTTGTAAATAACTGCTTCAGAGGCTGACATTTATCGCAAGCAGAAGTCAGTGGGCATTCTGCAGCCGGCTCTGCAGCGTTGTGTGGCTTGACTGCCCTCTAGTTAGGAGTCGACTTCTTCCCACTTATAGAAAGGAAGATCTATTGACCCACAGTCCCAGGGACTCTGGTAAATACGTCATGATCAAACTATCAAAAAGTTCTCCTCCCCAAATGACAACTTTCAGACCTGTGACAGAGTCCCTCATCACAGTGTCCTGTTCAACACTGTCAGCTTTAAACAGCTGACAATGAACAGCTCCTTTTTTTAATGCACTTCAAATAATAGCTTTGCAAAGGTATTTCTAAGAGAAGTGCTTCTTAAAGTCTGAGAAATATTTAAAGTTGGACAGTCCTTTCTTTAACAGCAGCAAGAATCATTATAGTTTGAAGCAGTTAGTATTTAATATGCTTGTTCACTGTGTTAATTTTCCCCAACTCAATTTTTAAAGCTAAAATAATCTCCCTTTGGCTTTGTACATCCAGCATTATAATCGTAGTACTTTTTAAATTAGGCTCCTTTATTGTCTGTGTGTATGTGAAGTAGGTGATATTACACAAAAAACACAGGCTACATTAGCTTGATACAAATACATATTTAAGACCCTAACAAGCCTGCAAGAAAAATAATGGTCTCGATAAACATTAAAATGGCTCACTTGTAAGCCTTTTTGTTTAGTTGCATTTTCCTACTTGCACATTCAAAGGAGTGAAATGCACTGAGTAAATAAATAAAGCCTATTATAATGTCCCAGTAGAAGGGAAAAGTTTATTTTAGTTCCACTAACAAGTTTAAAAACTCTTGAATTATTAGATTTACTGTGAATTAAAACACACAATGCCTATTAAAAATAAAGTGGGATTCTGTTAAGCAAGTTAAGATCTGGTATGCTACATAAACACATCTATACGTCTATATGAAGCATATCTCCAAACATCCTAACTTTAAAGCTGATTATGAAATGCAGAGTCCTACTGTGCATGTGTAATTTTGCCTGGACTTCTGTAATAATCAGTAATTGAATTGCATAGTGACGGGCTTATTGCAAGTGTGAGAAAGTGCTAAGCAAAACAGAAATTATAATGAAATTTGAGGTGTCAATGACAATTAACTGTGTTATGAATATTCATTTCATGTTCATTCTGGATAGTGCCATTTTTCGCTATCTTTAATGACTGAATAGTGTTTCAAGAAATAGAGATATAAATAATAGGCATGTGATAATTAACATGGTTTTTCCTGAGTGTTGTAGCACTTGTCAAGTGCCACGTGGGCTGGAGCAATGACTAGAAAGTTAATTTTCAGACATGGCCAGCTCAGTGTGTTTAGCAGAACCCTTTGACATTCTTGCAGACTCGTTAATCTACAGAAAGATAAAAATCTGCTTGTAAGTGGTTTTACTTATGCTGCAGTCTCATTAGAAAGGCTGAGTGCTACACTGGAATTACAGAAATCTAAACCAGGACCCCACATCAGGGGTGGAAAGAAATGGTGAAGCAATTATTAGTGAAGCAATGCCCCCAAATAATAGTCACCTTCAATTAATGAAGGGAAATGTGATTCACTGTCCTGCTTTCAGACTGGTGCATGCATATTGACAGAAAACTACGTATGTGCTTAAATGCTTTTTTTTTTTCTTTTTTCCTGTCAGGATGAAGGCATCCATCCTTGACAATGAAAGAGGTAGTACTCTCTGTGCAAAAGGTAGTCTTTGGACATGTAGTCTTAATTTGTTTTGAACACATTTTAACATTACTTGTGTTCTGCTAATATCCCCTACAAAAGTTGTGATATGACCACCAAAAATTGTCCTAAAAAGTACTGGTGTGCACTCTTGCTGATGAAATGCAGTCTTTCATTCAGTACCAATATGGTAAGCCACACAATCCATGGAACAACAATGGGATCTTCCCTGAGTCTGAATGAACATTTAGAAAAGAATATCGTGGTTATAAAACAAAAATTATGTAGCAGAAACCCCAAAGACCCTCAGAGAAAGAGCATCACAGAAATTTTCCCTTTAGGTTACAGAGCAATGCAAAAGAGCATAATATTTGTTAAATTAGTTCTAGAGGACCTCCTTTGTGTAAGCCTAGTATGAAAATAAGTAAGACAAATGTATTACTGCCACTCCTTCTGCACCTCACAGATACCTGCCTTTTATTCAGTACTCAGCTTCATCTTGCATGTGAGAGAATTGAAACCAGCTTGGAAATTACTTTCTTGCAGCATGTCTAGTAGAAAGCTGAAAATACATGTATATTAGTTGATTATGTTCATAGTCTTTATTATTTAAAACTGAGGATTATATTTTATATCTTTTTCTATATGGGTTTTCATTATCTGAGAGAAAAAGAAAACTGTGGGGGGGAAAAAAGAAGCAATGAGGAATACTTACTACTTTGGGAAAACATTCTTGCTTTGCAGTGTGAAAAAATGAAGCAAAGTGTAATAGAAGGGAAAGTGCACCTGGTTGTGAGAGAATAGTGTATGTAGAGCCCCACCAATACCTCTCTGAGCATCTCAGGATGTACCAGGGCCCTAGAGCATTCAAGAACCTTGGCTGTGAGGTGAATGCCTCAAAGAAGCTTACCTGTCCTGAAAGAGTTTTGTGGCACCATACCCTTGAGACTGAATATGCAAACTCTTGTCAGTGTGTACTTTGGAAAAATCATGCGCAGCAGATTTCATTTTCCTGGCTAGAGCTTCTGACCACAAGCTACTCATAAAAAATGAGTTCTCTCAGAATATGAGATTTGTGTTGCTTCCACCAAAGAAGGAACAAAGCCAATTGGCCTATAAAATTGGCTTTTTTAAGTAGTAAGGGCATTATAAAAAACTGTCAGTCATAGAAAATAGACTTGGATTGCATGATCATAGGCAATTGAGTTTCATTTAAATGGAAGAGTAAATAGAGGCCTGTAATGAAAGGTATGAGTTTTGAATAGGCAAGATAAAGACAAAATTAATTACTTAGCCATATAGGCAACAGAGCTCAGATTAATATTTGACTTGAAAGTCAAAGAGGCCTTGAAGTCCTTTGTCTTGCATATTGAGAAATGTTCTTGAACATGTGTCCCAAACAGAGAACTAGCAGGCATTGCAGAAAACCTCAAAACTGGATAAATGATTAGTACAAATTAAACATTGGGTTTAAACAGGGAAACTGCAAAGAATGTAAAACCCTACAGCTTGTAGAATAAAATGAGAATTTACAGAAGTCAAACTGCAATGAAACTTTTATGGAGCATTAGGTTTGCCAATGTGCTTATTGACCATGCAATTACAAAATTAAACAAGGAAAATGGAAAAAAAAAAAAAAAGAACAAACAAACCACAAAGCACCACTGCTAAGGACATAAAAGCAGTACAACTCCTGCCTTCAAATTAAATTAATTTCATTTTGGTTTCAGTACCAGTAGCATTGAATGGCAATGGTAATATGTCTCTCAGTTTCAGTGTCCAGACAGAAAGCTTTATCTGTTCAAATTGTTCTGTTTGAGAGGTAAAGGTAGACTGTATAATGTGCACTGTATCCTTATTAGAAACACTGGTGGATAATCAATCCAACAGCCTATTGGAAGACACTAAGAAAAGAACTTAGAGGTATCTAACTCCTGCCTCCAATTATAACCTCATAAACACAATGCAGAAGTGTTTTCATCCTTAGTTATTTGGCTTAAACTACTTAGCTAATCTTCTTTATATTTATCTGTTTCTAACTGCAATAACTCTTATTTCCCAATTTGCCTTTTTTCCTTTCCTAAGGCTAAAATGAATAATATTTTAATCTAGCTTATCTGACCCAAAGTCTTAGCAACACTGTTTGTCTTTTATTTGTTGGGGGTTTTTTGTTTGTTTGTTTCTTTGTTTTTCGGTTTTTTTCCTTTAACCTAAAGTTAATAGTCTTAGATAATAGTTTCCTCTAACTCCTCAGGAATATGCTCTATTCTTAAGCTTTTTTTTTGTTATTAACTCCATCATTTCTGCATCGGCCTTCCAACAAATATGAGTTGCTGTGATAAGGTAAGTGTTACTTGCCCCTGGAAGCACCAGAAGGACCACATCCCAGAGTTTTAAAGAAGCACTAGTGCCTTTGCACAAGATAAAAATCAAACCTTATCTACAATGATATGGTTAGTTATGCTCACCATTCAAGGTTATTTCAAAGTGAAACATGTAAACAAAAAGATTGCTATAGTAATCAGAATAAAGTATTTTTGTAAAATAAGTTGATTTTTTGGGGGGGGGGGGGGGGGATAATAAAAAAAGAGGCTTTATGTCCTGTCTAGAGAACAAGCCTCTGAGGGTATATAATTGTATAATTGTTTTAAGGACGATACTGGTACAACAGCAATTGGATGATAATAGTAACCATGAACAACTGTGGTCTTAAAATTAGAAGATTTCTGACTGTCAATGGAAGTAGGCTTTGGATTAGCCTCTTCATAGAAGTAAGCTAAGACAGTGTAACCAATTTTAATATATGGTGTGACTGGTGCTATTAGTGTATGATAGGAATGAAATTGATATATTCTGGGTATGTGGGAGACCCTTACAGTACAGGTGAGAGAGATATGGAGATGGTCATCCATCTTTCCTACCCAGGTGCTCCAAGTTCTTTCTAAAGAGTACAATTTGTGTTCTGTAAGCATTGGCATTTCTTATTGGCTATACTGTGTAAAAAAGTTGTTTGGTTGGTTTGTGGGTTGTTTCATTTTGTTTTCTTCTCTTTGTTTGTTTTGTTTGTTTTGTGGTTTGTTGTTTTATGTTTTTTGGTTTGCTTTTTTAAATTTATTTATTTGCTATTCAAACTGGGAAAAATCAAGACAGAGAGAATAGAAACAGAATAATTAATTTTATTACCAGGGTGTCATTTTTTTTTTTGAACGGGCAGGGAAATGTTTTACTCTGGGTTTTGGTTTTGATTTTGAAGTGTGGAATAAATCCAGTCAAGAAATCCAAATTACATATCCTAGTATTTTTTGTCTCTTCTGGATTGTATTTCTGAGTGAAATTCTTTTAAAAAAAATTGTCACCTAACTCCACTGCAGACCCAATCAGAAGACCATGGCCTTAGATCCTTTTTTGGGACTCAGTGTTTCTATAAATACTAAATACACAAATTGTGTGTATTTAGAACTCTGCTAAATCAGAGATGAGATTGTCTCTTGTGTCTGCCCCTTGCCTGGATGCTCAAGGAAGCATGAGGAGGTCCTTGTACCCTTTCGTCTGATTCACTGCAAGCCCATACGCACAAAGCCAGATGCAATCTAGCCCAGATTTATCATCTGTCCTTCAAGTACTAGGGGGCAATACTAGGAGAGAATAAGAGATGTAACCATGTGTATAGTATCAAGTGGGAAATAACTCTGAGAAGTTATTTTTGCATTTAACTTTAAAATGTTAAAAGAATCAGTTGAATGACTGTCAGGCAGAAGGTCATTCAATCCTTAGAGAAACAAAGAAAAATGTCCTATGCTGTATCTGGAGATAGCTGACATACAGACGGTACTTAAAGCAAGCTCTCTGACTCAGAGTTCAAAGTCTGTATTGAACCTGACTCCTAGACCTAAACATTTGCTGTTCAGTCTATTAGGGCTGTGTAACTTGCAAGATTGTATTTATACATTAGAATCCATGAGAGTTCTATATGAAAAATTACTATGGACAATGCATGCAAAGAACCTGCCTTCCTAGGCACATCTAATAAATCCACTTCTATAAAAGTTGAAAATTATTTTTACATGCCCAAATGTATCTTGATATTATGTGGATGTATATGGGAAATTAAGGGCTAACAGACTTTCCCAAACCTGTGAGGACCTTTTAAGGACAGAGAAATTCCAGTTCTTTCATTCAGAGAAATATAAAGCTTTTCTCTGTTTTCATCTGATATCATATGAAATGGGAATAAGATCTGGTGGGGGCCTAGATGACACTGGCTGGTATCCCTAGCAGCCTACTAGCTCTCAGAGTGGCATAATGAGAAGCAACTAGTAAAGCAGCAAGAGAGAGGATAGGGCTGAGAGAGCTTCTGGGTGGTGCTTAAACCATGTGTTTCACTGTGCTGGGCTTAAATCATGACAGTCTGATACAGGGAAAGAGCATCATGAAAGACTCTGCCCATGGAGGAAGGTCAGGTGTCCTGTCTGCAGGAGCAGTGAATCAGGTGCCTTACAAGAAATGTCAGCCTGAAATGTTACCGTACAAAATGCTGCGGAGCCAAAGCTCAGGAGGTTGCCACTGAGCAGTGTAAAAGCAGCAGCAACAAAGCTGTATGGTCAAAATCTCACTGCTATATATAGGGACCTTTACACTTAACAGCAGACACTGTCAAGCTGGCAAGGCAGAAATCATAAATGATCATTGCAATAATCAAAATTCCATATGACTAGGCACAACCACAGTATTCTGTACCAATATTCCTAGGGATCTATCTTGCATTGGCATTTTTAGCCATCAGCGCACTTGCAGCAAGTGTGGGTAGAACCCTTCCCAAATCTTCATTCGTGAAGCCTAGACATGATTCCTAGGAGAAAAATAAAATAAAAAAAATAATTTGAAAAAAGCTACATTCTTTTCTTAGTATTTTGTTTACATCATCTCTTACTTTTTCTCTGTGTTTACAAGATTAGTGTTTTTTTTATCTTTGCTTGCTTTGCTAATAGCACCTCACAGTTTGTATTACAGAAAGCTGGTGCTACTAAAATTTGCATTGTTTTGCATATTTATCTCCAGTTTATTTCTTCCACAATGTTGTTTTCACATTGTGTTTTTACACCTTCTGTGTGCAACTTAGGATTTCTCTTTTTTTTTTACTTTAAGTGTAGATGACCTTTTCAGAAAAATTATAATCCAACCAAAATGGTTAATGTTTTCTTAAGAGCTATTTCAGTGCACAAAATTCCAAAACATCACAGATTAATCTAAAGAAAATTCACCAGAAACCTTTTTTTAACAATTGACAGTTATATTAGCCGTTTCCTAAAACTTTTTGTAAATTGTGGACTAAAACTAATAATTAATGGAGTATGCACTAGACACCTTGCATTTTTCCAATTAGAAAAGTAGTCTGACCAAGTCAGAAAGAGCAACACAGAATGAAGTGTGTAAGCAAACCAAGAAAAGTGTAGGAAGTACAGGCTCATTATGAAGAATAAAGGTTGTTAGGATACTTGTATCACTAATCATGGTGCTTTGATAAGATCTGTGTTGCACAAAGGTTTTTCTCTTACACTACATCATGGCCTCAAGAAAAGCAAAGAAAATCCTGTGGAAAACACTTTATATATTTAATTGTTAGGGGAAATGGTAAATCTCATACATTGTTTAAAACTTAGTTTTGAATAGAGCCTCTAACATGTAAGGGAAAGAAGAAACTATCCATCAGAGTGTGTGTGCTTACACAACAGACATTTTGATAACTGCTCATTTCTGCTTACCTCATGTGCACTGAAATAGTGATTGAGAAAATAAAACTTCAAAAATCAAGACTACAGTAAAAAAGTAAGGAGATCTCTAGCCAGGGAACTGAACAGCTGGGGAAAATCTATCAAAATGGCAGCTGTCTTTAATCAGTATAGCAGCACTTTACTCAAAGGACTAATGCAAATGGCAGAGCCTCCATTTTCTAATCCTGGACCTGGAGCATGAAAATGAAAGGTCTTTCCTTCTTTGCCTCCATAAACGGGGATGGGGAGAGAGAGGTGGAGATGTTGATCTATCTTTCCTAACCACTTGCTCTACTGAGAGTTATAGCAACAATACAAGTGTTTACATACATAACTTGATTAGAGAGAGAGAAATCTTAAGGTACCAGTGAGGCCCTGTAGCCCTGTTTTCTTCCTGTGGCTGTATGGCACCCTGTGGTTTTCGCAGAAGCCTTTGGTACAAGTATAAATGTGCAAGACCCAAATATAATCAGCCACACATGTCCATACCATGCATTATTCACAAGACTATATGTTCAAGTGCTGAAGCTCATTTCCATCTTCAGAGGCACTGTGGCATCAGTGGAAGAGCCACATTTGCAACAGTCCCTGTGGGATACCTGCCTGCCTGCTTACAGACTGGTGGAAGCTGTGCCATCACAATGCTGAGCTAGAACCAGGTTGTTTGCTGTTACCTGGTGAACTTCAGCCGTGAGCTCATCCTCTGCCACTGCTGCAGTGAAAGGACTCAGAGGAAAAGAAGATAAGAGCTGTGTATGAGATGAGGTGTGCATCTGGGTCCTTTGGCCATGACAAGGTATCTGCATCACCTCAGTGCTAGTCCAGGCTGGGGTGGCTGGTTATCACCATTTTCAGACCTTCTGCCCCCTCGCAGCTGTGCTACCAGTCCTCAAAGATAGCTTTGATTACCAGGAGCTTGCTACCTCAGGCATAATTCCTCTCAGTGCAGAGATACCCAGAGAAGCAGGTACAGTTAGAGCATTTGGTTCTTCAGTAACAGAGTGGGTATATGATAAAAGCTATATGTGAATACTGATTTTACTTTTTCAAAAGCTGACAGTGCTTTTGGCATCTATGAAAATCATGCCCTCTTTTGGGTGAGTGCCATTATGGCAGCCGCAAATCAGAAATCCTGCTCATGAAGTATCTTTAGAGGATGGTAAATCCTGAAAACCATTGCACATGTGGCAGAAGGAGCTGCCACCTTGGGATGTCATTAGTCTCCTTGGAGTCAATGTGCAAGTCAGTGTTGCCCTCAGTTACCCCAGGAATTCCACTCTGTTCATCAAAGCAGCAAGTGCTGCTGCAAGTGATTGAAAATGTCCTGGATGCTGTGAAAATGTACCTCCGGAGAGGTGCAGAACACCAGGATGTCATTCAGGTATGCCATGGCATAGCACAGTATAGCTGTGAAGCAAGTCCCTAAAAACAGCATTTACAAGAAACTGTAATGTGGCTTGAGCATTGCAGAGACTGAATGGCATCACAGGATGCTCATAATGACCCCTCATAGTTCCACCGAAGTGGGCAATGGAGCCCACTGCAGAGGTTTGGAGCACTTCAGGAGAAGAGGCAGGGGGGTGCTGGTTCTTCACTCTGGTGTCTTTCTGCCTCCCATAACCCATGCAGAAGCAGAGACTTTCTTGCTTCTTTATGAAAACTAGAAAACATATGGAAACCTCCATAGGGAGTCAGAGGGGAAGCTGAACCCATACACCACTGGTTCTTGAGGTACTCCTTGAGGGCTGCTGATTTAGATTCTGACCAAGCATAGATGCTCCCAGAAAGTACATCCTCCTGGGGGGGNATGGTGAAAGGTGTTTTGTTATTAGATATAGGAAATGTGGAAGGCAGTACTTCTGTAATTCCTAATATGATTATAGCACACAGCCTGTGTGTGCACATAGCTTACCAAAATATGTGCCTTGAACAGAAGGGTACTGTGATATTGAAAATGCTTGTTACTGGGGTAAACCCATTACTTTGATAACATTAAAGATGCTAAGTCTAGATATATACATTAAATCCTATGTAAAGCCTTCTAAAATTGCCATAAAGAAACCTGAGTGGCCCTGTTGGGATGCAGCATGCTGTATATGGTAGATACATTTCTACCCTTAGAAATGAGTAGATCACCTCAGCCTGAAAAGCCATCAGAATGTAATGCATGAAAAACAGTAGTGAAATGATGCAGAAATGAATGATACCAGAGGCATGCTGATATAACAATATTATACCTCCTTGGTCAGTATGCCTAGTATACCTCACAGAAAATCCTTATTTATGATGTACAGTATAGACTACAAATAGCCATGTGTATAAATATCATCCTGAAAAGTACCATTGAGTTGAAACACCAAATGCACCCATTGTAATTTCTAACACCCACAGCACTCATTACAACCTATCGTGACCATGTTGTATGTGCCTTTCAGTCTTCTTGGCAGCTTTTCTGTTTGAGGGGTGATTTGGAAAGGGAGCCTTTTCTGAAAAAGACAAGGACAAATTGTTCCAATGATGGGCCAGGAAGAAAATGGAAATGAAGAAATATGATGGCAAATATGATGTTTGGCTTTGCTTCAGTCACTTTGGTACTACAGTATGTGGTATGCTCAGAACTGCCAGCTTCTGAAAGACTGGAAATTTCAACATTGTCACAGTATTTAAAACCGAGACATCTGACAGCAAACAAAAATAAAAAATAAAAAACCCAACCAAACAAAACAAAACAAAAAAGCCTCAAGATTTTCCATTCTTGGTGGATCAACAAGATTTGATTACTTAAACTGGCACTGTCAGCACAAGTGTTCTTTAGGTATTTTCTTTGGTGTTTTCATGGATGGCATTTATGTAAGGTAGGTACCATTCCAGAAGTTTATCCTACCTCACAACATAGAATAGTTTCTAAATTTATACAGCCTAAAGCAGCTGCTGAATTGAAAACAATGTCTTTAAGTGCAATGCTTTGTGTCATAGAAGGAAGATATAGCTGATCTTGTATGCAAGAAAACCGGCTACATAGTAACTCAACTCAGTAAGTCAACTTTTAGAACAAAATTTCTAGTTTAAAAACTGGAAGTTTTTAAATTTGGGTGGGTTTTTTGGTTGGTTGGGGGGGTGGTTTTTTTTTGTTTTCATGTTTTTTGCTTGGTTGGTTTGTGGTTTTGGTGTTGTGTTTTTTTTTGGTTTTTTGTTTTTTTTTTTTAAGAAGATCCAAGTGAAATACTTCAATTAACATACATATACTTGTCCTAGTTCAGCAGGAGGGACCAGTTATCACTGTGTGGGGGTGATGAAAGCTGTGTATTCTACCCCCTCTAGTCATTCCCCAAGAACAATGGACTATTTGCAGCAGCTGCCCAGGAAGTCGTTAGCACCTTCACACCCAGCCTGAGGGGGTGTAGCTGCTAATGGGCCATCAACAGTTCAACCATACCCCATGACTCACAGAGTTAATCACCCATTGTGTGAGTCCCCGCCCTGGGGGAGGGACTGGTTGCTCCCTGAGGGTACATAAACGGGGCTCAGAAGACCTCAGGAAACACCTGGTTGGATTCAGAGGAGCAGCAGGACCTCGACAGGAGGAAACCACCACTCTCAATCAGACTGCGACCATCATCTGCACCAACAGGTCAGAGACCTCAGTGCTCAGGTGGAGTAGGAGGACGGGGACACACGCTCCAATCCCAGCATCACTGGATACTGGATGGTGTTCCTCTTTTGCCTTCTCAACTCGATTGTTTTCATCCGTGAGCATTCATAACCCCCACAAGGATTGCCGTGAGGGAAAAAAGAGGTGGGAGAAAGCTCCAGTTTTCCCTGCCCCTGCGGACACAGGATTGTTGCTGCTTTGCTTTCCACTCTTCTTTCATGGGAACTAACCTGGGAACTGCCTGCCACCTCGCCTGAGGGGAGAGCCCAGTTGGCCAGGTGTGACAGCGCCACCTGCTGTCTGTGGATATAATCACATTTTCTTTTTTTTTTTTGGAGTAGCCAAGAGGACCTTTTAGATTGTTTTGCCTTGTCATTTTGGGGTGGAGGGGTTTGTTGCAGACTGTTGTTGTATGTGTATATATATGTATATATATATATATATGTGTTGTGGTTAAGAACTGTTATCTTTTCCTTTACATATACTTTTCCTAATTAAAGTTCTGTTCTCTAAATTTAAAGGGGAGGGATTATTTCTTGGCTAACATAGATATCTTAGTTCTCTCTCGAACTAAGACAATACTACATATTAGTGCATAAGTATAGTGATTACATGGATTAAAAATTATCTCTTCCAGTGATACTGCCAAGTTTTTGTGCTAAGAAAATCAAAAGAAGCATTGAAATGGTCATTCCTATTCCTAGTTCACAATATTATTTCCTTGTAGTAGGACTAGTAATGAACTTCACTGAAGGCTATGTGACATATTCTTAATTGCATTGCTTTCTCATGACCAGAGTTCTTTCTAATACAGATGCCTCTTTTGGACTGAAAGATAACACAATGCGTTTTAAGAGCAGAAACATTCGTTTTCATGACTGATCAGCCATGTTCCCTCTCTTGTATCTATCTGATGTTTACCAGATGTCTTGGTCATGAAGACTGAACAAACTTTCTGGAGTGGACTATGATGTACAGAAAAACTGTACCAGCCATAAAACTACTTGCAAATTATTTTTTTTTTTTAAAACCAAAGAAACTGTGGGTTTCTCTTAGCTCAAACTATAGTGAGGGAACTGAAGAGCCATCAGGAAAACCTCATGAACTCATTAATCATAATCTGAAGGAACTTCAGAAGCAACTGTGAGAGTGTTTTACCTATTGATCCACATACTGGAAAGAGGTGATTCGCTAATCCTTTCATCCCAGGTGCCATTAACAGTGCAGTACAGGTGTGCCATTGCAAAAATAGCTGACAAGCTTGACCTCTGATAAGGCAATAAAGTCAAAGTTCTTTAGCCAGGAACTGGATATCCTTGGTCTGTCTCTGAAAAAAGACTGTCCAGCTTGAGCTGTAAACATTTTATCAAGTTTTATACACTGTAAATCAAAATGTTCTCAGTGCTTGCAAAGAAAGTGAGGCATTGTTAGCTCATTAAATGAAAAGGGCCAAAGGCCAGCACTTCATCATTAAACTTTATTTGACACATCTTACACAGATAGTGAATAACATGTGAATCCTCTTTAAAATTACAAATTACCTTCTTCAACCTTGATATCAGCTGTTGTTTTTCCTATTAATATAGAAAATCAGTGCAGGTTAATATAGAAATCATCTAAAATGATCAACAACCGTTACAGCAGCTTGTGTGCACGTAAGACATGAGATACTACTCGTCCCCAAAACTTTCTTTTCGAATGTGTGGGAAGTGATATGCCAGATAAAGAGAAGAGGAAATGAGATAAGTTAAAGTTAAGAAGATTGCTTAACATCTGGTATGTAGGGTTTGTAAAGTTCAGTTAATTTTAATTAATTAATAATTAAAATATTAAATCTATAGTAGTCTGCATATAGCTATTTGGTTCCTGAGAAGATGAGAAACACTTTCCTCATGGAAATTACACTGAAAACATGTGAAAAATATCTCAAATCTTTTAAACCTTCTGCTTAAGGTTACAGTCTCTAGAACGGTCAATTCAAATATGGGAAGCCTACAATTCTGATAAAATGACCTACTTTGACTCCTGTATGTTCAAAGTCTCCATAGAAAGCAATTTTTATTTTGCATATGTAAAAGGTGCAAGTTAAACAACTTTTGATCGCTAAGTTTTTCTATCATATTGCATCTAGTCATCACCCTTGAATTTGTCTTTCTCAGGACTTACTGTAAGATTGCACCTGATTCAGTACAGCTATACATTGCCTCTGTAAAGGAGGTTCTTCTAGGTCTGGCTGAAAATTCATATCCATCTCTTGCAACTAAGGGTTATGTGCATAAATCAGTTGAACTCACTGGTCTGACAGAAAGTCTTTTTTCCCCTTTTTTAATGAGTTCATTTTGTATCAGATCATTGAGCTGTTCCACTTCCTTCTTTGATTACACCATAATTAGATTTGAAACAAGTGAATAAGCAACGGTGTATGGTATAAGAAAGCAGGAGAAGAACTGAATAGACAAAGAGTGAACTACAGCATAATGAAGCTACACCTTTACTTCTGTATCTAGAAAGTCTAGTAATCAGAGTGAAAGAGTCAGCAGATTAACACCAGCTTTACTGTTGCAATCAATCACCCTGTTTCATCCTTTTGTTTTATTTTCACATGTGGCTTCTTTTGTCTGCAGATGGTGAGGTGTCAGTCACTTCAAATTATGGTAACAAGGCAAAATACTGCCAAAGACATTTACCATGTCCTTAATATGATTGGATTTTCTTTCAATAACACTGAACCAAATTACGTTATAGAAGCATAAAGAAAATGTTTTTGTTACAGGATCCCATAGAAATCCTACTATTTGTGCACTACTGGAAACATGTACCCTGTATAGCAAAGTTCAGTGTTATCTTCCATGTTGTTACCAGTTTGTCTCATATAAATGTTATAGGTTTCATGCTATCTATATTACTGTACACAATAGCTCTGAGTTTGTATTCTATACCATATACAAAGTTTGCTGACCTTGTTCCATGCCAAAAATAATGCATGATTTCCATTCACATAAACCACTTTATGGTGAATCAGCCTCATGATGACTTAAATTATGTGACAATGTAGTGTTTCAGTCTGGATTTACCAGCCAGCTGTTCATCAAAAAGAAAAATACTAATATTGATTATAATAATAAAAACACCAACCACCAGATTTATTTTTAAGGGCTCATAGTTAGGAATCAGACAGATCTGACAGTTGTCACTCTAGAATTAATAGTCTTAGAGTAAACTGAAACAATCTCATGTGTTTTGATTATTAAAGGGATGGATATTAATTGTGAGTCATTGGTTTCAGATATTTTAATCCTTTATTTCCATAAAAAACTAGTCAGGCTTAGTGATTTCTTTAAGACTGGGGATTGATGCCTTAAAGGAACGCAGTAAAAATTCCAGGCAGTCAGTAAGGAGATAAGATAAATAAGTAAAAGTTTTAATGAGCCAAACACCGGCTCACAGGAATACATTCACATGAGAAAAATCTTCCTCTACAATTAAGTTACAGGTTTTTATAATAGTGTCCATCCAATCCCATTTTGCTGTTTCCCCCAGTCCTGCCCCAAACCACCCTCTCCACGCCCCCTTGGAAATTGGGTCTGGGGTCTCAGGACCCTCTCTTCATCTTTGTTGTCTTCTTCACAGCACGTCAGGTCCTTGGAGGCCTTCCAAAGCTTCAGATTTGGAGGTCTTTCTGTCCCTGTCTTTATCTTGTGGTTCAGGCTTCATGGTGTTTTTCTGCAATTCTACCTTGAAATACAGACTAAACAGCTTTAAGGAATTCTAAGGGTTGATACAGGATAGGGATTAGGGTGTATAAACATTCAGCTACTAAAGTTACATTACTAATACATTAAATCTACAATAATTTCTAATATCTGTAAAATTAAAAAATCAAAAATCAAAAGACCCTGCGGCATCAGGATAGGGAAAGCACTTTCATCTTCATAGTTTAACCTAGTTCTCTACTTTCGTTGATGTCAATTTCCACTGTGGGAGCAAGTATATAAATATGTTTTGCCTCAAATTTCTCAGAATGGTAACTATCTTAAACCAAAATTGTCATGGTTTGCAAAAATCAGTAGGTATTTGACAGATTTAGTAGAGGACCTCAAGAGCAAGCAGAGATTGCACTTTTGCAGGTCAGGCCCCTGAAAAAGAGAGACATGACAAGAAAGAGGACCTTGTACTAACAATATTCACACAGTAGCTATTTGCGGGTTAGTAGCAGTCCTGTTTTAAATTGCATAAAATCATTAATCACAATTGGAATTTAGACTATAAATTCTTTAGTATTACAAATCAAGCAGCTTTGAAATTAAGGAAATATTTTTAAAATAATTTTACAATACTATATTATGGACAATATCAAGCAATGCAAAGGATGAATTGACTAGTTCCAACTTCTTTCTTTCCTTTAAAACTTATTTCAGGGTAGCATTACATGCTACATATAGTGTGGCTTTCCAGTTTTATGGATCCTCTTGCAGTGTCATCTATTTTGATTTAAACAAATTGTGGAGGTTTGGGTTGGCACCCTGCCAAGCCCAAGGGCCAGCCACACGGATCCCCCCTCCCAAGAGAGAAGGGAAAAAAAAAGTACCCAAAAAGACAATTTTAGTAAAAGTATATATATATATGTTCACATATATTACAATTATATACAATCAAACCCTATGAATCTACAGAACAGATCCCAGAACAACCCCCCAAAAGGGAAAAGGGGGAAAGGGAAATGGGACAAAAATGGGTAAAAGCAAACAAAACAAATACACACACTCGTAAACTCAGGGAAAAGCTCAATAAGAACTAATACAATCAATTCTCACCAACACTCCCCTTAAGAGAAAGCAGGTCCTTCCCCTCCATACGGCTGGGACAGCAGCTGCTCCGAGAGGCCTCAGCTCACAGAGATAAGAACTAGGCTGGCACAGAGAGCTGATGTCCTCCACCACGCAAAGGGGAGAGAAGAGACCAAAAAAAAGAGAGGGAGGAAATCTTCCTCGTGTCTTTATATACACCTGATTACGTGAAGGAATGGTGTGGAATACTTCCTTAGTTACAACCTTGCTATCAGGGAAGGCCCAGACCAAGACTAAGAAAACTAAACCACCACACAAATGTTAGGTATACATTATTTGCTGATGAAGATATATACATACCTTCATTTTAAATTTCCCTGTGATTTTGTTGTATATCTTTATAACTGATGAAGATACTTTCTTGAATTATTTTACAACACAAAACACTAGGGAAAAATAATGGTTTAATCATCTTAGAAAAAAATAAGAGTAGTAAATATTTATAAATATATTGAAGGAGGAAAATGTTTGAGAAAGATCTATTAAAATATATTTCCCTTGGGGAAATATAATATCAGCTCACATGATTAATTTACAGTGTCTCAAGGATTCACTGAAACCCATCTTAAACTTCTTTATGTGATCAATTCCATTTTATTGCTGTGAGATTTATGCAGTAAAGGAAATAAATTGTTGATTTATCTCACTGTTTCACTTGTGTGACAAAGCATAAGAGAGACACAATGAAGAGGTGAAATAAACTTATGTACAGAAAATAATTTATTGTATGCTATTTTTGTATAGATTTGTGAAGATAGTTATTTTAGATTTTTTCATTTTGAATGTTTTCTTAACATATCAGGCACACCAAAAAAAATTAATCAATTAGGGTAATTATTTTTGCATTCAAATTTGAATATTATGTGTGTATATAGTCCCAAGGCAGAAGAAAGTTCAAAAAATTCTGCATTTTGAATGGAAACTGAAGTTTTCAGTTTAGGTGAAGAGTGCACAGTAGAATGGAGATATACTATAAGTTTCATGAGTATTATCCAAAGTGCCTGAACAATGTCATGGTGATACCATCGATAGGAATGACAGAGTTGTCTACTTTGTCTAGATATATAACTCACAAAAGGTTTTTTAATTCTGCCGGGGGAAAAAAAATACAAACAAACAAAAAAAAAAGAAAAATAACAAAAAAAGGAAAACAAAACCCAAGAATGAGTGGGGATAATTCTTAGGATAATTCTTATGTAAGACACAAAATAAAATTAAGTCTAGATAACATGTAAGTCCGAAAAAGACACTGTATAAGAAGAACATTTGGAAAGCTTATTTTATAGATTGAATGTATTTTCTCAGTGAAACTGGGATTAAAAGGAATACTTGTGATAGATTTTTCCTGAATTTTCAATCAACTTTAGTGGTAATAGGCACTGGAGTCATTGTGGATCCTAAAAAGCTTTTTATAGAGACTTTTTATATAGGTCACTATCATGATTCTTACTGATGTCAAAATTGTATATACTCCTCTGTCTGTAGAAGGTATCATAGATCTGGATCCTATAGTGTATAGCACATGAGAACACATTTGTACAGAACCTTCCCACACATACAGCACTATAACCCATGTCAGTAGATGAATTTTAAAATGTTTTTTTTTGAAAAGACAGAACAAGATTACCACAAGAAATTGCCAGCACTTCTTTTTATTGTGCCTTTCCTTTGTATTTTCAAGTACTCATTTTTCATTACTACAGGTAATACAGAACAAATGCTACAAAAATATCTTAGATCTAAAAGATATAAGAATAGTAAGATCAATATAACAGAGTATGCATTACTGGGTCATAAATGCAGTCCTCAGCTGGTATGATACATTTATGAAAGTTTCCGTCATTTTTGTTGTTCCATCTCAGTGTTCCCAGAACATGTTAGAGAGCTTGTTGAGAGCACCTGGTTGATCTCTTTGAGGACAGGTCTGACCTTAGGCATTCCAGTTAGTCCAGCATCTCTACAGTGGAGCTTTGCTATGAAAAACATCTGCAAAGTGGTTTTGCTGATTTCTACTCCGTGTCCTTCAGCAATTCCAAAGCAAGTTAACTTTGTTCAGAAAAGAAAACTGAGTCTCCTTCTGAGTTAATTCTTGGGGAGAAGTATCTTTGGCAGAGACATCCTTCAAAGACAACACAGAGGGTGAGACTGATCAATAGCGAGAATGAAGAGATGTGCAGTAGGATATCTACTTCCTCATCATGTGAAAAGCCTGTCAGCATTTGTTGTCTCTGAATGACATTCATTTCTCTTGAATCTTATGATGCAATATTTATCATATTTGCACCAGAAGGCACCTGGGTGGTATTTACTGAGTAAGTGTTCTCTTATGCTAAAGCATTCAAAACGGTCAGGATCATTTTCAAAAGCAATTTAGACTCAAGGGGGGTGGAACGCATTCAACTTTATCCACTCTGACTTCTTTTTGATAAATTCTGAGGAATGTTGCACATGGCTGATACAGAGGTGAGGACTTTCTAAGAGGGAGGTCAAAAAGTGAGGTCAAAAATGGTTTTCAATGCATTTGGTGAGGTGATTAAGGCACAAATGTTAATGAAAACAGATTATTGGAGACAGCACACAGGGAAGTGGGTTTTCTTGAATGGAACCACGTTCTGCTTGAGTAGTCTAGTGCAATACATTTAGGTATGCTATTCCTGTTTTATTGATGAGGCTTAAATCAAGATGGTGCTCAATACATATCCTGCAAAGTATCTTTGGTTCTCATCATTTTATAAACAACATATTTTTCTCAGTAGGGTGGCTTACAGGCACGTAAATTTACCTCTGCATACACCCAATGGTCTGGCTACTGTGGCAAAACTGAGCAATTTAGTGCCACCTTGAGGCCAAGTGTGTTCGATATCCACTAAGTGCATATTCCCTCACCTATGTCTGAACTGAGGCTGATCCACTGAATATTGGTTCTCTGGGCTTCTGTACGATGCAATGAATCCAAAGGTCATTTCCTCAAAAAACAAGAGTAGGAAAAGAATACACCAGCCACAGTTTTGTAACAATACCACAGAGGACTCAAAGTCAAAGCCAGAATCCAATCTGTCAGGTGGCTTCATGGAGTCTGAATGTCATTTTGCAAGTTAGCTGCCTGGGACTAATAGTTCTGGGAACCTCTATGGTTTGAGGCTGTCCAAACTTCTATGGAGTCAGTTTATCAGAAGTCAAGTATTCTGCTCTACTTCTCCCTTTGCAGATTTTTGTGACATAGTACCTGCAAGGCAGAAGATTGTAGAAGATTGATCCTTTTCAAGGAAGTGATTCATCTGCTGCAATTTATTCCTATGTGGGGTAGTTCTCACAGCTGCCACTCTGCTTCCCTACTAGGAGATTCAGGACTTGGTGAAGGAAAATAGGCAGGTGCGCATGATCACTGAAGCCTGACCAGGTCTGTCAGCACTCAGCGCTGAGGCAGCTGCACATGGTATGCTGGAGTTGATGAATTGAACATACAGACTTAGTGGTTAGACCTAATTAAAAATAATCACTAATGAGGCAAGAAACTTGTATTATGTTCTCTTTTCAGTGTAGGAATTCAAATCTACTTTGTCTCTAATCTAGAGTTAAGGTAAGGGAGGGAAACAATGCTAAATCTTTCTTTGGCTGGATGTACCACCGTGCAGCCAGGAACACTGCGAGGTGAGGGGACAGTGTGGCACTGCAACCTCACACAGAGGACATTCTTTTGAAAGGATCCTTAGGGAAACAAAACAAACAAAAAAAACCCCAAAACAAAACAAATTTTAAAAAAAAAGAAAACCAAGAAACTACTTGAGTAGTTCTTTACACATCATCTGATTAAAAATAGACCTTAATCTGTGAGCAAATTGACATTGCTCTCTGAGACATCCACCCAAACAGTAGTAACCAGAACCTGCAGATTCACACAATCGAGCTAACTGCTTCTCTGATGTAATACAATTTAATAACTCTGCCATGCTATCACTATACTGCTTTCAGATCCTGCACCTAAATATACCCTTAGTTCCTTTACCTCTTCTATGGCTGAAAGGGTTACAGACATGTACACCTTATTCTGTCTTCAGAATCCCAGTGAATAACTTACTTTTCAGGTTATAAGTGGTAGCTGTGAATTATGTTTAAGGTAAAGTATGCCCATTAGCTGATGCTTTAGAAATTACATCAGACTATATGCCTTATTTGCAATAGGAATTTAATTGTGAGTTCTACAGTCTTTGCTCAGTGTCATAATTCTAAAGCTTTTTATTATAGATATTAAAAGCAGGGACTTAATTAACAATAAATCTATTTATTTGACCAAAGGACCAAGGAGCTTTTTTTCTTACTTGTCTTTTTTTTGTTTTTTTAAGTCCTAAGAAATTAGCCAAGAATTCAGTTTATCTTTTGTATCTTCAGATTGGAACACTTCTTTCCCTTAACTCACAAACTTACCAAACAGACGTGTTCTGCCTCACTTTTCTCTTTAGGACACTATATGTTATATTTGCTATGAGCCAAATACCCTTTACAGAGATGTCTGGGAAATAAGCCAGTTATAATGGTCTCAGGAGAATCATCAGGATTGCTGAAAATCAAAAAAGTATACTTATATTTAAGGACATGAATATCTCAAATTAACACAGCAAATGGCAATTGACAGCTTTTGATGAATCTTGGCATTAGTTTCTGATCAAACAATGTGTGGGGCTGTAAATGAAAATGTATTTATCTCTCCAGTGACATTAATACAGATCTGAATCTGTAGCTTCTGAATTATATCTACTTATAAGCCATGTTCTTATATTTCCAAATGTTAATACTGTTTGTATTATTTAGCCTATCAGACAAATGTGTATATCATAAGTGAGCAGAGCAGTGTCATTGCTAGGAATGATAGGACCATTTTCAAGTCATGCTGTTAATTTTGATGGCAAGGTGCTCAGTTGCAGTTTATGTGAGTGTGGCCAAGGTTGCTTGGTCTGTCTTTGAGAAAGCTGGCCTCTGGCAAATATTGATTTTATTTTTTTTTCCTATTTGGAGTTAGCCCAAAATGTTCCAGATGTCAGAACTCTGACTTAATGTCGTGCCAGATTTTGAATGAAAATTCCCAGGAGCAGAGCTTAGTGGTGGAATATGCAGATACTCTGCTATATATAGAAGAACACCAGTGTAATCAAATACCAACATAAGTACACCTTTAAAAAGAAAATCATGGTGAAAAGGTCTTCTCTCACACATATAGATGTTCTGCCTTTCGAACATCTGTATGAAGAACAAGTACCACAGGTTAATTAAGCATATTTTATCAGAGTAAGTTTAAAGTCCTGACAGTGCATATATTGTAAAAAGTAAACCCTTCTGACCCTAGCTTTTAGTCAGATGGTGTGCTGGTTTGCGGTTTTTAAAAGGAAAGAGAGAAGATTCAGGAATAATTTCAAATTCTTTTGGTCCCAATGTTAAATCAACAAACAATCAGATTATAATGTTTGTTAAAACCTGGACTTTTCACTTCTTTTTGACATTTAAGTGTTTTTATAACTTTCAGAATCCAAATGAAACTTCAATTCCATCACAGTATTTCCCATTTTCATGATATTTGCAACACTTTTATGGCATATCCAATGCAATTATAATGTGTTTAATTCCTACTGATGTGTTATAATAGGATGTATTGATCCAATCAATTTTTAGGTGTACATTTAAAGATTATATATATCATTAGTATATATTATATATTTGTAATGATTTTAAAATTGTTAGGGCCTAATGCTACTTAAAACTGACTAAAACATCTAGATCAAAGTGCTCCCTGTCTGTGCTATAATGAAAAGAATCTAGGCATCAAATGTACTAATTAGAAGGCAGCTGTTTTCCTGTTAGTATCTTAGCTTGAAATATTTTTTTCTAGGAAGATGAAAACATCATCTTATGTCTAGAAGTTACATAGCATGCAGTTATTTGTTAAAAAAAAATCAAACCACCAAACAACAAACCCCCCACTAAAAAACACAGACAAACTCAAGGCACATTTTTTTTACAACATCAAAGAAATAATCAGTGACATCCAGATTCATTCCTCTATATAAGACACCAGTTACATGCCTTCAGAAATTAGTTGCTGTTAGCCTTCTCTACCGTCAATGGAAATACGAAGCTTTTTCCAAATGGTAAGGTTTCATTTCATTTACATGATAAAGGTGATTGTATTTTTCCCTCAAATACTACTAGTCTGTACCTTTTTAGAGTATTTGACAGGAAAGCACCTAAAAAAGTTAAGCAAGATATGTGAACATTGTTGCAGTATGTGCTGAAAAAACAGTATTACTACCTCAAAATGTCTGTTTTTCCATAAAGTCTCCTTCACCAAAAAAAATTGTAAGTTAGACATTCAAATGCCCAAAGGTCAATGAAATAGTTTTTAGAGCCCAGGTTTTTATTTTTCTATTATAAGTGTTATATAGTTTCACTGCAGCTCAGAGAACTCTGTGACACTGAAAATAAGGCATCCCAGTCAATTCTTTTTAAAAAGTGATGCTAATTATTTAAGTAATAAATGTAAAAATTAATATTATAGACTCATAATAGCATATCTTATTGTACAATGCTACTCCAATGCAAAATGAAAAAGTAATTGTTTAAGTTTAAAATGAAAGTTTCACTTTTTGAAGTACCATTTTTTTCTAGAGCAAAACTATTCAAAATAATTTTTAACTTTTCTTGCACCTGTTGAGTCTAGCAGTGATAAAAGACTTTATGATCAGAGTTAGTAATTCTGTATAGAAGAGAGTTGCAGCTAAGCCTTACAAACAGATGTGACTTCTGGGGCAAATTTTATGCTTTTAACTTGCAAGGCTGTCTTTCAATAGTACTTTCCTGCCTTTGTTGTCATTCCCACAGTGGTCCCTGTGAATCTAGCAGAATCTGTGAAACACACCCACATTGTCTCCTACACAGATCTGATTTCTTCTTCTACTTGGAAAAAAAAAAATCGTTTTTTTCCATTTCTGTTTCATTAGAGAAAAACATCCATCATCAGCGAAACACAATCTACTCCTTGCTAATTAATCCTGATAGTGACATCTCCAAGAAACTCATAGCCTAAGCCAAGACCTGTTATGAGGAGAATATACAGGTCTCTTTCTGACAGCAGAAAGTCAAACCATATGATGTCATTTGTGCATTAGTTCTGTTCTATATGGCATGTAATTCCTGACCTCAATGGAAAGATTGATCATGACTTCTTCCATCTGATATTTATGAAATGTTGCCTAGCATGTCTGGCAGAGTCAGTAATACATTTTCCTCTTTTTCTGTTTTGTCTCAGGTTTCTATAGCATCTGAGTTTTGTGTGATTTCTCATTAAACATTCTCAAGTTTCACCCACACAGGCCATCTGGACTATAGTTAATATTTTAGGACCTATCCCCTTAACTTTGATGTACTTTCTTGTAACTGCTAAAACATGGTGATATCTCTTCCTTCTGTGTTGAGAACCTCCCCCTCAAAAGCCCAGACATATCAGAGGAGCCAAGGGCTTGATACTGCCAGCAGCTGAACTCTTTCAAATCTCTTTTATGGTTTTTTTTCAAATCTGATAAAATCTATGATGATAAAAAGAAATCTGCGAATTCTCAGCACCAAAAATGAGAGGAGTAAAGTCCTAAAATATAAAATATTATATTAAAAATAAGTATCATGTTTGTGGCTCCTGGAGTTTGTTTGTTACATTAGATTATGAACAAATAAATGGTACTGAGATGAACAGCACAGATACGGTGTGATCCACTAAACTGGATTCACTAATGACATTGTCAATGCTATAGATTGATCCCTGTCTTCACCTGAAGCTTATTTTCATCTCAGGTTCATTCCATTTCATCTGAGTAACTGTTTTATGAACCAGCAAGGTCCATTACACACCTACAACTGGAAAAAGCATTTTACTTTGGTTTAACCCAGGAGTAGCTCTCAAATAGCTCAATTACCTTAGAGTCTGATGTCACTGTTGGTCATTCCTATGAAGTGGAAACAAGCTTGAAAGATAACAAAGCTCAGATAAATGTTTGAAAGAAAGAAATTGACAGATCTCATAATACTTGCAATGATATGTTCTTAGTGTAATACAATGCTTTTCTGTGATCCCATCCTCCTGAACTTCTAGGAATGTGTGACCACTGTAATGACATTTCTCTCTTAAAGATGGACATACACAAATATTTCATGATCTGTCTTGTAACATTAACTAACTGAACTATGATCAGTTAGTTAATGCGTCTTAGTTAGAACTATGCTTCTTAGGCACAGGGACTGATCACAATTGGTATCCTATTCTTTCCTGTTGTCTGTATTGCTCAACCAAGACAAAATGCTCACTCACAAGGGCATGGTTTGCCCAGTGATACATTTGGAGTGGGTCATTCATGACTAAATGAAGCCTACTGAGTCACAAGCAGGAGCTGCTTGAAACTCTTCAACATGAGAAAAGAGAGTAAGAGCAGAATTCAGTTCCCTTAACTCACATATCCAGGGCAGGATAGATGCTCCAAGAGTCTAAGATATATTCAAAGTGTAAATGTACAACAAGGTCTTTTTAAGTAGCATCTGGACACCAGGGGAGATGCTCAAACATGTCCCACAGGCACTAAACATTTATGCTTAGGCAATATTGAACTCTAGATTTTGTTGACCATGACTGAGATCACACTGAAGTATCATATGCAAAACCTACATTTGGATTTCATAATCTCTGACTTTGTCTCAATGAGAATTGTAATAATGGGGAGTTGAAGGGTGATCATGGAAAAGACACTGGTTTAGGCATCCCTAAAATCTGATTGAGAAAGGTTTCTACAAGATAGGGGATTCACCTCATTTCTAGGAGAGGCACATGAAACTAGATAAAGTGATAAGGTTCTCTGAAACTGATATATATCTTTTTGTGTCAAGAGATCAGATTTATTTCCTCTAATGCTCAAAAAAATTCTGTTGTAGCTGCTTTTATATATTTCTGTCTTTTGTCTACATAAGTTTATTATAAATTAAATAAAATTCCTTGAAATTTGCCACAGTTTATTTTTCCTCTTTTTTGTTTGTTCTCAGTCTACTGCAGAAATATGATCACCACAGCACTGCTTGCCAAAATACCACAGAAACAGGATAGGGAGAGTAATGGTGATCTTGCCAAATAATTTAGATCCAATATGCTGCACAGAGTAGAGAGCGCTCTGCCTCCAGTAGGCAGTGACACACTGCTTGATTTCTGAAACACTGCATCCTTACTTTGTGTTAAGTTCAAATGTATTTGCACTCTTAATGAGAATGCTACACAATAGAATGCATTTCAGTGTGTGGTTTGCCACTTGAGGATTAAAATTGTTTTAATAGGCTAGTTTGAGATAATGGTCCTTATATTCCCTGTTTCATCCTTCTTCCCAGCTTTGCTGTAGTCATGCACATCTTAAAACTGGAGGATGAGTGTAGGTATGCAACAGGATAATTTACTTGGCATTATAAGAATATATAACAAAACAAACAAATATTTCTTGAAGGACAATTGGAAATTGTGCTTACAGACTTGTTTTGTCTGTAAGGTGTGTGGATATGTTATCATTAAACAGAAGACCAACAGATTTGGCTGTATGCAAAATCCTTTATATATGTCAATCTTCCTATTATGCTGTTGAGAAATATTCTCTCCCTCCCCAAATCTTGAAGAAAACATGTTCCACTGTCCTTTCAGAAGTTTTATGGTTGAGTGATGGGTTGAAGGATCTCTGAAAAAACCTCAGGTTTAATCTGGTACAAGAAGGAATGTTGACTTTTTAAGGAATATCCATTTCACTTTCCTGAACAACTTCATTGTTTCTGTGGTGAGATGTTTCAGGGAAAGATTTTTCACATTTTATACAGTGTCTTTGGGGCCAGGAACTAAATCTCAAGTAGCATTTGAACTTCTGATTTAAAGCTCATATATTTTGAGACAGAATCAGTTCTTTTAATGGATGAAATATCCCAAATATTGCATCTAAAAGTATTTTATCATTTTGATGTATTATTCATTTAACTATTTTTACAATCAAGTCTTAGTAAAACACTGTTCCAATTTTTACTGTGAGTGTGAGACTAACCTTGCTCCAGCCCAGCTGGCTGTCAGTCAGATGTCACTCATAGATGTACCTGAACAATCTTCTTCTTTAATTAGAAAGGAAAAAGTAATTCTTTATATTTGTGTGTGGACTTCAGTGCTGGCTTTTGGTTTTTTGTTTTGTTTGTTTGGGGTTTTTTGTTTGTTTTTTTTTCTTCCTATTAAGTAGACTAGTAAACTTTATAGACAAGATTGTTTTTCAAACTTCATAATAAAAAGTCATCCTTTTCATTAAGTCCTCTTTTCTTGCAGCAATACAAGCATTGTTTTATGGAAGGTCATTTTATTTCATAGACTTATTAGCACACAGAAATATTTAAGTCCCTTTTTTCACAAGAAGGTACAGTGTAATTAAGGTTATTTCTTTCTTAAGATTTGTTAATCTATAAAGAGTGTGCTTTGAATATAGGTATAGGTGTACACACACGCGCACACACACACACATATATATATATGCTTTGTATAAAGGTACGAATATTCAGAATTCAGTATTCATTAATATATTGCATTTAAAAACAGATTCTTAGATTGGCGATATAATCTGAACCTGTCTCCTACCCTAGAGAAAATTATCTGGAATGGTAAATTCAGGTTATTTTTTCAATACCCGGAAGAAAGCACCTGGCTATTCTTAAGAGACTTTCAGTTGTGCTAATATTGAAGTTACTTTTTATTTGGAGAGTAAAAGACAGAGAAGTAGTCATTTTTCAAGTTTACAATTTCACACCAGCTACAAATCTTTCTTAGTTTTACCTACTACTAACATTCATATTTGTGCACATCTCCAACCATTTTAAAAGAGCAGAAAGAAATCTGATAAAATTGGGTTACTTGCTCAAGGAATTTAGCTAAAGATATTTTAATGGTGTTTGGTTTTTAGCTGGCACATGAGAGATGACGACATGCTGTTTTACATTGTTGTGCCTTATAGAGTGTGTGATCTTCTTCATCATTGCCTCTTTGTATCCATGTTGCTGCAAGGAGCTGATTTTAGACTTTCACAGGGGGCAGGATGAGACCTGCCTTGATCTCTTGTTTACCACAACAGCTCTAAATGCTACTCCAGGCAAAAATCCCCCATGATCACCTTTCTGTCCAAGGGCTTTGAATGTTCTGAGCACAGATACTCTTGCTGCTCTCTCTGCTGGACCAGTGTTCACCTGGGGATGCTGGTTGACAACAGGCTGAACATGAGCCAGAAGTGTGCCCAGGTGGCCAAGAAGGCCAGTGGCATCCTGCCTGGTATAATAGTGTGTTCAGCAGGACCAGGGCCGTGATTGTCCCCTATACTTGGCACTGGTGGGACCACACCTCAAATCCTCTGTTCAGTTTTGGGCTCCTTTCTTCAAGAAAGACATTGAGGTGCTGGAGCATGTCCAGAGAAGGGAAAGGAAGTTGGTGAAGGGTCTGGAGCACAAGTCAGCAGCTGAGGGAACTGGGATTGTTTAGTCTGGAGGAAAGGAGGCTCAAGGGTGACCTTACACTACCTAATACGTTAGACTTACTTTTATAAACACTCACCCACAAGCACAGACACTAAATTTGTCCAATCTTATTATTCCTAGTTGTCCAGGTAGTACAGTTTGAATTCTGAAATTGTCCTTCCCATGGCTAGCTCAGTGAGACAGAATACAGCATTAAATAGAGTAGCTTCTCTTTTTCTTATTCCTAATAGCTGCAGACACTTTACAGTTAGATTAACTTGTCTTTTTTTCCCTGAAGACTAAGCAGTTCAATTTTCATATATGAACGTCATGAAGAAAGGGAGAGGAAGTGAGGAAAACAGAAAAATTTTTCAGGAGGGGCTCTGGGAGTTCTCATGAATACAACAGGTCATTGCTACTACTTGCATCATCATTACCAGAAATTTACATTTTTGTTCCCATAAGGCAGGAAGTATCTAGCAAGGCAGTGTAAGGTTTTCCTTGGGCATTTTAAAGCTGTTGCATCTTTCTTTCTGCATCATACATGCTTAGTTGTTTAGGAACCTATAACTGAAGGCCACAGAAGCAGAGAGGAAAGACATCCTGTTTATCTGACTTGCAGTCAGTTGGTGAAAGGTTTAGAGCTGTTTCCATTGTGAGTGGATTTGTGAGACAGATACTGACCCAACCTGCACCCACCTCTGTGAATTATGTTTTTACAAAAGAACCCAAATCAAAAGAAAAGCCATTTGCACTGATGGTTGTTATACAGAATCCCGACTCACATAATTATTTTGAAGACTGTAGTTGAAAGTGTAAAATACACAGTTTAGACAAGTAGTTCAGCTGTTAGGCAACACTGAAACATCTGTAATATGATCAACTATTTTGTAGGTATCCAGAAAATTTCCAGAACTCAATGCTGGAAACATGATAGATAGTTCAGAGTTGTCATTACAGAGTGCCAATCTGACTGCAACAGGTAGTCATGTAAGTGCAGTTGGCTACTGTAGCAAAAATAACAATTTCAATGCAGTCTTACTTTTATTCTAAAAACACAGACTGAAAACCAGATGAAACTGCTAAAGCTTTATCAGGCTTGACATGGAATTGTTGGTATTTATGTGGATTCCATTTAAACTAAAAGGTCAGGCCAGACATACCTGAATCACAATCCTAGCTCTGAAAGTATTTGCCACTTGCAATAAGCCTGGCTCAATTTTCTGGTTTGTGATGAGAAATTCAAACTTTTTTTTTTCACTAAATTCAATTCTAGATACTACACTGAAAGAAAGACAGAGGTTTATGGTAGGGTTTCTTGTGGTGGAAAGCCTATATAAGTTAGCAAAGAATCGTATATTCTTATCTTCCCAAGGTGACTTGTATAACTTTTTTTCCTTTGCCTTTGACCATAAGAATGAACCAATGAACTATTTTATGGGCCATTAGGGCACAGTTGGAGATAGACTGACCCTTATTCTACTCCCTCCAGAGTAAGGCAATTTAAGTGGACTGGGAATTGCTCTAATCAGCCAAATGCTCTCAGGACACATTCAAGCCTTCCAAGAACAATAGCAAGATATACATGGTCACATGAACTGTCTTGTTTCTTATGCCTTGGATTATGAGCAGGAAAATTTGTTTTCCTCTTGACCAGATTTCTGTGGAACACAGACGGAGCTTGGGCTTCCATCACTTAAACAGTCATAACAAACAGTAGTATTTTAATCTCCGGTACTAGATACCCACTCAGTATCTCAAAGTTGAAGAAGTTCACACTTACAGACAGAAAATCTGCCTCCTTCCAAAGGAAGCAGAACCTGCTGTCTGAAGCACTGGGAAGAAATTCTGACTTCATTGAAGTCAGTTACAAACAGACTTGTGCATTGGTATGTAGAACCAAAAAGGTGGTTAAGCCCTGAAGAGGCTGCCCAGGGAAGTTATTGAGTCACCATCCCTGGAAGTATTTAAAAGGCATGTAGATGTGGTCCTTAGGGACATGATCTAGTAGCATATTTGTCACTGTTGGGTTGATGATCTTAAAAGTATTTTCCAACCTAAATGATTCTGTGATTCTATACCGTGGTTTGAAGTACTACTACAAATAGTAAACAAGCCCTTTTATTTCTTTTTAGGACTCCCTCTTTTCTCTTATTTGATCTGTCTGTTTTTCTGGGGAGTGATTAATTTACCTGTAATGAGGAATGAAAGGGAAAAAACAGGTGGTGGGAGGGTAGGTGTGCATTCTTTTCCTCTTCTCTGAACTCATCATACTCTCTCTTCTTTCAACTTTTTATCTCTTGTTCCTATCTTATTTTTCATGCCTTCATTACAAAGTGATATTTAAACTTCCCTGACTAACCTATGCATTTTTTGCCCCTGTTCATTTCATTTTCTCTTGCCATTGTCCAAAGTTGAAAATTCACCTCCTGTTCTCTAATCTGTTCCTCTTCCTGTCATTAGTTTATTTCAAGCCTGCTCTCTGCCCTTCCTGAGCATTTTTAAAATGCGTAATTTTCTCTCCTCTTCTCTTCTTCTTTTAAAATGTTGATACCGTATGCATACAGCAGGGATGTTCAAAGTGGAGACAGGGATAGCAAGTCAGGAAGGAAGCTTTTATACCCATAAAATGACAAAGCAGCAGGTATCTGCAAATGCATGTTGTACCTGAATTCTCTCTTCATCCTGGGACCAGTATGGTAGAGAATCACACTATGAAAACATTGAACACACAGTCTGTCAGCACTTTATACTGTTGCTTTTAGCTGTGGGCCATTGCAGCATAATAAAGGAAAAATGGAGCTATGTCAGGGCTAATTCTTAGCAGAAAAGTAGTTTACTTTCAGACCTAATAAACCATAAATTGTTTGCTTTGTGTCTTTCAGACCAAAAAGTATTACTACCATAAAAGTTGTGTTCTTTTCTATTGGGAAGAAAATTAGGGGGCATAGCAGAAAGCCCAGGAAAGAACACAGAGTTGAAACAGAACAATTAATAGAAGAAAAGCTTTAATTTCTCTTGCTGAAAGTATATTTAAGAAGGGGAATATATCACAATAATCAACCAGGTGTTTTTGCCTTCAGCCTGTCTGAGGCCATGTGGTTTGGAGATCTGATCACTAGTCCGAAAAGAAAAGGCTGTTTGCAAGATTTCCGGGGTGTTTTTTTCCTGGAAAAGGTGAGAGGACAAAAGCAGAAATCTATGACATACACTTTTATGCTTTATAAGGAAAATATTCATCTATCTATCTTCCTGTCTCTCTCTGTCTCTCTCTTTCTACATGCATATATATAGAGATCCATATGTTTCAAGCTGTCATTAAATTGATTTGGAGGCAGGTTTTTCTTTCATTTGCTGCTCTGAGGGTTAGGTGAAAACTGCAAAATTTAATACATGGCTTGAACCAATTGAATTGGATTTTCTTATTTGTTTTGCTCTTTCACATTCACTGTTCAGTATTTTCTGGAATTTGCATGGTATTTCCATCAGTAATAACAGTTCTGACTATTTGGAGACAGAAAAATGCCAAAGCAGAAGGTCTTGTGTTTGAAAGTTCAAATGGCACTTTGTGACAATCATGCTTGCTTAATACACCCCAAACTATTTTGTCTTATAGGCATCAGTGTAACCATTTCTAAACTGAGCATGAATAGCTGGATCCTTATTGTATAAATCAGTCATTATTTTCTCATTTGTGTTTGTGCTGTTTCCAGTACTCCTGATTTTCTTAATAGTGTGAACTTTGGTTTTGCTTCTCTTTCAAAACACAGCTCCCATTTCATTGTCTGTTCAACAGGTTCATTGGGCATTTTTTTTTCTTCTAACTAAAACAATTTTCTGATTAAATTGACTATTAATAGACATTATTTACATTAATTTGCACTTGTAATAGCATCACTAGAGGGCAGTATTGATTAAATTAGGAGCACTCCAGTGCTCTTTGGAAACTGCAAAAAAGCCTCCAGAGTAAATATCCTTGCATTTTTAATATCTGGTCGTGGCTTTTATGTCAATTTTTCATCACATCCTATACATAACAAGTAAAGTAATCTTAATTGCCATATGTATTAGACATTGTTATTTGTAACTTTAATGTGTGTAAAAGAACATTCTGTGACTTTTATGAAAAATATGTGCATGGAGCTTAGTAGAAAATAGATGGCATTGAAATTATCATAAATTATAATTTATATTCGTGATTTTATTAGAAATAACTATTAAAGTGTATTTTTAATAACAAAAATATAGGTTTGTTCATGTTTTTTTTCTCAGGGACAATGCTGTGAAAAATAAATATTTTCTAATTCATTAACTGTCTCCTTGAAAAATCTCAGTATAGTATATTTTAAAATAATATACATCAAAGGTATCATAAATTAAGACACTCACTCATTTGTTCTTATTGATTTACAGGTCTCCTGACAAATGCAGCAACACAGAATCCTCGTAGGAGTGGTTTAGGCTCTCTGTGAGCTACTTAACTTAGTCAAGTTTCACTGCTGTTGATCATCATCCGTTATATGTGATCAATTCAACTGTCTGTTTCTCTGTATCTCATGAGTGACGGCATAATTCCTCTACAT
Source organism: Campylorhamphus procurvoides (assembly GCA_013396655.1). Taxonomy (NCBI): domain Eukaryota; kingdom Metazoa; phylum Chordata; class Aves; order Passeriformes; family Dendrocolaptidae; genus Campylorhamphus; species Campylorhamphus procurvoides. The sequence goes on from WBMV01003457.1 coordinate 407,407, forward strand.
TATGAGCTAAAGTTTGTTCTACCATTCTATGGATCACTGGACTAAGGAATATAGAAAAAGAGATATGCTTGGGCATTAGCAATACAAACAAGTTCATGGTTAACGTTTCATCTGCGTTATACACCACTGCTGGACTTGCTGTTACCTACATGTTTCAATCCGAAGAGTCTGCTACAATGAAGAGTATCATCCCAATCAGCCTTAGAGAAGACTGTTTTGCCTATGGGAGGACACTGAGGTGCAAAAGAGAAACTCTTCTTGTGCCCTAAACTGTCTGAATTGCTTTTATTTTCTTATACTTTCAGTATATACAATAGACCAAAGAGCAAAATCTATTTTAAAGTGGACACAATGTTACTCTTAACAGAATTATGTCATTAAATTGAAGGAGGTCTCCACAAAGACATGATTCCAGCTTTCACAAAGCTGAAATGTTGTTGTCCAGCAGAAGTCTTTATGGAAAGCTGCAGTGAAAACTAACTCAGAGACCTGCTCTTGAAATGCCACGTTTGAGAGAACATAACGGGGCACTGAGAGGAAATAACCTATGTTTGAAAAACTCGGACAAAAAGAAAACAAACTGTCTACATGGCACCTTTATTCCTCTGTACTTAGATTGACTTTCTCGTACTAAAATCATTTTCAGTTTTAACCAGTTAAACATGCCTCTTCTACAGTTCCATTTTTGATAGTTAAAGTTGGATAATACAGTATTTGCAAAGAGCATGTTTGGTCATCTGTGGCCTATGTCTCATCTGATACACCATTTAGCACCAGAAAGCAAATTAAAGAGAAAACAAAAGTAACACTTGTTTGAAAGAGATCATTAAATGTATTTTGAAAAACCTAAAGTTATATATTTAACAGTTTTTATATGTTGTATATTTGTAGAAAATCCTATTTAACAATTAACGTGATAACTCTGACAGTCATGACAAGTGGTTCAGAGTTAAGTTGTGTTTTATTACTTCAGTTGTCTCTGAAGTGACTGGTGTCGTTTGCTTTCTTCCATTGGGACATTCTGGATGTAAAGCATGACCAGAGAGGACTGTGTAGAAAAAGCAAAGAATAATGTTGTTTATATTACATAAATGCATTCAACCATTGCACTGTTGGAAGGCATTTTTTATTTTTATTTTATTTTTATTTTTTGTCCTTATGTACTGATAAAAATAGAGTGTAAAATATTTTACTCATTGCTCTTCATAGCAAGGTCTTTTCTTTCTTTCTTTCTTTCTTTCTTTCTTTCTTTCTTTCTTTCTTTCTTTCTTTCTTTCTTTCTATCTTTCTTTCTTTCTTTCTTTCTTTCTTTCTTTCTTTCTTTCTTTCTTTCTTTCTTTCTTTCTTTCTTTCCTTCTCTCCCCCTACTTTGTGTAAGGGTCAGTTTGAAGCCTGTTCCTTGATCCCATTTTCAGTGTTTTACCTCACTGTTAGAAAACCCACTTTTTCGACATTATTGGTTAGTGAAAATTTAGCAAAGACAGCAAAGACAAGGGAGAAATTATGATAAAACAAAGAAACAGAACCTTGTTCCCTTTTACTGTACCTTTTGACATGTAAGTTTGGTACGTATTGGTATGATATAATCAACAAGGGAGCTTAATTTCTTCCCGGCAAATGTATTATGGTTTCAACTATACTACCTAATATTGAAATTAACTCTTAGTGTTATGCTAGCTCTATTCTACTAAAGAAAAATATATAGAGATTATTCAAGTGACCATAGATGAAAGGTACAAAAATGAAAAGTTGATAAAAGCCTGCTCAAACACTGAGGCTTATTTAATACAGAGGTTGCAAGAAACATGAACTATAGATCATTTTGTCTTCAAGTAAAATAAATATATACAAAATTCTTATTTAATCATAGGATTCTGACCAGTATCAAAGTAGCAATTAAAGCCCAGCCACTTCTAAAGTGTTATGGACTGACTGCACTATAAATGACCAATGTCAGGTTTAAAATGTCATGCAATAAATGATGGTAAATACATTTACTGTACATGTAGACCTCAAGAGCCAGATCCCTCTCTCTACCAACTCTCTGTTTTGATTTATTTTAAAGGGAGCATAGTAGCCTTATTTAGTAAACACAGAACAATGAAAGATGTTACATCATTTTTGTTGCTTTACAGTATTCAGTTTTGTGTTGGTTCAGCTAAATTATGAAAAATAAAGAAAATCCTTTTCTAAGTGAGACTTGTTCCCTGAGCATGACATCACTAAAAGAATTTCAGCAGATGATAAGTAAGGTGGGAGCACAGAGAGGAAGATGGAATTGGAAATTGAGGACATGGATTGTGTTTTGACACTGAGGCTTTACCCTTTCATTTTCATGTTTTGGGTACCTTCATTTTGGTGTGCTCAGTTCCAGATCATATTGAGGTCATTTACTTTCTGGAAGCCAGATCCTCTAGGAACTAGAGGATCTAAGAATGTACCTCTGAAATCTTTACATCTAAAATCATACATTTCAGTCAGTTCTAAGTATGCAATCTTATGTCTTTATTCTCTAAGTATTTTAACAGCTCAACAAAAGGTAGATGTACGTTGTTTATAAAATCTACTCTGGAGAAGAACTATCAAAGAAAAAAGATTCTGATTATTCTTCAGAGACGCATTCTAGTTTCTGAGTCTCCTGTGTGTAACAGACACCTCAAGGCACTTAAAATGTGTTCTGTACTTTTCCCTTCTCTCCCAAAATGTACAGTTTTAAACAAACAAAATATACTGGCTGCCTTTGTCACTGTGAATTACTACTCTAAGAGCAGTGGTGAAATGTTTCTCTCTCAGGAACAATATGTTTTCAGAATATTGTGAATTTTAATTTTACAAAACTAAGTTACATAAAAAAAAAATTGTTTGTTTCTGAAAGTATTTTATGTGCCTCTTCCAGAGCAAAATTTAAAACACAGAGGGTAATGTCTTATTTGAATGCTATTAAATATCCTTCACTTCTCGGCTTGCAAACAAGTAACTTTTTCAAAGCGCACTTGAAAGGGAACAGAATAATACATAAAAACACATAATAGACTAATAAAAACAACCTCCAGAAAAGCAGAAAACCTTTTTTTTTAAAAAAAAAAAAAAACCAAGAAAAACTTCTCTGTAGCTTTCTGTTAGCCCAGGCAAGGACACGTTTAACACGTTTACTTTTAATGTCTGGGGTATCAAATGAAGCAAACATTAGCACACTATAGCAACTGATGTCACACATCATTCACTAATTTCATAATTGTTCTTTTAGCTTTTTTTTTTTGCCCCCAATTCATTTCTTCTCAGCAGCAGATCAGGTATTTACATGTGGTATCCTCAATCATTCAGTTGTTTACTGAAATTGTACCCACATGCTGTTGCATAAATCTTTAGCCCAGCACTTACTGTCTCATATAGCTCATTCATCACAGTCCTGAGTACTAGTTAGAGTTTCCAGAAGAAAATAAAGAATTTAACACTGCGTCTGAAAAGCCTATATACCTATGAGGAACAGCTAAACTAGAAGGCGGTAAATGATTGGTTGACAGGAAAATCACAGCACTGACTGCCTGGGCAACTGGACTAGTGGAAAGGAAAAATGAACAAGCCAACACTGGGTGTAGCACAAGAAAAAAAATGGTATATTCATTCAAGGGGGAAAAAAACCCCAAACAGAAGCAGCTCTTTCATCACCTAAACCTACACATAAGCAGTATCTTTTCCAATTAAAAAATACAGAAGAAGGCTTGTCCTTTTAAACATCTTTATACAATGTATATCAAGAATCACATATGCACCAGTAACAACCAAAGGCAGGAGTGGATTGACTATTTTTTTCTGACATCAAAGAATTGATACTACACTGAAGCAATGAATCTCACAGTGGGCTTCAGCAAATAAGGGTGAACAGAAAGCACAATATTCTACATTGTAAATTGTAGATTTCAATTTGTGGCCTGAGTAAAGGAAGGAAGTCAAAAAGAAAACTGAAAAAAACCTCAACCATGACCAGAGAAAAATAAGATTTTTAATTTCAGAGTATTTACTGTATAATAACTGCTTTTTAGTATTCAGTATGTGCTAGGGGAATCAAAAGGAGTAACATTTGAAACAGTGAAATAAAAAAGAAAACATTTTAACTGCAGAGATGAGAAATTTACAGATAATGTGGTTGTCTTCTTATGAGATATAAATCCCATTAAAATTAGAGACCTATGGGTAATATATAAAAGGTAATTCCATCACTGATTAAAAATAAACTAAACAGTGGAAACTAAACTGAAAAGTGGAAGTAAATGACAATAAGCCAGAATAATCAGTGAGTAATAATGAGCCATTCTGTGGGAGGATCAACACAAGTTCTTGTACTGTTTTGAAATATGAATGAAATATGGACACAGATTGCACAGTTTGTGAGTATCACTAAATTACACAGATTAGTGAAGATATGCAGAGACAAAATGGGCCACAAAATATTAACAGTTGATTTATCATTTCTCACACCATCAAAGTAATTGTGGCTTCATTTATGTCAAATTTTAGGACATGTGAAAAAGGGATTCTGCTTTTGAAAGAGGTACTAATGTTGGGTTCAAGCTGCTCAGTATCCAGGTCAAGTCACTGATTTTGTATGATAATCCTATGTTAGCTATGCCCCTTCAGAGTTCCAACAAGCCATTGGAGGTCCCTTAGGCTACATATCTGTAGTCAAAGAGCACAAGGTGCTCATAGTCCTAATGTCTTTCACAGCTGTCTTGGAGTGACCATGACCACAATTTTCTAGGTTTGATGTTGTCAATATCAGACTAGTGCAAGTGACCTTAAAACACTATGTTGTGCTGAACTGATGCAAAATGGCCTGTGCAAATGAAGAAAGATGATTACCATATAATTAGAAAGAAATTTTTCTAAATATATTGATAAAGAGCATGCAAAGAACAGCTGCAGCAAAAAAACCAAAAAACAAAAAAAAGCCACATAAAGGCTGTTAATGTAAAAAAAAAAAAAGCCCCAACGCCTCCTCCCCCCGCCAAAAAAAAAGAAAAAAATTAACAAAACCAAATTCTAAATAAAAAATATATATCAAAATGTAATGAAAAAAGAGATAAGTTCTACAAAGATCTTTCAGAGCAACTACAGTTTAGGAGTAGAAATGACAAAGGTGTTTGGGTTAGGAGTACAGGGTCTGATATAATAGAAGGAACAATGTTAGCATGTTCAGAGAGCAGTTTACATTAGCTAAGGAGCCTGAGCAATCCCTCAAACAGTTTTATAAAGCACCATGAGCAATGTTTTTCTTCATTGCCTAGAAAGAATATAATGTATATATTGGTATACACCCAGGAGAGAGACAGGTGGACAGTATCGGTTCTCACAGAGGTATAACAATACATGTCACCCACCTCAGGCAGAAACTGTAATGACAGGAAATGCTGACATCAGCTGTCACCCAAAATCACTTACTGAGTTGTGAAGGTGCTAAAAAAAGGTTGGTAGTATAAGCCTGAGCCTGTTGTTAATGTACAAACGTTGCTCACAGAGCCCCAGTGGCACTAAAGAAGGCCTTCCCATCACAATGACTAAAGCAAATGCAAGGGTCATATATTTCCTTCTGTACATGCAGACCATCTTCACATGGATAGGTGAAAATAAATGTGGGCTACTTCTGTCCACACTGTCCAGTCACATCTACAAAAATGTATTTAAGCAGCCTCCAGAGCAGAAATTCAACATAGAGTGCAACTTCATGAGTTAATCAATATGCTATTCTCAAGCAATAAAAAATATATTGAGGCTTGAAGAAAATTATGTTTAATTTGACACAACTTACAATATCTTCCTCAATGAAACCATGTAGCACATGGTTTTCACCACAGACAGATTTGTTTGTTCCCAGAATTTTGAAGAGAGCAACGTGACATTGATAGCTTCCAGCCCATGCAAAATAAATGAGGGTTAGTTCTGGGAGGGCAGGAATTTCAGCTGAGTAAATAACAATGACCTCACTGTGCACAGGAATCTCATATCCCAAAAAATGAGAAAAAATCAGAAATAATTGTAATGACACCCAAGTTCCTTCTTATCTTTTTTACTTGAAATATTATAGTCATAGGAAAATCTGAAAAAAGTATAGTCAATAACACTTAAAATTCCATGCAATCAAGTGTTTATTTTAATTTTAATAATTTTTAAAAGGTAATGTCAGGGTCCCCCCCTCAAAAAAAAAAAAGATGACATGAATCCGTTTACTCTACTAGTACAGAGAAATGGAGAGAATACAGACTGAACGTTACTGTGTTCCAGGTACTTCTCACTCTGTGGGAGAGTCTGGAGAGAGCAGGACAAGTGTGGGAAGAGTAGAAAGATTTGTCTCAGAACAAATGAACTCTGCAAGGCCTGAAGACAGAAGCTTTACACATGGATTGATTAATTGACTGTCCAGCCCATCAAGAGAAACCTGAAAATACAGGATACATGTACAGCATTTAAGGGCATTTTTCTCACTTTAGTAATTATGTTATGCCTTATTCAGCTGATTTGGAGACAGAGAACAGTAACCCAAGGTGATTATAGAAATAGCCACTATCTTGTCAGGTAGTGGCAAAGAGATAAAAGGAACATGTAAGAAAGATAGTTGGAATTCTGAAAGGCAGGACTTTTCTATTTTAAAAATACTATTTAAAAAATATAGCAAGCATAGCAGGTATAACACTGGGATTGTTGTTCATTATGGTAAGTGTCTCCATAATTTACTTAGGAAAAGCTTCCATACAGACATTTGGTTACTGGAGCAGAACCACATTCTCCTGATTAATTCCTCTGTGAAGGTAGGGCTGGGATATTTGAGATACCAGCTACAAATGGTAAATACTGTTAACAATATGTTAACAAAGAAATTGACTCTTTTGGATATTCATGGGTACAATAATGATGCCAAGTCTTATTTGTTATTTAGATCTCAGTTAAGTTAGCATCACATAGTCCAAGGCTTTAAAGAATCTGAAACATCACATGATTGATTTCTTTAGACTGCAAAGATGTTCTAGTATCTATAGGAATTATTAGTAACTGCAATCATATCTTTAAGTTTCTGCATCAGAAGAATCAAAAAAAGAACCTATTTCCTCTTCTTCTAATGGAAGAGGAAACAACATCTGCTGTTTTGCACTACTGATGCTTGAGTGTGACTGAGTATTGCTTTTCAAGTGTGATACTGTGAAATATTCTTTGGATTATATTGTCCCATAAACCTCTGGCTTGGGAATAAGTGGCTTTACAATGGAAAGTCATCCTGATGAACAGTTTTTGTTCCCTTATATATGCCCAGAATTGCAATGAGCCATGCAGAAATCCAGATAAGTTAAATTGCATCTCAGTGGGATCAGCAGTATGCGTTCTAGTGAAAAAGCATTTTTTTTTTCATTGAGTTAAGCAACTAGTATAGACACTCTTAGTACCAGGATCTAGTATAAGTCAAATTGGAGTAGTCAAGGATAGTCTGAGTCCTCTTTTTTAGAATATTGCAAACACCAACATTTTCCCCTTTGAAAGGTGATTGCTAGCAAATTGACTACTTCTTGGTAGTTCTCTTCCAAAATATTCACTTTACTGCTGAATAAACCTTAACATTTCTTTATGGGATGACTGAGCAATTTAATTTCTTGTTCCATTTAGCATATTGGTTTTATATTAAGAGAAAGAGAGGAAGACTGCTTGCCCTCTTTGTCCTAGATGCTTCACTCTGTTTCAGATTTTATCATGGAGGAAAAGAGCAAGTTTGGAAATGAAAAAATATAATGAAGAGACACAGATGAACAAAATCTAAGGAATCTTTAGGGTCGCAGAAAGTCCCTAAATAGAGCCTAACCCATGTTCTTGAAAAAAAGGCTCTTCTAGGAACCTACATGGGTTGCCGTAGAGCTTCTTCCATCCCAAGAACACATTGAAACTGCTTAAACTGAAAGACAAATACAGCAAGTTAGAGGGAAAAAATTGTTCTGAAATATTTGCATTTAATTGTACCCATCAGGTTAGAGTCTCCTCTACTTCAGAAATTCCTTGTTGTTCACGGATTAACAAAATCTAATGCTGCTGAGAGCTGAAAGCCCTGCTAGACAGTACCTTTCTTACTTGAAATCTTTGTCACTGGCTTCATGACAGGGCTACTTTGTATTATTTAGATGCTGACTATAGTCTCCTTAGGCAGTTTGACACACTCAGCAAGTTTCCTCTCTTTTTTTTCTCCCATTAGTTACAGCCAGTAGTGCTGTGCAGACAGACCCACTGCAGTGTTTACCAGCAGTCCTAAAGGAATTTTTCTAAGGTTGTTCAGCCTGATTTGGCTCCTGGTGGGGTTTGGCAGTGGGTCCTGCAATGCAAACTAAAAGCCCAGATCATGGTACTGCCTCTAGCTGTGCCCGTCTATGCCAGGTGGCTAGTAGGCCTGACATTTGCTACTCTGTGGGGATTTTGGATAGGCTACATAATCTGAAATCACTGCATTTTGGATGGCTTTCTGAGAAGAACAGGAATGAAGGATTTCTTCAGCATCTCTAGTTAAAACAGAATATTTTGCTTTTCCAGAGGTCTTTTATCATTCTTTCACTGTGTGTCTTGTGGACAATTAGAAACATGAAGTCTAGATAGATTCACATTAAAGCTTGTTGGCTTTCTACTTACTTTTAAAGATGTTTTGTGTCTGGAAACAAGGCAATCAGCTTGTAAAAAGACTTTACATACACCAGTATTTTTCTATGCTCCAAAACCAGTTCTTCCTCAAGAACAAACTGGAACTGAAAGTAAAAATGTTGTTTCTCATTCCATTTTTTAAGATTATGCCTAAGATGGTGTTCAGAGTTGAGAGGTTTCCCAAGTTTAAACATTTAGTCCCTCAGTGAAATAATTCAGAAGACTGTGTCTAATGATGCCATCTGGTGTCACCTATCATAACATTATCTAGCTTTGTCTGTTATTTGCCCTAACACAATATAAAAACCATAAAGTTCCTTCATCATCTGATCGATGCTCGAAAGAAATGTTGTCATCTACAAGAAGAAATATCTTTCAGATCCTTCTAATATTATTAGTAAGAGAGGTATGTATTTGAGGACAACCCTGTGCTGACTGTGCCTTCAAAAACTTCCTTACAAGGCACACTTGTTCTAGGGGCATGGGGAATGTGTTAATTCCTTAGACCTGCAAGGGATATACACTTACACAGTAATCTCTTGCTCAGCTGTAGCATGTATTAGATTCCAAGGCAATACTTCATTGCTATATTCATTTCACTGAAACTTTTTCTTTATTGGGGTGCATTGACCAAAATTTCAGTTCTACCATGAGCTAAACCAGCATTACTACTCTACTGAAGTAATTACTTCAAAATATAAAAATTAAAATAAACATACACTTACTTATTAAGAAGTCCAGCAGAGAACTCTTACAGTAATGGATGACATTAGCCTATAGGCCTTTATATCTTACATGGTAATAAAATGGGGTTACGTTTTTGAATTAAGTTGATAATATGATCAAATCGATTTCATTAGTGTATCTGTCATATTTGCTGTTAATGATGGCTAACAGTGGAATAGAAACTGACAACAATCTCTGAAAAACTGTCCAGATCAAAATTATATTATACTGGCATTCATGAATTTTAATAACCTTTTTATCATGAATTTTGAACTCTCTTTTTAAATCTGAAGCTCACAAGAAGAGAATTAAACTTTCTACACCTGTCTCAGCTCCTATTATTTCTATTGTTACAAGTTAATAGGCTCAAGAATAGAAGACATTTTCACTAACTAAAACAAAAAAAAAAGGATCTTGCTTGAGAGTCTCTTGTGGGTGCTTATGGGGGAATGGATGTTTCTGTTACTAAAGTGTTGGCATCCGAGTCATTTCTCCTGAATGACTAGAGAGCTTTAGGACACCCAAATTGCTGTTTAGAAGACTGTCTGTGTAAGATGCTATTTGTATTAATAGACATTGGTACTCTAGTGTGTAACTCCCTTTAATGTTAATGGAAGTTCTGTAAAAATCTACAGGACAATATACCTACTGTCAGGAAACATCATAGCTCTCTAGTCCCATTATGAGGGCTTAAATGGATGTGAGTTAAAAGTGTGCAAGTATTGAAATGCTCACCTCAGAGCACCGATTGAGTACCTCAAAATACCCTTATGTAATGAGAAAACTTGACCTTGCTGCTACTTGAAAATATGGCAAGACATTAGATATGAAAGACTCTTTACATTTTTCTATTTCAAGTCCCTGATTATAACCTCTTTCTTGGGTTAAAATTATATGAAAATGGATAGATAATTAATAAGGAAAAACTGTGGAGTAATCTGGGCATGGGTAAAGCATAATTTTATCTGAACCATTTTATTTATTAAATAATTATATCTTAAATATATCTTTTTTATATATAGTGAAAGACTCTGTGTCTGGTTTGAGCTTACTGTCTTTCTTGCTCTCATAGATCAGGAGCTATGATTAAAAAATTCAGAGATACAGTCTACAGAACTTAGGTGACAGAGGGAGAAATATTTAGTCTGCCCTATGTGAGGGCTGTTCGGGCCTTGTGGAGATGTTGGTGTTTGCAAGAGAAACTTTGTCCTCACATCTTCCATGCTATTAACAAAAGTAGGGTGATTTTAGTGAGATTCTTCCTGTACTGCACATACTGTACATAGACTCATAGGTTACAGACTCTTCACAGAACCTTTCTGTCTACATGTTGACATTGTATACCGAAATATTGCTGCTCTTGATGTTCAAGGTAACATTATCTGCATATTATACATATGGTGGGTTCATCATGGCCTGCAGCCAGATGCCTGCACAGCCTTGCTCTCGCTCCTGCTCCTCAACCGAAACAGGGGAAAACTTGGCTCTAGAAACAGCTCTAGAGGATTGTGACAGCTTCATTTAGACACACTGCTAGAATAGCAACCAAAGTGAGCCATTACAACTGGGCACAAATGCAAAGGAACTATGAAGAAGTTTATAACCCTAACCCTCCGTCCTCCACCCCATCTGTTGAGAGAGACAAAAGGCAGGAATCCTGAGTTGAGAAAAGAACAATTTACTGGAAACAGCAAAGAGATAAGAAAACTAACAGTAACAGCAAAAATATCAATAACAAAAATATACAGAGAGAGTGATTTACATGCATAAAATTCTCACCTACTGACCCAGCACCATGCAACCCCCAAGACAAAGAACAAAATAGCAACAGACTCTCCATGCACCACCTTTTCCTTCCCGAGGCTCTCCCTCCTCCTTCTCAGAAATGAGAGTCCCTTACTTTTGCCTCCCAGTGGTGACATGAGGTGGCATAGAATAACAACCTAGACGTGCCCACATGGCTTCAGGCTCCACCTCCTCACAGCTACTGTGAAAAAATTAACTCTCCTGACCAAAAAACCAAAACATCCATCTACTCCAGCATATCATCTTCCATAACCTTCAGTCTGAATGTCTACTCCAGCAAAGTTTCTCTAAGGGCTGCAGGGAATTACCTGCTCCACGGTGGTGTCCTCCAAAGGCTTCAGGTGAATCTAATCTCTGGCACCTGCAGCACACCTTCCCCCTCCTTTTTCATTGACCTGGATGTCTGCAGGGCTGTTTCTCACATTTTTTTTCCTCACTGCTATGCAGTGTTTTGCCCTTTCTGTTTTTCCAGATGTGCTGTCATCTTGGTCAAGGGGCTCAGCTGGATGGAGCTGGCCCAGGGCAGCCCCAGATCCTCCTCACAGAACCTGCCTGAGAGCCCCTGCAGACAGTGTCTGGCAGCAACATCCAACCTGATACTCTTACCGTAAGTGATGTTTCTTTGTGAGAGTGTGAGGTAAGAAAAAGCGGAGGAATGCACCTGAAGGAGACAAAAGGATAACTGTGGGGAGGAATTGCCAATTCTTTTCTCTGCTGCAGGATTGGAACATCTCATGCTCATGGTGCTACACTCTGTGCAGACAGCGACAACAACCTGCACATCAAGCAATGTTTGTCCAGTAGGGAAGTTACCTAGTATGGATATTACAAGACAATCTCAATGTTACTGCACACTGCTTCCACCAGACAATTTCATCCAAAAAGCTGCATGCTTTCCTACCTCCTGTGAGTGTGTTTGTATTTTCTTTTTTCCTTTCAATTGTTTGTGCTTTTTGGGTTTTTTTAACTTCACAGATTTTTTTCGTTAACTGCAATACAGGGAATTTAGTTTATAATCCAGCAACCATCTTAAGAAAAACCCAAACCAAAAGGAACACCAAAACAAAACTCCACTGATCCTCAAAGCCACTTAAGTTATTGTTAAAAAAAAACCCAACAAACCCAAACTACAATGTAGACATCGATGTAAAAAATTATTATAGTGTTTCTTAACAGAGGTGCAGAGGACTGAAGGAAATCAGGAAATAAGTAAATTAGGGAAGCCAATAGATTCTGACAAGATAGCCTCCTTGACAATCTCCTTTTGGACTAAGAAAAATTCCCTTTCCCCAAGTTTGTTTCATCTCCTGTTTCTGGGGATAATCGTATTTTCAGTGGACTAAATAAGGAAAAGCAAAGGAATTTGCTCCTTATACACCCAACTCCAGATATCTGAGCCATAGGCTTTAGAATTTCTTTGCCTATAGATTTCAGTCAGTGGAGAACTGTACTGCACTTAATGGTACTGAACTGCAATCCATGACTTCTCAGTAGCTTATGTTTGCTGCAGACTGTCACTTCAGTAAGATTATGCCTTTCAGACCATTTCATTGAGTTTATTTTGAGGTTTAATGTTTCTTCCCATTCCTGTATCCATATTCTGTGAAGTCAATAACAATAGGTAGTCACTGAAATCACTGGAAGATGAACCTTCTCCACTTCCTCCCCTCCTCCCAAATCCTTCATAATACTTAGGTTTCGTCTTGCTTTGGGACGAAGGAACAAAGAAGTTTTTAACCTTTTTAACTAAATGGCCTAGAGCAGGAATCTCTGTAACTAATGTGTGTGGCATGCTGAGCTTTTTGATCCGTTCCATCATGGTGGTGTATATCCCACTTTTTTAAAAATAAATATTCAGTATTGATGCTCTAGTAGGAAATACTTGGAAGGTCTGGCAGCAGCATATTCATGCAACGCTCCTCAAAAACAAATCAAATATTATTGTATTTTAAAAATCACCTGCCTTATTCAAAAACATATATGTCCTTTTACAGAACAGCTGAGGTTGTCAGGGACTGATGGAAATTGTAGCTACAGCAGGTTGCTCAGAACCTTGATTACTCAGGGTTTGAGTGCTTTCATTGATGGAAAGTTCAAAACCTCTTGCAGCAATTTATTCCACTGTTTGATGATCCTTAAAGTAAAGAAATAATAATAAAACAGAAATGGATTTTTTTTGTTCTTCAATTTGCCTCTTGTCCTGCTGGCTATCACTAAGAGTATATTTCATTGCTACTCTGCATCACTACCTAACAGAATGGGAAGTCCAAATCAGTAACTTTAATTACATGTGACCTTATATTTCATTTCAGGATTGAAATTTTATGTATTTGTTTTAAACAATATTCAGGTGATCTTCTGAGATTAGCAGGACCAAGACATGTCAAATGAACTAATCCTGTGATGGGAGATAAGACAGAAAGGTGCAGACAATGGAACAAACCGACAGCCTAAATTTCACAGAGCCTTGACCCAACTCACTTTTGTTTAGGTAGTGTTTCAGCACTATCTTTCACTCTCAAATGATAACATTTTTTGCTGGCTTTTGACAGCAATTTTCTGAACAGCCAACTTAGAGAAAAAGTCTTAAGTGGTAATATAAACAGATCTCCACTAGTAAATGGATTTTTCTTCTCTGAAAGACATTAATCTGCAATGTAAACAGGAAGAAGTTCAATGATCCATAAAAGGCAAAACCAATATAGTATTACTAATTTCAAACATGAGTTGTCTCTGTGTGAAATTCTTGTCTCTGCACCAAACTCCTGAATCGGGGCCGTCTTAATAACTGGTAGCTAGGATCACCTTTGTGCAAAGAATTAGCATAGCACCATACATAGTGTAATTACAGTCTTACAACACAGATCCCTTGTTAATAAGCCCCTTCAGAATTCAAAGTGTGCAAGGGAATTATCCAGACTGCTCAACTGCTCAGGGCTGCTGCTGTTCTGGCAAAGCATTGGAGCCCGAGATCACTAATATATCACTGTAATGTAATAACTCTACTGTAAGAGAGAGCTGGTTCTGCAATCAGAGAGCTCTCCCTGTATGACAACAGATCTAAGTTGACAAACTCTGAATTCACATCAGCTTCATGAAAGATAATTTGTGATCTACCATTGTATGTGTAAAATGGAGAGGCACATTAGTTTGTTTGTGTGGTACCAGCTTGGTAGATACTGATGTAGCTACAGTGACAGCTGTAACAGTGACATGAGAAAAGGACAGAAATCATGACCTATTGCTACCCTGGTTAGCTTGTATTATCTGCATGCTTGGAACATAGAGATTAGTATATTTCCTCATAATGCATTCAAAAGTGCATTCTAGGTTTTTTTTTAAAATGTTAATTTTTAAGAAACTTTGCAACACAACTGAAAGCATATATTTCTAATGCATGCAATTCCCAAGCACTCAATTTGACTGATACTTCAAAATATACAAAGATATAGTTCAAACCATCATGTGCATGTTCAGGCCATTTAATGCATACAATCACAAGATACAATAGCATTGTTTACAATCTAAACAATAGCATTGTTACAATCTAAATCTAATTAAAGGGTATGCAGGAATGAGAAAGGGATCAATATCTAATATGTTTTTTTCCATCTGCTTTCCTCATCACTGCTAACATGTCAGAGAAAATGCCAATAATTTGATCTCGTGCGTGTACTCTATTGCTTTTCCACTGAAACGCACAAGGTCAGTTGTGATATAGGATGCTCTAAATTCTCTGAAAGTTCTTCAATTAATAGGTGGTTATTGGACAGCATACTCAAAAACTCACAGGACATATAAGTGTATCTCAAATACTAACTCTGGGATATTTTCAAGTAAAATACATTTTTGATGTTATCAAAGAAACATCACCTGATTACCTGCAAAATCATCGTACAGTTCTGAAATTAAATACTTCTTGGATGTTTTTCCATTAGGGGTATTTAAAAGCTGTATTAGCTGCATTTTTTATAATAAATTTCCATGAATGTAGTTTCACAATAAATCTGGGAAAACTGTAATTGAAATCTTCTTGTGGTCCTGCAAGCAGTTTATTGAGAACACAAGAATGTAATCTTTATTGTTCAAAAAACTTGCAGTTAACAGTCTTGACAATGGTCATAAACTTTTCCTTCATGAACTTTTTCAGTTCATTAGACTGAACTCTTTCCCTAATTTTTCAGAGGCTTGTATGATTATTTTATGCTAAACTGTCATTAAGGATGACTTTTGGTCATACAGATACGAGAAATATGACTTACATTAAATTCTCCCTCCCCCCCCGTTTGCATTTCCTCTTTTTGTTCCCTTAATTTGCATGGCATCCTACCTCTAGACTGTGAATGATTCTATTCGCTTTATTCAGTACAACAGAACAAGCACTTATAGCACAAGGTGCAATACAGAGAATTAAAAGTCTCCCTGGAGGGCAGGATGTGTTGCAAAGAAATGGAAACAACATATGCACTACAACCAAATATTGTAGAGGATGGCTGACTGCGCCTAAACTTTCTAAGATGTCAGATGAATATGGTTCTGAAAAGGGCCAGGATTTAATTCTTCAGTTTAGACTTCCTTTAACTTATTAAAAACAGAATTACATGCTTGTAATAATAAAGAAGTTCTACAGCGAGCACAGGAGTAGCACTGACAATATACTCAGAGTTTTTGTGGTAAACAATCCATGAAAGGCAAAAGAACACAAATAAGGTGAAGATCAATGAAAGGGTATAAAAATATATGAGTATACGGAAAATTAATCAATCTGTTTTCACAGTAAGAGTACCATGTACCCATGAGGTTGTAATGTGTATGAAATAATTAAATGCACCATTTGACTTTATTTTCTTGTTACCTTGGCCTTCAACAAAAATCTTATAACAACTTATTTTCAAACTTCTTTTATCATCCATGAAGTGTTTTTTACAAAGATTTCGGGTGACTGGATGTTTTCTCTTTAATATTTTCTACTCTCATGCTGAACTCAAACCCACCATCTTAGAGAAAATAAGTATATACTCACATTAAGATTTTTTTTTTCCCCCAAACGTGTACAGAATATGCTGACTAAATGAATAGATTCTTGGTGAAATTTTTATAATAAATGAAATAAATAAATATTAGCATTTAAAAAATTTTTAATCCTCAATTTCTGTGAATAAAAAAATGTCACTCAAATAATACTATTGTAAAATAGATTGTGTTTCATTAAGCCTCTTATGGATGTAGCCTAAAGTATTGCAACTTAATTAACAATTAACCTTTAGAATTTAAATACGAGGAAAGAAAAGAATACATTTGCACTGTCAGTATAATCTGAGTATGTATGTGTATTGATGTATTGATGTATGTGAGGTCAGTGATATAAAACTGAAAGAACTAAGTAGAAATAGGAACCATGTGATATTGCATAGTCATATAAAAGAAAATGCAGGCTAATGGGCAGAGAAAGGTCTAGTATAACTGATAGGCAAAGTTCTTCTAATCTAAATTTATATGCCTAAAAGTTAACCATCTTGAGTAGGATTTTTTTTACCTCATCTTTCACTGCCTCAAGCACAGGTGATTTTTTTCAGACTTTCCATCATAGTGGAGTACTTGTAAGTGTACTGTGAAAAATTTACTTTATCCTAAGAGAGACACCAGCATATGTCCCTGTGAACTGCCTATAAATTACTTGCTTAATTTCTATTGACTTGTGAGAACTTAAACAAGTACCTATGTAGCTACTTGCATTTTTATTACTAAAAAGGGGCCACAACTTCCCCATACTATGAGCTGCTCTTTTGTAGCCAATACATCAACTCCAGAAGAGAAGTTATGTATTCTAGCGTAGGATATGTGCCAGTGCCCAGAGAAAAAAATCTCTTTGTAGAGATTGTAGAGGGAGCTTAAGTGTGTAACTTAAACCAGGTATCTAGCTTGGATTATTTGTACTACTGCATTTCAAGATTGAAATAAGGCAGGTGAAGTAAGGCAGGACAATTTTCTTCTGCCTCACTTTACGATGTCTCAATTTCCTTGAGTATGTTCTTTGCTTTATAGGGTAAAACATTATGATTTTGTGTTTGACTTTCCTGACTAGTCACCTTTACATTGTTAAATGGATTATGTAGATTCTATAAAATATAGAAAACAATCTAGGACTGTTAATTTCTACAGTTTTGGGGTTTTTTTAAAGCCTTGTAAGATGAAGTGTACTTTTATGCCCATGAAATTCACGAGGCACTGGAGGAGACAGATTACCTACAATGCTAATTTTATCCATCAAACACTTCAATTAGAGGAGACAAGGACAGCATTCTGTATGAAGATTCTGTAATTCTTTCCACTGATCTCAGATGGGCAGAGGATGGCTAATTTGTTTAATCACAAAACTGGGATATAGGGTTGTTCTTTTTTTCTTTTTTTTGTCAGTGTAACTGTTTTAGTAGAAATATTTTTCCCTAGAATTTTAAAGCTGGAGGATGGATTTCTAAGCATGCATACATGTAGATACACGCACATATACAGGTCCCAACCCCAGCCTTGTAAAAATCTCTTATTCTGCTCCTGTAAATTACTTGTGTAAGAATGGTGGTGGGATCTAAGTTTAGTCCACTGAGTGTGAGCATATCACAGGATCACTGAACCAAGAAGTATGAGTATCTTTTTTTGCCTTAATAATGTTAATTTTCCAGTGTCATAATAGTAACAGAACATAGATGGAGGCCCAGATCCTGAAAAACATTTACATGTGCTTTAGAACTTTAGAAACATTGCTGACTTCAACAGGAATGGTAGTGCTTTCAAAATTGAACAATTTTTAAGAACTCAACTGTACAATAATTCAACAACTGGTCATAAAAACATGAACATCTAGTTAACAAAAACTACCTCTTCTCTTCCCACTCTCTTTCCAGCCAGCTGTTAAGCCATAATGTAGCTATCCAACAGGAATAACATTTTTTCTTTTGTGTTGTTGAGTCAGATGAGTTAAACTTGAAATATGTTGGGCAGATCATTGGACTTCACTATAAGAGTCTTCCACAAATTCTTTTTCTTTCTAAAGGCAATGGAAAATCCCACAGTCAAGGGTATTAGCCTTTCACTCTCATGCTCAGTGGCTTACATGGGAATTCTTTGTGCAGATGTGTAGTATAATCCAATGTATAAACTGTGATTCAAACAGAAACATATAAAACCCCTCTCCATGAGTATTAAATAGAAGTGTAAATCAGAGGCTTCTGAATCAAATAATTTATGTGCTTCTCTCTTTGTAGACTGAAATAAAAGAACATGAGGTCTAAAGATTCACTATGGCGGTGTGATTTGAGAAGAATTTGTTGTGTAAAAGAGTAACCAGTCAAACAATGTTAATTATAACACTGCTAAAAGCTGAAATACTTAAATCTAAATAATTTATATGTTATGTCATAGATATTAAACACCTCTGAAAAGGAAAAATGCTGTAGGCAAGTGTTCTTATTAAGTCTAGTTTGGTTAATTATTGCCTGAAGCATTTCTGAACTAATTATTTACCTCCAAAAGGGGCTCCATGTTTTCATCATTGAAGTGCCAGATATTGATTTTCTTTAATTGTCAGGGTATAGTACTAGACAGACCACACAAAGCTGAAGGTTAAGCCATTTATAGAAAGTGATAGCCAGGTCCTCCAGTGTCACACACTGCATTAGTGTGAAAGGGAGATCAAGGCCACTGAAACTCTGCGCTTTCAGGGAAAAGGATTATTTGTCTCTGTCATCTGCCCTT
Source organism: Campylorhamphus procurvoides (assembly GCA_013396655.1). Classification (NCBI taxonomy): domain Eukaryota; kingdom Metazoa; phylum Chordata; class Aves; order Passeriformes; family Dendrocolaptidae; genus Campylorhamphus; species Campylorhamphus procurvoides. The sequence continues at coordinate 426,355 of WBMV01003457.1, forward strand.
TATGTTTCATTTAACATCTTAGATAGCCTGTTCAAATTAAGTGTGTTTAGTAGCTGCCCAACTTCCAAATGTAAGAGACTGTTCTGTTCAACCGGTCAACAGGAGTATTTTATCCTTCCAGTTAACAAGACGTACATGGCTCAACAAATAATGAACACTGAATTATTTATTAAGCAGTTTTACCATAGATGGCTTAAAAATTACTTTAAAATGATTTTTTACATNGAAATTTTGACATTAGGGTCTGGGTGCTTAGAGATTTTTTGCTTGCCTGGATGGGTGTCATTTTTTTGGCCATAATTTTGTTTGAAATATTGCAAGTTCCAGCATACTTCAAATCATGATCACATTTATACCTCATCAAACCACATAGATAGACATTTGCAAATTAGCTATAGTTATTCCAGCCTACTGTAACATAAAATTAATATAAATAATAAGAAATGCAGCATAGCCTCTTAATTCACACTCTCAGTGCAATCCCTGGTAATATGAACTTAGAAAACCTTTTTCTTGTTTTGAATTCTTTGTGATTTCTTGTAATTTTCTTCAGCCATTCAGTTTCCTTCATGAGATTTTTTTTCTCCCATGGTGATTTCCTTATGCTTAATCTTTTCTCATTTGTGCTCTAAAATGTTTGCTCATTTCCAAGCTATTAATTTGTATATACTACTAATTTTGCCACTTTCCCTCTTCCTTATTTAAGATCAAGGAAACCTACAGGAATAAAGTGACATAACCAATTTGGGAGCAAATGTTGTCACTGTAGTTAACAGTGTGAGAGACACCACCAGAGATGATGGTTCTTAGGTGGGGTAAAATTGCTTTCTTTTTCTTGTTATATGTCTTCTTTTTTTTCCCTTCCCTTCCCTTCCCTTCCCTTCCCTTCCCTTCCCCTCTCTCTTTTTTTCTTCTGCATTTCCTGGCTTCACCTGTGTTTGTTCAGATAAGATCAGACTGTAAAACCCCTTGACAGCCCGTATGTCCAAACTGGGCATCATCATCACTGAACTGAGGTGTCTTCAGTTGCTGTGGAGAAAGACAGATACAGAGAACAGATCACAGATTATAATGCCTGCAACTCTTTGTTGGTAGAATATATAAATACTGAAATGCTTGTGATTATGCTCTAAGCAGATTATTTTGATGCGATTAATTCGCATCCAAGCTGTAATGCCACTTATTCTCCTAGGCTGTATTAAAATGGAAACTTTCATGAAAAAAATGCATCTAATCTCAATCATTTAAGTTTTAACCAGTTCCACTCTTAAAGGGAAAAAAAAATCATTTGCTAAATATGGAGTAGAGATACTGTATAGAGGAATAATGCAGTAATTTCTACAAATAAACAAAGCTAAACAAATATTCTGCAATGTATTTCCTTGCTAAAGGCATGGCATTTGAAAAATGGCATGTAAAAATCGTGCTATGTATAAAGCAGGCTGAATTCCAACCCGAACCCCAGGGCCTATTTTGAAAACCTTTGGATTTGATTCTAATTTTACATTTGCATCTGGGTTCCATCTTGACCTTAAGGGCATATGTTTGTGTAAATGGAAATCTACATACTACTGTACAATGAAATTATAGCATCCTAGAAAATGTTGAGTCTCTTTAGTGACAAACAGTACTGTCTTTGCTGTTTGTTCCACTACTTCTTGAAGACTAAATTAAAAACAATAAAATGGTTGTTAAACATCTCTTACAGATTTATTGGCTTGTGGAGAATGTGCACTGTTCTTAGGTAACCATTGGTACCATGACAAAAGAGACCTTCAAGGCTCTGATTTGCCCTAGAAATAGTTTGGGTTTCCTTTCAAACTGTTAAATTCATTGAAACTCCAGCTTTTTTTTTTTTTTTAATCTATTTAAGCCTGTTGATTTTCAGTCTCTTTTAGTGAGGTACCCCCTATATTCACTTACAATACCAGGATTAAGAATTTGACACGCTCTATTACAGAGTGGTGATATAGTTGCAGAGATTGCTCTTGTACAAAGGAGTACTTATATACTACTAAAAAGAGGTGTTTTCTGTTGCTCTCAACTCATTACTATGTTTCAAATAATCTTAAGAATTTCAGTATAGAGCTGACACATAAAGCTCTCATGATAATTGACTTTTCCTCTAAATTACTATTAAAGACTTCTCATTGTTCTATTTGTTCGTATACTGATCAACAAAAGCATTAGAAACATGACTCACAATATCAGTATATATAAACTAGAGTAGATGGATACAGCACGAGGGTTACCACATCTTCTAGGTGCCTATTTTTGAGAGAATTGACTTCTATTTTCCGTATAGTATAAAATAATGGGTAAAATCCTCTTTCTTGAGCCTTGAGCATTCATTCTTGGGAAATGGTAGTAAGAAACATAAAGAGCAGCCATAGATACATTCATAGGGAAAGATTTTATCTTAGTTTGTGAATTGAAGTATACAGTGTTTCACATTACAATACAAATGTTCATATGAATATATATAAAATACCCAAAACCAACCAAGTAAACTTTATTATTTCCTTGGATATAGTGTCATTTTCTGTTACTAAGTACAGCACAGTGTACAAAGTGTTTGGGTTTGGCTGTCTGTTGTCATGCTAATTTGTTGTGTGCGAAGTTAAAGCAGCTTTTAATTTAGAACTAAGAGTAACAAAGTGTATGTGAAAATCCAAGAGATTAACCAATAGCACCAGTCATTCAGCAAACACCAAATTGAAGTGATCAAGAAAGTTTTGGGACCAAGAAAGAGGTAACATTCAAATGAGTTATCAGCCACAAATATTCAAAACCAGAGTGTCTGAATGCAAATGCATCCTTCCACCCCCAAAGATTCTGCTGTTTTCCTCTGATATTTTATGAGGCATGTCCACAAATTATTTCAGAATTGTTGCTGTTTATTTTTCTGTATTGATTATTTTTCTCAGAAACTTCCTGAATTTTATGGAGAATTCTTTTTTCCTTTCCCTTTCCCTTTATAAATCATCTTTGAAGGATATATGGATGTGTTTTAAGATACATCAGCTTTCAAAATTGCCTCTCCGTTAATTCTAAAGAGCTACAGTAGTTCAAAATGCAGAAAACATTTTAAACCATTATGTGGGCTACCATTTTTGGAAAATTTTGTAAATTTATTGGATTATAAATTCAATATTAAACTTCATATCAACACTACATGACACAGGTATTCAAACTAACAGTTGAAAACTGAGTGTTAAACTTCTTTCCCTCACTATTTTTGTCTACTCTTCTATTTATTGTCTTATTTAGCTTCCCATTTAATAGCACAGTGGCAGTAAACAGACTAAGTCTTAAAATGTTATTTTAAAAATCAGTAAAAATACAATTCTAGCTTCTTCATAGTCTTCCACTTGTCTCACTTTCCAGTGCCCATCTTATTTTAAAGCAGAAGATAGTGATTTCTTCTTCTAACACGAGGTGGCGTTAGATTAACTGCTGAAGTCACTTCCCAGGAGTCTCAAGCCTTCACTGGTCTGCAAGGTGTTTTTTCCATAGACAGTATAACTAGAGTATGACTAAGTGAAAAATCAGAGATTTTATTTTATTTTACTTACATGATATAAGGGCAAAGAGGTAAAATCGTTCTTACCTTTGTTCATATTTAGGAGATCTTTGTGGAAATAAACTGGGAAGAGGTGAATATAATTATTCTAGTGATGAAGCTTTGTCTTTAAAACATTTTCTTGGAAATATGTATGTATGATGATACCTTTCATGTGTGTCTAATTCTACTGTGATAAAGTTCTGAAATATGAACTTCATAAATAGTCTGATTGAATTCTTCAGTGCAATCAGGGAAATATAATAACATTTTTGTTTTTTTTATAAGAATTTGTTATATTTAAAGCTGCTGACCTAAAATATCTGAAAAACTCTGAATGCTCCTCTTCACTGATGTGGATCTTGCAATGCAGATAATTTATCTCAGTTTTTTAGAACTTAGTTCTCCTTTAAAACATATTCACTTCTGGAAAGTACACAAAAGATTTCTTTGGGAAATTGGGAACAACATTCTTGTGTTTGTGATTTTTTTTCTGTTATTGACTGTGGTGGATTGAGCTTGGCCATCTGCCAGTGCCCACCTTGGTGTTCTCTCACTTCTCTTCAACGGAACGGGGGACAAGGTATAAAAAATCTTGTAGGTCAAGATAAAAACAGGGGGACCACTTACCGATTTCTGTCATGTGAAAAACATTTGGGGAAAATGAATTTAAGTTTTTGTCTATTAAAATAGATTTGGATGATGAGAAACAAAGACTAAATTAAAGAAATGCTTTCCTTTTTCCCAGGTTCATCTTCACTCTTTCATTCCTAACTCCTCTATCTCCTCTGCTCCCCTGCTAAGCAGCACAATGTGGGTGGAGGGGTTGTAGTCAGTTCTTCTCTGCTCCCAGCACATTGAGATGTGTCCAGCCTGACTCTGAGTGAAGTCAAAATTTGGTCAACAGAGGAACTTAGACATTCCCCTCTTTGTTTAGGGAGTCAAAGCCACAGGCTAATTTTGAACATGACATTACAAATAGGTAAAACTGCTGTCTGCAGTGAAATAATTCATTATTGTAAGGCAATACAATAATGGTTTAATGTATACATGATGTTTGCTTAGCCATAATTTCCGTAAGATGTTTTTATGAAAGATATGTTTGCTTTTGTAAGATAGAGTTGTTCTCATGGATTTCATTCCACCCTTTGACAGAAGCCAAAATAAAAAGAAGGCCAAACTAAAATAGTGCAATATTAAGGCCTTTCAGATTTAGCTCTAAGCTATCTCATGGTTTAGTATAGCTTCATGAAAAGGTGTCTGCTCTTGTGTTTAAAGCTATATATGCGCATTAAGCTACTTCTGAAGATAATGAAAGGATGAATGCATCCTCAGCTATTCTCATGGCTACGGAGATATGAAAAGAAGACTTTCTATAACAAAGGGTGTGATTCTACATTCTTCAAAGTACTATTTAACAAGGGAAAAATGTAGAGACCACAAAAGTTAGGCTCCAGAAATAGAGTTAACTCAAATTGCTACAGAGAAAAAAAAAAAAGAAGTAAAAATATCTCACTCCTTGTTTCAGAACAGGTATTCACAAAATTGCAACAGGAATAGAAGATCTGTGTCTTTGTAATTATGTGACACCTCATCTGTGGCACAGAATATTTGTTAACAAACAGTCCCTTGCACTGTATGCTCAATAGCAGAGTGTGTATATGTGTAATCAGCTGTATGAAGCGATGAGAAGTGCATTGCTAAACACTGAACTACTGAGATATGTTTGGAACTTGATGTGAAACTACATAATGGGGTGTACAAACATGCCTTCTTGCACACACATGGCTCATTTCACCCAGATAAGGGAGTTAATACCATAGTTGGCCTCATTAACGCATTTTCTGAGAGATGATGGGCTCAAGCTAATGCCTGGCATAAGCTGGATGAGCCTTGGAGGTATCCTAATTTGCAATGTCAAGCAGTACCTTTCAAGTTGCTGATCTTAAAGCCAGGATTCTTGAAGTAAATAATGAAATATACTTTTCCAAGTGCCTTAAAAACCTATGCCAGACTTGTTAAAGGGGGATACTGCCTTGAAGAAATGCCAAAGATGCTTGAAATATTATAAATAACACCTAGACACAATCCAGCAATTATCCAAATCCATTATAATTATCTCATTCTTTTCAGTAATCTTTGAAAAAAAACCCTAACCTTAATGTACGATAAAGTTAACTCTTGATTTACAGCTGTTCCACTGTCGTGGTCTCTATGTATTAGAGAATCCATAGATCTGAAGAGTATTGCAAATTGCTTTCTACTGTATGTATAGTTAGAAGGTTCATGCTGAAAACATAGCTATAATCTGTTCAAAATACTATGTATGTGCAAACTAAATGGATGTATGCATACTTTTCCCATTCTTTCTTCATTAAAAGTACATAAAGAGAAGCATGCAACATACTTCGCCACCTTGCTACATCTTATAAAATATGCTGTTCATATTGATATGTTTGATTTTATGTTTGGGTCCCAATGGGTGCAAACATCATGAATTTTTCCAAGCAAAAGTTATGTGAACATAATACATAAAATCTATCAGGACTATTTTATATTTATTTGAAATTAATAAGAATCACAGAAGGTCATAAAGGAATCAGTGTTTTCTAGCAATTATACTCCCTTTTAAGTAGGTCTGCTACAAAGTAAAAGATGGTAGGATATTATACAGTTTTATAGTGTAACTGCTCCTATTGCAATGAAGTTTTCATGTTTCATCAATTTTGTTCTGTGGAGCTTTGTCTCATTCCCTTTTCTCCTTTCACTAAATCTTGTTCTTCTTTCACAACTTTAAGACTTTAATTGAATTCAGTGTCTCACACGTTCATGCCACTGTCCTTAATACAAACCACTGCTCTTTTATTCCTGATGCTTTGTCCTGCTTTGTCCTTGGTACAACCTCTCTTGTTTGATCTTTGTATCCAAACTTTACAGAGCTGCTATAAGTTGCTAGAAACAATATATTTCATCAGTACCATAACTTAGTTTTAATTTAGGACATAGGAAGGAAAAAAGCATTTATTTGGCTATTCAGTTCAAACTCTCTAGTGACTGCTGATGAAATTGTCATTGTAAATGTTCTATGCATACTATTCATGCACAGTCCTGTAGGTGAGCATGGTTCTCCCAGTCCCAACAGAAGGACTTTCTGCATTCAAGCTCCTAATTTCTTCCTGATTATGCTGATTGCCACCCTAGTGGGAATCCTGCAGTGGCTCTTCTTCAGTCTTGCCTGCAAGTCCTGTTTGTGTGAACAGTTGATCATAACCCATTCACTGGACTCTGTGCTTAGTTGTTCATTCTTTTCTGATAAATATGTGCTTACAAAAAGTGAAATATGTTTAGAAAGACAGGATTTTTGAAGGTGTTCAGCTCATAACCTGATGTTTATAGAACTCCCTTGAGATGATGATGCATGTTTTCTTTTGTAAGTAATCAACATCTTGTCTATCATATGCTGAGTATCCTAAAAGTCAGACTATCATGTTAGTGCTTGTTATTTATAGGTGTTTTTTTAAAAAAAAAGTGTTCATCTAAGTGTATAACCTAATTCACATTTGTGTCCATCTTTTTGGCTATATTACTTAAAGCAAGTAAGAAGCAAACATGCATTTTGGCCTTATGCTTATAAGAAGTTGAGTTTGGTAAAATTAAAGACGTAGTAGACTAAGGAATTAGTTAAAATAATTAGAACTGTGGTGTATATGCATCTCTTCCACTCTTTCTCTCTCTAGAAAGAAAGAATTTTTTTCTATAGTTAACTATTGCCAAACAATAACACAGCAATGTGGATTACAGAACTGAATCTGACATTGAGGAGTAATAAAACTAAAGAGTCATAAAGAAACTTGTAAAAACAAGGCAATTGTGAATGTAGCAATTTGCAACAAAGAATAAACTCGAGAAATTTGAAGTAAGGCAGAGAAGATAACTGAAGCTAAGATAGGAAATTACAATGTGATTTGGAAGGGATAGGAAGATAAGGGAGGAAATAGTCTGCTCTGAATAGAATAATGAGAGTCCATTTGTGCTCAACAGTCTCAGCAACCTTAGTGAACATGCAACTATGTTTGGAGTTCATAAAATCTGCACACATGATGCTTTATGCTCTGATGCAGTATTTATTTGAGAGTTTCTTCTGCTAAAATGAAGACATTTTCAAGTGTTACAGTATTTATTTTGTTTTTAATTATCTTACTCCCCTCTCTAAAAGTTTACTCCACTCTAAAAGTTTTACAGTTTCTGTGGCGAATCAAGAAGGAAGCTGAGCAATCAATTACCTTAATATACACTGATAATAGTTGATAAATATTTGGCTGAGAAAGAAGGACATCAGGATGCTTCTTCTAATTTTGGAGAATATCAAGCTGAGAAAAGTATCTTTCTAAGGTGCATTTGCTCTTCCACAGAGGCATAGACATGGATTGCATTCAGAGTCAATGTCAGGGAAAACATGCTGCAAAATATTTCATTCTATCTTAAACCACTGAAGATAAGTAAGAAAATTGTGATGAATGAGGAGATGTCTAACCCTTCCTTATCTGGCTGGAACTATGAAGATTAGTTTAGGGAACATGACTAATTTGGAGATGGTTAAAATTGGGCTAAGCTGTTCCTCATCTCCCACTTTCACCTCTGTCTACGTTTTTATCTCGATTTGGTGTTGCAGTTATATCCCAAATGTCCTGATTATATGAACATAAATAGGCCCTTGTACTTACATATTTAGAGGTATACCATAGTAAAAAAACCCCAAACCCTAAATAAACAAAACCCAACAACAACAAAAAAACCCAAACAGCAGCCCCTCCCTCCCCCAAACACAAATAATCCCAACACACCAAAGAAAACAACCCTGTAAAAACCAAAACCCACCCAGAAAAAGTCACTGAAACCTAAACTTACAAGTTTTTAAAATTTAGTGAAAGGTAACTTTAGAGCACTTATCTGTAGTTTTAATATTCATGCTCTATGAGTCCCTAATTTGGCATGAAAATCAGTGGGACAAAGACTTACTGCTCTCTGCACCTGCATACGTATGGTGGAGTACCTCATCTCTTCTGTGTCCAGGAACCAGCTCAAACCCGCTCTCCCTTCCTTCTGTTCTGTGCTTCCAGATTTATTTGAGGGAAAAAAACCTGGAGGTATTAGGAAATATGATAAGAAGACTTTAATCTTGACTTTATGTGTGGCAGAGATACAACTAGAGCATGGACCTAAAACCAAGAATGTCTCGAGTTTCTTTACTCAGAATTCTTTACTGAATTCAATAAGCCCCACAGATTAGGTCTAAATCACCAAGGCTGTTTTTAGGATTGGGATTTTATTTGGCCTCCGTAGGGTCTCAAATGTGTTATTTTAAGAAAAGTGATGCTCAAATGACATTATAAGTTTCATACAAATCACAAAGTTTTTAAATTAGCGTAGATTGTTAATAAATGAAGAAGCCTCTTGTTACTTTCTTCTTTTTTACAGTTGCTTGTTATACTTGAAGGACATGGTGAGTATTCATGGCCCTATATTGACAGGCCAAATCTAGGATTTGTAGAGAGGCCTCACCAAAATTGTCAAGTCCTGATGGCCATTCACCATAAGCCACTTATGTCAACTGTAACCCTACATCTAAAGAACCAGGTCAGTTTCCATGACATAGTTCTCCTGTAACTACTTCCAATACCCATGTTTTCTTCTAGTCATTTCCTGTAACCATGTTCCGTTTGCACAGTAGCTGATCTGCTGGCAACAGTTTTGCTCTGCCATTGCTCTGTTTTACATTGGAAAAGATAGATTGATATGCTTGATCTAACCATTGGTCTTATAACAACATAAGTTTCTTGAGTGATCTTTCCTGTCTTGTCAAAATCATTCAGAGTCTTTGACTAAAAGTTATTTATTCAAAGTCTAATATATGCAGCCTTTGGGAAAGAAATCCTCATCTTGCCGGTACTGTTTCACTCTCATGTTTCACAGCATATATATGGTTCTTTGATTTCCTTCAATGTGCATTGTTTTCAACAGAAATGTGCATAAAATATTACAAATGCATATGTAAAGTTTGATCTGTTCCTGTGCCCATTCTAGTCAACCCTTAGATGAAACACATTGTAATATGTTCTTTATGTTAGCAAGGTTTAAATTATATTTATTTGTGTGAACTACCATGATGAATGCTGCAAAGGAACAAAACATATTATGTGCCTCAAAATGGCTGGAACTGTTGCCAAGAAAACAGCAGATGTTCACTCAATTCACAGCAAGAAAACTGATATTCAACATTTAGAGAACTTACTTCAGAGAATTTATGAATTTTAACTTGGGGTTTTGGAGACAATGTGAACTGAAAGACAAGAGACTTGTTCTATTTTTGGTTTTGTTGTGACTTGCTGTGTGGTCCCTGAGCAGTCACTTCACCTTTCTCTGTCTCCATTTCTTGTTTCACCCTTTTTCTTCTGTCTTTAGAATGTAAGGTTTTTGAAACAGCCTATATTACACATTTGCAGCATGCACAATGAATTCACTGCAATATAAATAATAATTATAATGAGACCAATTTTAACTCTGCCTTCAGCAGACAAATGAAAAAAAAAATCCTCATTTTCTGTAATTTCAGAAAAATTGCTTGTTATTAATGTTCTTGTGAACACAACAGGAGGAACTGGAGATTGATCAGACTCATGTCTTCATTCTATAAACTTTTTGGCTGGTTTTAGTGAAATCAACTGAAAGCTGAGCTGGAGTCCAACCAACCGACAGAAAAGACAGGCTTTTAATCAGGCTTCTCTAAAACGGAGCACATCCATTTGATAAATGAACTAATTAAGCAAATGAATAAGTATAACCTACCACTGTGAATGACACTATGAAAAAGCTTCAGATCCACATTAATACTTCTAGAAACCAGAAAAAAAGGATGGGAAAAGTATAAGTTCAATTCACAAAGCATATTCATGTACATGGAGATTTACCATGGGTAGTGGTCTGGTATAACGCATGCTCTGTGTGTATAAAGCTGACAAGGGGTAAAGAAGTCTGGAATAAGGTTATTTCACTTCTGAGGTTTGTTTTTTAATATCTCCCATTTCACAGGCAGAAGAATGTAGCAATGACTCATGTTCTTTCTGAATGTCCTTTCATAAAAGCAAGTGAAATGCCATGACACCTGTATCCTGATCTTTCCTTGAATAGCCCAAATCCATGTATAATCACTCTAGCAAAAAAATCAAAAAATATTGAATTATCAAAAAAAAATATAAAGAGAAAGAGAAAAACAACTCAGATTCATTTAATATAACCTCAACAGCACTTTTCCTGCTTTGTCTGATTAGACATTTCTAGGATTAATCTGACAGCTTTGGAAATATCTCATTGATTTCAGGGAAGTAGTAGTGGTTCTGGAGACTGTGGGACCTTTTGTAAATATGCTGCCTCTGCCATACAGAACCCTTGAAACCATGGCTTTCTCTAAAAACAGTTATATATAAATCAGACAAAAAGAATGACTATTCAGGTAACCAAAATAATGGGAGCAGGTTTGTTATTAGAACTGAAAAATGAAATTAATTTGGACCCTTGTGATATAAATGCTAATCGCTACTCATGGCTAACTAATCTTCAGCTGTTTATGCAATTCAAGGTGCTTTTTATTTTAGTGTTATTTAGTAAGGTGCTTCTTCTACTCTAATTATTATCTTTTGGAGAATTGTTGAGGGCTATTTTCTTTAAAGCATAGAACATGTATTAATAACCTGTGACAATATCAGTTCCCAAGACCTGTTTTTTTCATTATGAGATTAGGAATCATCAATGAGTTATCAACCAGGAACAGAAATCCAGTTTGTGAGAGCCTCTGAACGGAACCTGTTGAAAAATTGCCATTTCCAGCTAGCTACAAGAACTTTTGCAGAGAACAGTTCTGCACATTTTACACTACCTATAAGAATTAAGGCAAGCAATTAAACAAAAAGGCATTTATCAGTAAAGAAACTATGATTGCACAGATAATATATTATTAAGATTCGCTTACTTCTGTGATGTGTCAAATCCTTTATATTGACTTTACTCTCACAGAATCATAGAGTCATGGAATGGTTTGGGTTGGAAGGGACCTTACAGACCATCTAGTTCTAACCTGCCATGGGCATTCCTCTAGAACAGGTTGCTCAGGGCCCCATCCAACCTGGCCTTGAACACTTCCAGGGGTGGTGCATCCACAACTTCTCTGGGAAGCCCATTCCAGTGCCTCACCAACCTCAGAGTAAAGAATTTCTTTCTAATGTCTAACCTATATCTAATTTCCCTTAGTTTGAAGCCGTTCTGCCCTGTCTTGTCACTACACGTCCTCCTAAAAAGTTTCTATCCAGATTTTTTCTGATTTTTTTTTACCTGTTTAGGTACTGGAAGGCTGCAGTGTGTTTGTATAGTGGTAACCTGTTGAAGCAACTCCAGCAAATAGAGTTTGTTGTATGACTGACAAAGATAATTTTTAGGCAGATTAAATTGACTGTTTTGTGGGTTATTAGCTACATGCATATTCCCATATGTATGAATATGGGAAATAAAAAGAGTGCATTTCAAGTCACTTTATATGTATGGAATAATAATGTCTTTCTGTAGTTATCCTGCAAACCTCCTGTAAAGAAGTTACAAATTCATAAAGAACAGCTGTGTAAAAGATTTCTACATAAGGTAGTTTGGAAAAATGATAAGTGTCTCTGATACAGTTGCAAATTTTTCATATAAACTGTAGGTTACTGCAACTATCTATCTTGTAGTGCTTTACAGACTTGTAGTTTTTAAACCTATGATATGAATCTACGTAGGACATAGTATACATTTTCTCACCATTCATTCTGTGATATGGAATCATAGAATCAGAGAATGATTTGGGTTGGAAGACACCTTAAAGATCACCTAGTTCCAAAATCCTTGCCATGCCAGAGACACCTTTCACCAGATTGGTTTTCTCAAAGCCCCATCCAACCTGGTCTTGAAGACTTCCAGGGACAGGGCATCCACAACTTCTCTTAGTGCCTCACCATCCTCATTGTGAAGAATTTCTTCGTAACATCTAATCTAAACTTATCCTCTTTCAGTTTGAAGCCATTACCCCTTGTCCTATCACTACATGCCCTTGTAAAATGTCCCTCTCCAACTCGCTTGTAGGTGCCCTTCAGATACTGGAAGGCTTCTGTAAGGTCTTCTCTAGGCTTAACAGTCCAAATTCTCTCAGCCTGTTTTCAAAGGAGAAATGCTCCAGCCCTCTGATCTTCATGGGCCTTCTCAGGACTCGGCCCAACATGACCAAATTCTTATGTTAGTGGCCCCAGAGCTGAACACAGTGTTCTGGGAGCAGTCTCACTAGAGTGGAGTAGAGAGAGAGCATTTTCTCCCTTAAGCTGCGCACTGTGCCTTTTTTTATTCAGTCTGTGATACAGTTGGCTTTCTGGCTGAGATTGCACATTGCTGGGTCACATCTAGCTTCCCATCAACCCAAACCCCCAACTCCTTCTCAGGGCTGCTCTCAATCCATTCTCTGCCATGTCTGTATTTGTGCTTGCAATTGCCCCAAGCCACTTGCAGGATCTTGCACTTGGCCTTGAAGTTCATGAGTCTTGCACAGGCCCACCACTCAAGCCTGTATATCTATACTAGAATTAAAACTAGCTGAAATTTTACTTTTCTAGTAAGTGCTTGATTGGCAAGTAGCTGTTGAGTCTTAATTAGTAAAGACACTTGACAGTTGTATGAATCTGTATGATTATTTCCTCATTCTTCCATTTAGTTTATTTTTTTTAATAAATCCTTGTTCTCCATTGGCCATAGAAATGAAAAGGGAATATGAAGATATTTTAGTTCCAAGTCCTCCTCTATTCAAGAAGTTCTGTTTATTTCCTGGGACATCTTGTTTTCTAAAAAGAAAATAACCACCTGACCTTGAACAACAGGTTTTCTTTCTTAGTGTTAGCTTGTTTCTTTTCTTTTGTACCATACATACAGCAGCCAGTGTATCAGGTTACGCTATTCTCTGTTGCAGTTTATTTACCTTTTGCAAACTGCCCCATGCCATGAGAATGAGGAATAAGTAATAAACATTGTTCTCTCCGCTCAGTGCCTCTGTGGCCCCTTAATACATGCGTCAGAGGTTCCTGGTGTAAAATTGCATTAAGTTAAAGTGGGCAGCAGTATAGAGAAATCAGAGTTGGAAACAACTGAAATGCTGTGTTGCAAGCTGAGAGCAATGCTCTTTAGGGAGAAAGAAAGGGAATGTAAAATACAAGGCAAATTCACATAGAAATTTCAAGACTGCTGTGATGCATTCAATATTATCACAGGGGAAAGGAATTCTCTTTACAAGAAGCAGGCTGCCAGTTGAGACCATTAGCCATTCTGTTACCCCTACGTAATAAAGGTAAATCATGTAAGCTGTGCAGATAACAGATGGACCAACAGAGACAAATTATTTGTGATGTGACTGATAACTAGGTCGAAGATGAATTATTGTGAGAAATGGACTGTATTTTAAGAGAGCGCTGAATAGTTTGCAAGATTAGTGAAAACTTGACTACAAAAATGAAAGCAATGAGAGAAATAAAGTGCATCTTGTTATGAACATGTACTGATTCATAAAGAAAAAATGCAGGGGTAAATGGATGACAGAGAACAGAACTGCTGGTAATAAATGGGGAGACAATCACAACAAAATCAAATTGTCCAGTGCCAAGGACACACAGTCCTGGTAACAATTACAGCCATGTCCTACAGACATATATAATTTCCTGAACAAATTAAAATTTACCAAACTAATTTTTTTTATCTTGTTTTGTATACATACAGTTGTATGACAAATCTGTGATGACATCAGTGGTAATCATAGATCTTGAAACAGATAAACAGACATTGCTGACTGTTTGATTAAGAACAAGTGACAGAAAAATGAATGTTGGAGGTGAGCAAAGCATGACTTCAGGGACAGTATGGAAAAGACAACATTTGTTTAATGTTAATATTTCAAACTAGCTCACTTTGCGTAGAAGAATCAACTAGTGGTTCTAATTTTTTGCATAATATTCTACTTCTTTATAATTTAAATCTGATTATTACTTTTTCTATTTTATTTGGGTAAGCACAACAGCCATTGCTGGATACTGGCTTTTGTCATTGGGCAAAATTATTAATCTTTTCTAACTTGTTTTATGCTAATAAATAGAGTGAAATCTCTTTCTAGCTTTCCTATGTATCACATTTTTGTTACATTGCTGATCTGTACAGGATGTGCTTTTACCAGACTCCAAAGGTAGATGCAAGTTTTATTCAGGGTAAGAACTCACTGTTCTGAAGCCTGCCAGTTTTATTAGAATTTTTTTTTTTTTGTATTGAGCACTCTACTGCATTGTAGAGTGATTTTTACTCACAGTATCCCAAAACCCACACTCAAACCAATAATCATGTGTTGATAGGTGAAATTAGTTTCAGAATTCTAATGAAGCTCAGCAGCTGGGAGACAGACAGCTCATCTGAAGATTAAATGAGAAAAATTGCCACTTTTGCTGGTTCCTTTAGAAATTCATTTACATTCTGTCAGCTCCCATTAGGGGTGGAACTGCGAATATTGAAGGAAATATACATGAATTTAGTGCTGAAATGGCAAATCGTGATCAGTTCCTTCTTGCTTACAAAGCTGCCAGAAGATTCTGTGTAGTTATGCCTTTGCCTTTGGAAACAGTGTGTGATAATCTGCTTGCTTTCAACTTCCTTTAACATTTTGAATTAAACATGACCAAAAGAACCAATACCTAGCATAACAAGGACAACAGGGACAACAAGGCAACCCTAAATCTCGGGCTTAATTTTCTGGAACTGTCTCTTTTTTGGTTTGGTTTGGTTTGGTTTTTTGTTTGTTCGTTTTGTTTTTTTTTCTTTTTTTCCTTTTCCCAATCATGCAACTGTAGAGCTTCAGTATTTCTTTTTGTGTGACAGCACCACCACCAACAAAAAAGGTACCACACAATTCTTCTTTCCCTGTCCTTGTTACAGCCCTGATTTTTAATGCACTCAGATCCTCATCATATTGACAAATTTTCATGAGATCTGCTGATGGATCCAATAGCAGAATTAGGTATCTATAGTATGCAGGTGTTGTCCAGTTCTCCACAGACTTTTAATTATATTTATGTAGACCACAAGTAGAGACAACTGTGCCAATGAAAGAAATGCACTGAAGAATTCAACCAGAGAGGTAAAAGACAGTGTGTAAGTGAATACAGGTAAAGCAATGCTACTTTGAACATTGGAAAGTGTAACGCTGTGGTGTTGGAGATTTTTGTTATTTTCTATTGTCTTTAAACAAAGGCCATAGAAGATTAATAATGACATGGAAAAGTGGTATAAGATGTTCAATAAATGTTTTCCTGCTGCACCTGGAGCAGGAAAGTTTAATGGCAAATTCATAGTTTCAATGAAATAGCCATACTTTTTATTTCAGAAATAACTGGAAAAATTACTAAATAGAAAATTATTTTAGGGTCAGATCAATTGGTTTGAATAGCTTATCCCTAACAATTCTAAAAAAACACAATGCTGTTAATTTTTTAAAAAAAGCTGAGTAGATCATTACATATAATCTGGCACTTTGAAGAACATGTTGTCATCATTGGACTGGTACATGACATGTACAACTCAGTTTTACAGGACATGTTAAATGACTTGAGTCACACAGTAGGAACATAACATTTGCATTACACTTGCAAGGAGATGATCATGATAAAGCAAATGATGTTGCAAAAACCAATATAAAAAACAGGCTAAATTGAAATGTTGTGCAACTCTAAATGTGAATATAGAGATGACAAAGATTGGAAACAATTAGAGAAGTTAAAGGATATTTCATAGTCCCTCAGGTGTAGATTTTCAGCTGGTGCAGTGTTTTCAATGTATCAGCAGATAATCATTATTTCCTTTCTCCTCACAACCACTCCTCTAAAAAGATATAGAAACATAATTCAGGATTTAGAAAAAAGCTAGAAGAATGACACAAGTTGCGGAAACCCCATCTCAGAGCTCTGGAATGAAGGGCTTAGCCAGTTGACCTTTATAAAGTTGTTTAAGAAATTTCATAACAAACATGATTATTTAAAACACTAGAGAAATTTGGAAAATAAAAATCCCAATGCACACTATAGATGTCATGGAATCAAATTACTATTTCAAATGCACAAAACTAACATGAACTGATAGCAGAAGGCAGATTAATTTAGTGTCAAGAAACAGCACACAATATCAATCACTGAAATAACTGGTGGGTGCTAGTGGACTCTTCACTTGCAATCTAAAGTATGTTTGTAAAAAGTATAAAGTAGTTTGCACAACACCTATGTCAAAAAGTATTTAATAAAACACTAGTAAGAGATATATGTTTCAAATTTCAAAAATTTGAAAGTTATACTAATTCATACGTACAAAATTTTTGAGGATTTACGATCTGTATAAAAAGTAGTCTCGTGGGAGCTACTGTCCAGTCAGCCTCACCTCTATGCCCAATGAGATCATGGAACAGATTCTTGCAGAACCTATATCAAGGCATGTGGATTTCAGAGAGGTGACTAGAGACAGCAAACATGGTTTCACAATGGGCAAACTATGTCTGACTGATCTGGTGGCCTTCTATGATGGACTGACCACAACATTGGATGAGGGAAGAGCTATGGATGTTTTCCACCTTGACTTCTGAGCCCTTAAAGTGGTCCTACACAACATCCTTGTCCCTAAATAAGAGAGATACAGGCTTAATGGATGGAGAACATGATGAATAAGGAACTGGATGGATGGAAATATCCAAAGACTTGCAGCCAACAACACTATGTCAAAAGGGACATTAGCAAAAAGTGGTGTCCCTCAGGGGTCTATACTGAGACCAGTATTATTCAATATATTTATTAATGACATAGACACTGGGATTGAGTGGATCCTCTACAGGTTTGCAGATGATACCAAGCTGATCAGTGCAAGTGATCTGCCTGAAGGAAGGAATGCCATCCAGAGGGACCTTGTCAAGCTTGAGCAGTAGGCCTAGGTGAACCTCATGAAGTTCAATAAAACCAAGGTCCTGCATCAGTCTTACTATTAAGACCTAATTAAGATGGCCTTAGAACTAAGAGTGGATACTGATTTTAATTACACTTTAATGATTGGTAGATCTTAATTTCCAAAAATTGCCCTAAGTGATAATGAATAATACCTAAAGATCATTTTCTTGTTTGCCAGAATTTATTTTTGATACCTGTAATAGAGTGACAGCTGGGAGGAAAAAACCAAAAAGGGTGAATTTTATTGATTTTTGACCAAGATTTGATGTATATAAAGGAGATTTACATAGATAAACATTATGGATTTGCATTGCTGGCTTTTGTCATTTTTTTTTCACTAGCACTCATATGTTAAGAAGCTTTCTTCATTAATTTCTATACAGGTAAATGACCTATATAACAGCTCTGTATTGTAAACACTCTTTATAAATTGCCTTACATATTGAAATAGCCTCTCCATATAGCAAACTCTCTGTTAATGAATAGTTGAGTGAGTAAAATGCATGCTGAAAAATGAATAAAGATTTTGTAAGGCAATTAAACTCAACACTATGTTTGCATTACTCTAATATTTGCATTACAAAAGAGTATTGTACAGTCAGAAAAGTGATATGAAGACAGATGTGTTATTGTGAAACTCAACAGCCTTCATAACTAACTTCTCAGTTCTGTTTATACCATGCTGAAAAATAATTTGTTTTGAAGCTATAAAATCCAGTATGTCAAGAGTAAACATTTATAAATGTATTACTGATGTACAAGAGCAGCTAATAAGAATGTGAAAACATATTGACCATTTATAACAGATAACTATTTTACAAGAGTGAAAAAATGAATCTGTCATGCAGCTGGCAAACATATTATCCTCTTTCAAATAAAAACCCAAGTTTCTTCTGATATAATTGTATTTTGCATTAAATTATTGTTACTGCTATTTAAAATTTGTATTGAAGTATTGCCTGAAGAACAACTTATTGCCCTATAGGATGTATAGAGTAGAACTTCACAGTATATGATGTGTATTTATTTGAAAAGAAATGCAATAGAGAAGCAAGGAGGTGGAATTTCAATGAGGACTTTGCAGTAGAGAAATAGATTGGCCCAAAGCATCAGGTAATTGGCATGATACATAATAATTTGGTTTCATATTTTTCCAAGTACAGTATTTTGTTGAAGTTTAGGAATTCTACAAAAAAATAATCTGATAGGAACCTTATAAGCCTTGTAAATCAGTTCTAAATATATGGCATGCTTAGGCTTCTGGTAATTTACCTGCACAATCCATCATCAGTTTTGGCTTCCTGGGAGGGCAGCTCTGTAAGTGTGGCTCTGCATGGTGCTAAGAGCCATGCTCTGGTGCTGAACAAGCAAGACCTTGAACTGAATTCAATATAGCTTTGAATATATTGCTTTGGGATTTGTGCTAATGTATCTGCTTGGTGTTACACTGTGCAATGGTTGACATTTTAGAGATAGATTGGCTGAGGGAGATAACTCGGCTGATGCAGCTGCCACATACTTTGATTGCCACAGGGCTGAGGTTCCCACAGCTCCCCAGCACTGTAACACCAAGCAATTTTTCCATGTTGGCGAGTCTTGAACCTTGTGGATAGAAAACAGAAACATGGATTCTGGATTTTTAAGAGTACACAATTTTAGACAACCCACATCTTTCACGTTTGCTATAAGGCTCTGTTATCTTCCAATTCTGGATTAAACATGTATTTAAACATGTATTTCAAAATATAAAATCTTTGATTAAATGGAATTTCCCCTCTCTTCTCAGTTCTAATTAAGCATGAAGAATAGAAAAAAATATGAAGTGATGAGAAGATTAATGATAAATGCTTGCTACCTCAGAGCCTCTAGCAGCTACCTTTTTTCAAACTGTGACGTAGAAAATGAGAATTCTGGAAATTAAAAAAGAGACCATAAAAAAAAAAAAAGATAGCGGTTTGTTTAAAATGACATTTTTCAGCCTTTCCAAGTAGGCATCTGCTTAGTCAAAGTAAAATTTTCATGACCACCTTTTTTACAGTTGCTGTAAAAGCAAGTACAAAAATATATCAGTGGGAAGTCAATAGAATTTACTTGCATGATTCTCTTTGGAAAGGTCATCAGAGAATACTCTCTCCTGAGGTTACAGTGTTCAGGAGCGGGCCAGTGAGATTATCATAATTTCTGATAGTAATTACATTTTCAGCACTTCAGAAGCACCCAGTTGCCTCTCCCAACACCGTGACTCTGGGAAGGTAAAATGAAGTATGTTTCCTGAACTTGCATCATCTACTATGACCCCCATGGGTTTAGTAACATGCTGAACCTATAAAACATCATTACTATGGTCAGTCAAGGAGCTCCAATCTTTTTTTCTGCTGTCATTTAAAAGTTCTAGATTTGAAAGGTTTGCCGTTACAGAAGCCATACCCTATTGGGCTATAATTGCATGAATGCTGTCTTTAATTAAATTCAGAACCAGTTTCCCTGGAGCAAATATAAGACCCACTGGTCTGTAATGCCAAGGATCATATATGGCTCTTTTATTTTATTTTTAACCTAAGATAACAAGTTCCCAATCTTTGGGAACAGTGTGTGGTTTATTAAGGATATATTGCATATCTTCTTTGCTACCTCTGCTATTTCACACTTCAGTTCCTTCAGAATTCTTTCATCAGCACCATCTGGTCCCAGTGATTTACTGCCCTGAAGTTTTTTTGAGTTGCTCAACAACATCTTTCTTTGAGGCATCAGCCTCTGTTAAGTCCACTCATTAATTTCTTACGAAAATTATGTTTGAATCAAGAAATTTCCTTATTGCCCTTCCCCGCAAATATGAGTAGAAAATTACATTTAATTTTTGCCTTGCTTCAATTTCTTTGTTCATTAGTTGGTACTTCAAAGGACTAGTAGTTCGGCAGTTTGTTTGCTGGTTTCTGAAAAACCTCTAGGTTTCTTCCTGCCTCTTAAAGATGTTTTGATGATCTTACTTGAATGTCTTCCTCTCTTATTTTCTTCCCTAATTTTAATTTTAGTTCTTTGTGCACATTGCTACTGAGTTGAATGATAGAGCTATGTTTATGTTGATGTTGTTGTGATGTATCATTTTACTACGCTCTCAAGAAAATGAAGATTGGGTACAATTTGGCGCTTAGGACTGTATAGTATAAAGAATTAGTGGATTATTATGAATTTCCCTTGCAGAATGAATAATTCTCTGGTAAGTAGGGTGTAATTTTGCATCTACATTTCTTACCAAGTGTCTGGGTAAATTTGCACCTTAAATCTGTGCGTATGTGTTTATGAGTAAGTTGGAACAGGGAGTGGAGTCTAGGGCAAGACCTCTGTATGGGCAATGCCTGATCTCTGAACATACTTGGTCTTTTTCCTTGTCTCTGATCTGTGCAGTTCTGTAATGGAGTACAAGGGAGCTTCCAAGTTTTAGAATAACAGGTTGCCTTTTTTTTTTTTCCCCATCTAATTTTCCAGAAGGAAAATTATCCAATTTAGCAGAATATTATCAACTTGAAAACCAGCTGGAACCTGGTTGTGTCAGGGGTCACCTTGCCTTAAACTTTCCACTCTTACTTTAACAAATATATTTTCTGGTGTGTTGCTGTCATTTATAGAAAAAAAAAATCAAAACCCAAACAAAAGTGTTTTCTTAGGACTTCAAAGAAATGCCTCAATGACTTGACATCAGAACTTCATATTATTTACATAGGAATGCTAAATATACATTTGATGGCAAGCCATGAAGCACAAAATAGACTGTCAAGCTGTGGCTAAAATATGGAACATATGGAATATAATATTTTGATTCTTTATCTTGACCCATGAGATTTTCACCTTATTTTCTCTCCTTCCCCTACTGAGGAGAGGGAAGTGAGAGGAGAGGGGAGTGAGAGAGCAAACTGATGGATGCCAGACAAGGGCAATCCCTCACACTCTCATTCAAATTAATACTGTGTGTTTATTTACAAAAACATGGTCCTGTCTTTCATTTGAATATATATTTGCCATGCTAATTCAAAGATATCTATAAAGTCACAAGTGTTCCTTAAAAATAAATAAAAAAAAAAGAAATCTTTATATAATGCTTTGTGTGAAGTATCAAATGAGCCAGGATGGTTGATGACAGGTTGATGACAGAAATTTCTGTTACCAGGGTCCTTACTGAAGCATTTACAGCTGGATCTGGTGAGACCTCCCACACTGGTGTTCTGGTCAATTATTGTAATCTGCCTGGTCCATGGGGTTCTGTGTAACCATACAGCATATCCTTTGATGCATACTGCTCTATACTAGGTACAAAAGATTTCCTATCTTACTTATGTACAAAAGATTGTCCCACTGACTACATCTGCAGCTGAGTGGAGTCACCAGAAGAACCAAGTTCTGCCCGGGATATTATTCTACACAGTGATATTTTGAAGCCAATACACACACTGCAGGAGCTGTGCAGGGAAATGTTCACAATGGTGCAGTACAACTACTTGGGGGTGTACTATATGAATTGGTTAAATATGTAATGTGGATGTGGGAAGGGTTTCAGTCAGCTACCTTGTTTCAGATCACTGTTTTTTCAAACTGGTTCACCAGATCTTATCAGCCCATCTATGTAAACGAATAGCTAAGGGGATGTAAACCACACAGGGAATTAGTGATCAGAGAGCACTGGTTGTGAGCACTGACACAGATCTGATTCCCAGTGATGCCATAATTATAACTGTTGGATGTAATGTAATTTGATCCTTATAATTTAAGTTCAACAGCTTCTGCTGCAATGCCAGAAAACAGACAGTATCTTGTTATGGAAATTGCTTTTTTATGCCTTAAAATCAATTTGTAAATCAGTCTATATCTTTGAAAGGCATAGTTCTTCTTGAAGTTACACTGAGTTGTTTAGAAAATTTTCTTCTTTTCTCTTGAGGATCCAACATGTTTTTTAAGTGATTATATAGCCAGTCAGATCAACAAGAATGTCATAGTTCTATTTTCATATCAGGGTAACAAATTATTAGATACATTTGTGTGCACACTCTACCTTCACCACTTCATGTAGGACATGGTCTTGGGAGGTCCCACATTCTTCTCTCGTCTTTTGTATGTGTGTGTTTGTATACGAGAAGACAGGCTTTATTTATTCCACTTGAACTTTGCATATTACTAGGACTGTATGGGCTCTGCTGGGCTCTCATTTCCATCCGTTTCTCTAACTTAATTTCACTGGTTTCTGTTTTGTTTTTTTTGTTTGTTTCCCCCTTCCCCCCCCCTAATTCTAACTCACTATTTTCATGACAAAATATGCATGCATATGCATATTTGATTGTAGAGGGATGTCTTAGTTCTCCTTTGAACTCCTATGTTGTCCAAGAAATAATCCATCTCCTTTAAATTTAGAAAACAGAACTTTAATTAGGAAAAAAAAATATATATAAGGATAACAGTTCTTAACCACAGTTCATATATATATATATATATATATATAT
>WBMV01003457.1:449544-527504 GCA_013396655.1 Campylorhamphus procurvoides
CCTCGAGCCCGTCTTCCATCCTCCTCCCAGGCTGGGGAGAGATCAGAACAAAAGGCTGGATAAGGCAGATAACATCAGGATGTGCACATCCTTTGTGTCTTTTGTTAACCATCTTTACCGACACTAAGGCGTTGGCTCCAAGCGTTTTGGAAGGAATTCCAAACAGGTTTGAAACTCTAACAAGGGAGAGTGTGAATCTCCCTTTGTACTTCTAGAATCTGAAATTGAAACTCAAGAATTGCACTTTGCATGGCCTGATCAGTAAGATTTGTCAATCTTAGTAAGAAATCACACACTTTGTCATGAACTGTGAGTGCTGGTCTCAGGCCTGGACTGGGCTCACCTTGGCAGGAGATCGGCAAGGCTGGGCTGGTTTCAGCTCCTTCTTTGGAGCCAAGTGCCTGTTGCCTCCCTTGCCTAAGCCTGAGTTGTGCCAGTGCCTCTGTGGGAAGGGTCTGGCAAACCCAGGAGGTCTCTGTGGCTGGGTCTGGGGAGGCTGCAGGGCCATGCTCACACTCNCATGCTGGGATCAGAGTGTATGTGTCACCCGTCCTTCTCACTCTGCCGAGAACTGAGCTCCCGACCTGTGCAGAAAACCAGAAACANTGGCAAACCCAGGAGGTCTCTGTGGCTGGGTCTGGGGAGGCTGCAGGGCCATGCTCACACTCAGCTGGGACCATTCAGACAGCAGGAACCCAGGGTAAGGAAGAATATAAAAATTGCCCCAGTAGGACCCCCAAGGCCCAGTGGACTGGCCTCCCACCATGAACATCATGTTCTTCCCCATAAAAGTCTTAGGATATTAATGACATATCATATATAATCTGCTTACATTCACCCAAGGCTTTTTGAGAATGATTGAAACTTTCAGATGTAAGATCCAGAGGAAAGGTGAATATAAGCCAGGAAGAGTAGTAGATTGTTTACATGTAATTTTAATTGTATTATTAACAAAGTTTTTCTGTTCCAATACAGTCTTTTGTACTTTTAGACTGTTCAAACATTAAATTTACAGACAATAAATTCCTAGCTCCATATACCTGGTGGCAAAAGAAACACTTTTTGCCCATAACAAGATTTTGGATGTAACATTTTTAAACCTTATGTTTTTCTTTGATCCAAAAATTTCCAGCTGTGTCTGCCCTGAAATAAAGTCTACATAATCACTTCTCAACTGCTGACTGCTGAGCCTGTCCCCTGGTTCATCTTAGTAAGCTCCATCTTTCTCTGAGTGCCTGAAGTTCCATCATTACTGTCTTTCTATCTGCTTGCCCTACTTGTCATTTTCCAAATGTGAACAGCTCCTCTCTCACCTCCACTTTCTGGAGGATTTGGGTGACTCAGAGTGCAGTAGCTGAAACACAGAAAATGTGTGACTTTCTCTGGACGACCTAGCTGCAGCCTGCTAGAAAAACAAAGCCCACTGGAATGAGTCACCATACAAGCAGCAGCAGCAAAATGATGGGGTTCCAGGATCCTTTTGTAGTTCATTTCATACTCAGACTCACATTGTTCCTTGAGAACGCATTTTCTTTTAACTGATAATTTTTAACTGTAGGGTAGAAATGTTCATAATACCTAAGAAGTATAATGAGTATCCTGATGAAGACAGACGTGCTATATGGATGCAAATTGCTTTCCTTTGATTGCCCTGCTTCGTGAAAAGATACTGCCAAGAGAAACTTTGATGCTTGTACAATGACTTTTTGACTAGGAAAATGTGAGTTTTCTAAAAGCTAATCAAATATTGTCCTGATGTCTTACATCACTGTAGCCCAAACTCAAGCCAAGCATATAAAAAAACCAAGGGACAATGCTAGCATACACTGTAAAAATTGACCTTTTCCTTCTATGTACACAAGTTATTTGGCCCATTAGCATGTTTATTTTTTTAATATGATGCAAACAAACAGTGCAATTCAAATGGGTAAATATTATTGCCTATTTGGAATTGATGTCTATGTGTTGCTCATATTCTATGTAATATCAACACTGCATCAGAAGCCTCCTGCCATGTTCTCTCTTAAAATAGTTTCTTTATTCTGCTCAGTGGTGGCAGTTAATTTAAAAATAGGCATTACCTTTGAATTCACTTATTACACCTGAAAAAAATGTAGTATGATTGTTTGATCCATTACAGTAAGTGCAATGTTCAAAATCAGACTTTACTGAATAAGTTTTAAGGATTTAAATGTTTAAAAAAATATTATAATTCTAAGCAGCTATAACACAGACTGCACCTGGTTATATTTTGTACAAAGATATGAATAAATACATCTATGCAATTAGTTGGTACTTATACAGCTACTTGCAGAATTAGCCATGATTCTTGCATATTTCTGTATAATCATATATTGCCAGCATTGCAAATGGAAGTATGTTATAAACCACTATACAATAATATACATATGTATGCTTCAGATGAATATAAACCTTTGAATTCTAAAAATACATGTGTATCTTAATGACAATCCAAAGTACAATAACACTCTTCAAATATGTACTGAAAATAGTACTCAAGCAAGAACTTAGCATTGCTTGAAAAGATTCACAATGTAAAGCAGATAAATTCTGGAAAGATATATAAATGTATAAACATGCATACATTTATATATATTGTTGTGACATCAGCTGAAGTTTTATTTATTTAATAACACTATACCATGGACCATTAGAAGGAATAGTTCCAATACATAGTTTTCAATTTTAAACAGAATACATGTTCACCAATTTGTGAAGTGGTGTTCAAAGTGACTTTGCTTGTTTTCTAACCCTTTTAGCTCTCATCTTGATGTAGTAAAAAACATGTATGTATGCACTGAGCATACATATTGTAACTTATGTTCGTTGGTTAGTTCACAGAATGGTCTGTTAACTAGTAATAGAATCCGTTATATTTGATTTGTTAAAAACTCTTCTTTGTCCTCATGTAATTCATAGCATATCTTTAAGTAAAAAGAACCATAAGAAAGTCACTGTAGAAAGTCGCTAATCCCATCTATTTTGCACTCAATCAAAGCTTTTTTTCTCTGGAATTTTGAGCTATGCATTTTAATTTTAAATGATCAGGTGTTAACATCTCACTCTGTCTGATAGAAGACCTCTTTAAACACTGCACAGCCTAGGCATTAGAGAATCATCTTGCTCTTTTCCACAGTTATCTTTGTATGATTTTAGAGGCTGTTCCAAATATGCAGGAAGAATTTTCAACTTTTCACTATAACTATTTTATTTTTACTTAAGTACTTAGTGAAATTAAATACATTTGGCTCTTAAATCTATTTCAAATTGATTTGCTGCTTTAATATTGAAATTTCAAAACTACCTGCAATATGCAGTACCATCACATATTTGTTTTGCTGTAAAGATTAACCTTTGCTATATATATAGGGAAACTAAAGAATTCAGTTATTTAGGTAAATAAAAAAGAAAAAAAAAGTAGTCACATTAATAGTGATTGTTAGAAAAAGATTCCAATGATGCAACTCTGGCTTTTCAGAGAAAACAATAATGTTTCAGATTTTCATAAGAATTTTCTTAAAACCATATGCTCTTGACTAGTATCCACAGCTGCTATTGCAGCATCTTTTCAGCTCTACCAAACTTTAATGCAAAAAGTGATCAGAACTTGAATCAGATCCAGGCTTTCTACCCAAATATTGCAAATCTAACAGAATCAGCATCACTAATTCTTTAATAGAATAGATATTTTATGAAACTCGACAACATTAGTAGAGATTTTTTACAATTGTAGATTAAGGCTTTTATGGGGAATCACTAATGACAGCCAGGTTCAATAGAACAAAGATTTCATCTAATATTAGTTTCTGGCAAGTCAATTTGCAAGGTTATTTTTGCAGATTAAATTATCTATATTGGGAGGTCACCCTCTTACTTCTAAATCAAGAAAGAAAGACAGTTACATAATAGCATAGTGCTGTAGATGTATTATTAACCAATCTTTCACAATAAGGAAATTAGCTATTCACCAAGAAGGGGTGAATAAAATAAAAAGGTGTTTTCTAACACAATAAATATCTCTTTGAAGAAGCTAGAGAAAGGCCATCTTAATATCAATAACTGTGTAACCTGTCTGTATCTTAGTATTCAATATATGGAAAATGTAAGTTTATAGCTAAGAGTCAGAGAGGTAAGATACCACAATTTAAACTGGCTTAGGACCTATCTATTTTGGGCTCCATGATGTAATTGTATTCTTAAAAATGTGTCTTCAGACTTTTCATTACTGTCTTAGCTAATCAAAAGCTATCAGTCCACCAGTAGTTGGTGACTTATAATGTTCAGGCAAAAAAAAAATTGGGATTTGAAAATTGCCACTAAGGTGGCAACTGAGTCCTAATATTTTATTTATATTTATGTTTTAGAAGTCTAGTTATTTTTTTTTCCTTCTAAGAAAGGTCCTGAATATAAGTATTCAGTATATAAGATGTGCACAGAGACTGAGATAAAAATTTCTGAGGGGAAAAAAAAAAGAAAAACCCAAGTAATCTAACTTAAAGATGAGTCATAGATTTAATTAAACAATCTCCTCTGTTTCCCAGGAACTTTTGTCATAGATCAGAAAAATCTATGTTTGAATCTCTTCTTCCACTTATCCAAAACCTGATTATCTTGCAGGGGCAACACTTACTCACACCAAAACGACATATGCTGTTATGAAGAAAAATGAAAAATCAAAAAACCTAGAGCTTTTGATGGTTACTTAGTGAACCTTTCAGACCCACCGCAAAGGGTTGCACAGCTGAAAATGGTGCAAGGGCAGCTATCTGAATTTTTTAATTTAATTCTTATTTAGATTTACCAGCAATATGAAACAACCATAGGGAGGTATTTAACATTTAATTAATCACAACTTGATTCTTGACCAAAAGTGGAACTAAAAGGCAACATATTAATCAAAGTAAAGATGATAATAACTGCCATGTTTTTTTCCTCTCAAAATCATTTGTGTTTCCTTTGAAAGTGCAAAAGAATACACACTAGGGAAGGTTTTCTGTATTATAACAGTGTTTAGTCAGTGTCATTATCTCCCATCCTATTTACCTACCTCTCAGTACAGGTCAGTGCTGGGAGTTCTTTTCTATGTCATGGATACCCCATCCCTGGAATTACTAGAGGTCAGACCGAACAGGGCTTTGAGCAACGTAGTGTATTGGAAGCTGTCCCTGCCCATGGCTAGGAGATTGGAACTTGATGATCTTTAAAATTCCTCATACCCCAAACTATTCTGTGATCTTTAACTCGTTTATTCAGAACTCATTTCTCCAACCATGTGTTAGAAAGCTCTCTGAGAGTGGGTTTTCTCTCTAATGGCTATGCCTGCCATGTAGCTGCAGTTCCTGATTGGCAGGTAGAGAGTAATGGATTGTTTTATTTTTAGAGCCAATGTGAGTAATCGCTGTGGTCTTGTTTCTGATGGCAAAATCAAGAGGGAACTGTGGCCACTATAGTAGCAAATATGGTATCTGTGAATTTTTCTAGCTGTAAGTTGTAACAAATAGAAATAAAAAGCTTGAATAGCATTTGAAACCAATCATAAGTGGTCTTTTTAAGACAATCTTATGCATTGACTGCTGACCATTGCCAGGGAAAAAAAATTAAGGATCAGATTGGTGAAAGAAGAAGAAAAATGAGATGGGGGAAAACAGGAACGGTAATGAAGACATGCAAGATTTTTTCAGCAGGATTTAGTCAACTATGTCCTTCATCTTTCTACTTCTATTGCACTTTTCATATTTCTACTTAAAAGACAATTTTCCCTCTACTGCTTCTAATTTTTGTATTGTACCTTGTATTTGTTATGTGTCTCACATACTTCAGTTCTCACTTCTTTCATTATCTTCTTGTTCATTGAGCTATTCTCCTTATTAATTTAATTATATTTCACTGATTTGCCTTTATAATCTTCTGTCATGTCACTTCCCTGCTGTTTAATTCTTACTCCTTTCAAGTAAAGGCAAAAGCAACATTTGCCTTGAGTTCAGTGAGCTTGGGAAAGACCTTTAGCTTTTATGAAGATTTTCTATGATAGCTGAAAGAGCAGCATGGCCCTGCATTATGCTATGGGAGGCTGGTGCTGACCTCAGAAAAAATTCTTCTTTCATCTCTGATATATATAAAATTTACTGCATCATCAATTCTAGAACATTTTGGTGGATTTGGTGTGTTCCCCTGCCCACTATTTTTCTTTTTGGGGGGGGGGGAGGTGTGGAGGGACGGCGGTCGATGTAAAATGGTAATAAGAAGAGTTCCAGCAATCCAAGATCAAAAAGACCATCTGGACCTTGTACTGCAATACTTCTCACTTTCTCACTACCTTGCTGACTTTATAAGCTTATGGAACCAGAGAGATCCAGAGTATAAATAGTATGGACACTAATGTGCTAGTACACAGTAGACAGCAGTATTGGTTTTGGTAGTAGTGAAACTCTTTAGGCCTCTGTGCACTACTTAAATCTGCAGTTTCCACAGCATTTTTTTCACTCTGAGTTTGCACAGCAGCTCTTTATCCATCCATGGAGGCCTCCCGGCATCTTTGTCTGATTTCCTTCTTGGTGGGATGCATTGCTTCTGAGGTTGGAAGATGTGATTTTTGAAATTCAGTCAACATTCTTGGGTCCCTCTGCCTTCCAGGGCTCTATCCCATGGGACTCTACTGAGTAGGTCCTTGAAGAGACCAAAGTCTGTTCTCCTGAAATCCAGGCCAGTGAGCCTATATACTTGTCCTGATTTCATTTGAAGTTTGAACATATTTTAGTGACTTCAGAGGAGCAGCAGAGCAACCTAGTAGTACAGCTGGGATTAGGATTCACACCTTTGCAATTTCAAACCAGTGCTTATCTACCTTGTAGAAAATACAGAAATTAATTCTCAAGTACACTAAATTGCAATTTCTTTACTTGATCTGTCTGGAAATAACAATCTAAGACACTGTCTGGGTAATTCTCTGTCAAAGATATAAACAATTATTTTACACATATTTAGACACATATCCATACGCATAGATACTGAGCAGTTTAACTGATCTCAAACTGTAAGGCTCAGAAATGTCCTAACTTTATAACTGGTTCGTCTTGAATATCTTGATTTGAAGTAGAACAAAGTGACAGGCAGAGTGCCACCAAAAGAAGTACTAGCAACTAAAATATATCTGCAAGTAAGCAGACTGGATGCCAATTTAATCTTTTCTCCCCTGCCCTAGTCATGAATCTTAACTTATGCTTGGATGAATATCAAAGCTAATCATCATTTTATTACTTCAACATCCTCTTCAAAGCTGTACCAAAAGTGGACAAAGGATGAATAGAATATAAATCTTGATTCAGTGATAAGGTATTTATATTCCCAGAGACCTTTCCTACTCACAGATAAAAATATGATATACTACTATTTTATGATTTTCAGGTTTAGTGTACGCTCTACTTATTTGACCCTATTGCTGAAAATAATACTATATATTCCTGAATTTAAAACATGGCTACAGTCCCACTGTGTTAATGGGATAACCCACACAGTTTTCGTTATACAGTAATGTTTACATAAGAGCTTGAAGTTTGAATTTGTATAAAGTTGTCACTTTGAGTGAAGCTGTCACTGAAATTGTCAGCTATATTAGTAAATTTATTCATTTGACAACACTGACTTATAGAATTCACCTAAATTCCTCATCAGCTTTGTTTGCACAATATGTTTCATAGGACAAAAGAAATAAAAGGGTAAGTGGAAAGTATATTTTTTTCTTTTTCCCAAACTTAAATCTATTTCATGGCTAAGGAAAATGAATTATGAAAGTTTATCCCTGGTCTTTTCAGTTAAATATCTGGAATGCTTAAATAACCTTTTTGAGTATTACATCTAACCTAATTTCCTTCACAACTTCACTCTCCATGGAAAACTACAGAAACTCGTGCTGTGAAGTACAGCTGGGAACAGGTCAGCTTAAGTAAGAGGTTCGCTGTATCTTCCCCGTGATAGTACAGCTGAGAAGGAAAGTGGATTGCAGCTATTAATGTGTCTTGGGAGAGTGCTTTTTCTGCCCTTACTGCTGTGGTACCCTGTATATCGTTTTAACACTGATACAGCTTATTTATGAGTTAAAATCATATTCAGAACAGAGTCATGTTTGTGTTCAGTAGTAAAACAGGAAAAAATTCAAATTTCTCCTATGTCAGACCTATATCTGCAGCTCAGTAAGATGCTAAAACTCAGATGAAGCCTCGAATTGCAGAGATTAACTTAATCAGTTGACACTACAATGTGCAACATTTTAAGTGATATAATTATAGATCAAGATTTCAGTCTAAAAATTCTAAGGTTACTGTAGACCACATGGAATGTAAATGCATGCACTTCTATCAGTAACAGATTTACCTCAAGTGAAAATCACATAACTGTCATTGTCCTCACTAGGGCATTTTAGAGTTTGATACAATAATGGGAGTTATACCTTATGCTTAAATTTACTTATCACCCAGCACCAGTATAATCACTTCCAAATCCTCCTTGTTTCCCTGAGCTGGCACTCTCCCCACAGCACCAGCATCATTATCGAGTATTTTTGTGCCAAAAAGCTGGCATGAATAGAGGTCTGAACACCTACAAATTCAATTATTCACTGAAACAACCCACAGACAGAGAAGTGTTTATATAATATCTTTATGAAAAATTGATGAAGAAACATGAAGTGCCTTGTCCAGACCCATGGAGCTGTCAAAGTTAGTGCCAAGGCTGGATTCACTCATGATTCATATCCCTGTTCTCTAAACTCAAAAAGGTATCACTCAACGTCTATGAAAGCCCCTGACTGCAAAAAATGAAACCGGGATGTTCCTGTAATGTCTCATAATATTCTAAAATCTTTGAATGCTGAGAAACATGTGTGAGCACTGACCAGAATATAGGTACGAAACCCATGGGTAAGTCACAAAAAGGAACAGACAGTTGGGCAAAATCTTACATTTTGAAATTACAGGAACACAAGGCATAAGCATATATGTCTCCACAGAAAACTTCATATTAGGAAAAAAATTTGACTTGAGATAAAGAAATCCAAGAAAATTCTCATAATATCATTTGGCATTTAGATTTGGATGCTGACATGGGTTTAAAGTAGGATTTACCCTGACAAGGATATAGCAAGTGGTCTAATACTGTGTCTTACTTCTTGAAATTTATCAGTCATAAATCAGCTATTTCTCTCATCAACCTAAACCAGTTTTCTGCTCAGTTTTACTCCAGATCCTTGCTTCCAGTCTTCTCTTTAAATCACATAGGTTTTTGAGTTGCACCTAGCCACTTCACATTTTAAATCTCTTCAAGTTTTACGTCGATTAATTGAGCTCACCATTTCCATTGTTCACTTAGACCTGCATCAGTTTTTCGACTTGCTTTATTTTCCCTGTCTGCTTCAATTTCTAAGTTTAAATCACATCAGTTTTACATCAACTTTTCAATCTCTCTTATCTCAGACATCTATTTTTACATCTTACTTTAAATCACATCAACTTTCATATTGATGTAATTTATATAACCTATTATTTATTCTTGGCATATTGACTTAAAAAGGATTTCCAATTTGTTTAAATCTCTGTGTATATGATATGTTTGCAAGACCTTTATGTGATATACCAAATTAAAAAGAAAATAAATTGAAAATTGTTTTCCATATGGAAATATGGTAGCTGGCAACACAGAATTCCTCAAATAAAATGTTTTTCCTCAAGACCTAAACTAATCTTATGAAATTAATGGGAGTCTTCCCAAGTAGAATTTAGGAAAAATGCAAAGAAAGCATTTTAAAAGAAATATGCTCCCACACTAATAAACTCAAATACATTTTCACAGGAAAGATCAAATATGAGATAAATTTAGGATAAAAGTTAAATTTTAAAATAGACATAAATTATAAACTGATGCTATTTAAGTAAAACCTGTTTCTAAATTACAAGATAAGTAATGTAAGCAAATATAGCTTACCAAGCTGATCTGAAAGAAGGAAGATAAGACTACATTTGGCTTTGACTTACTCAGAAAAGCAGAAAAGAGTCAACTAACTCCACTACAGTAACTTCCTCAGGAAAAACACATATCTGCCCTTTTTTTTTTTTTTTTTTTGACATGCAAGACAAGGAATGCAGATGCAGCTTTGGGTTTAATGGGTTTGGATTTTCAAGCATTTACTGCCTGATATTTTATTAAATCTTTCAAGTTAAACAGAGATGTTAGATCTTATTACTTAGCTAAACAGGCAAATGGATTGAGATGCAGACAACACTCTTTCAGTTTGGAGACTTTCTGCTTTTATCCTGAAATACGCATCAGATTGGGTGTTCTGTTAAATACAGCTCCCTGAGCTAGTTACCCCCCTTGCCTTCAGAACCAGTGTTCTGGGTATCCCTCATCTCATCAGCTGAATGACCCTAAAAATGTCTATTTCTTTGTGAACAAAAAGTACTGACTAAATAAATCCTAGGGCAATTAGCTCAGGCATAGAAGTCTACACTGTAGGTGTCTTCAGCTAGGCAAGATGCTGCACAGCCCTGTGCATAAAGCACAATGCCATGCACAAGAGCTCCCATCCGATGGAAATTTCCATGGTGCTCTGCTGTACAATGATGTGGCAACTTGGCTGCCAGCTTGAGCTGACCACAGGTCTTGAGTTACATCAGTGTGAAACATTAGTATGTGAGAACAGTGAACACAGTACACAAAAAAGTTCAGATAAATCCTAATCTGTGTTAAATGGAAAATGGCCGAACAGTAAAAGAAACCAAAAAGCAATACTTTTTAGAAAGATCAGACTCACAAGGATGTGACTGCTCAAAAGTTGCACAAGGCCTGCCACTCATTATCTCTGACAGATATACAGTGGATGCTACTTTTGTGATTGTCTTTGTTTCCTTTTACTTAAATTGCACAGTTTTCCTTTGCCAAATTTGCTCATAATTCAAATGCTTTTTATTTTTCTTTCCTTCCCTTTTCCAATATTACTTCTAGTTGTGCTAGTTTTTACATTGCAGTTTTATACAGTTGTTTTATAATCCTTTTTTTTATCGCTTGGCCAAGATGTCATATAAGTCATTTATACTCAGGGAAAATCATAGGTCTCAAATTTGATAACTATGACTTCTAATCAAAAATATGGTAATGATAGTTATACAGCTCGGACAGGCAACTGTGATATCTACTGCATAAAAATTCATTGATCAGGATATAATTAATATCAAGCCTAATCACAAGTGTACTACAATAATGTGACTAACAACAGTATATAAGTACTTTTTAGTACTGTGATAGCATGGCCAAATAAAATGTATAGATATTTTGCACAAATACGTATACAATGTGACAACCTAAGGGACAAATGAATATTTGTGTGGTTGCTCTTAGGAGGCATTCAAATCATGATTCTTTCGAGTTACAGAATAAGGAAGGTAAGCACAAGGGACTGTAAATAAGCAACACTTCTTGTCAAATCCATAAGGATGACTGGAAAAAACAAACCCAAACAACATTAGAAGCACCAGGTACAAATAAGAACACCCTTTGGGGTGGAGGGTTGAGCAGTATAAATGCATCTGGAATAAGCAAGGAAGACGGAGAAAGATGACAATTCCACTTCATAGTCCCAACTTCCTGTGTCAAAGATCTTTCAAGCCTACTCACCTTGGCTACGGGGACTAAACACACCAAGGCCCATAGCTATTGTTTTTAACAATACAGCATCAGGTCCATGGACCAGATATTTTTTCACTTCCAGAACAATTTCTAATTCCATAACTGAGACAAACTTTAATCTATACACAAATATATTTGGTTGCAATACTCAAAAAGTTATCATATGAATTGTTATTACTTTGAAATAGATATGTCTAGAAACTTGTTCAAAAAAGCAAAAAAAAAAAAACAAAGATAAAATGTGTGAATTACAACTGCTACAGTTATCTCTGTATCAGAAATTCTTTAGTATCTTGAAAGGAAGCATGGTATGTTTTAAAATTATTTGGTTGAAATTGGAGGCTTAAAGTAATTATAACAAGAACAGCTGAATGACAAATTATTGTTGCCTAGTGCATAAAATGATATGCATAAGAAATCTACTTATAATATATGCCTAACCATGACAATGTTTGCAATCAACAGCATAAAAATTTTAATAATAACATTTTGCCATGGACTTAAAAAAATGTTTTTAGTGACATAGAAAGTTCTTCTAATCTGGTAAGTTTTCTTAAGGAGAAAAAGACTTTCTCAACAGGCCTCTCTCCTTGGGTGGTATAAACAGTGAAGTTTTTGTTTCCTAAATTAGGTGGGAAGGCAGATACAGAAAGAATGAGATTATCAGGGCAGATCCTTTGACATTTTAGTGTAAGGACATCTCTTTTGGTTGTTTCTTCTCCATCCTTTCAGCTCTTTCCTAGGAAGAGGAAAAGGTGATGAAAAGGCTTTGAAATATCATCTTCATCTTTCAGTCCTGGATCAGAGCTGAAGGTCCTGCTGTAAACAATTCCTTCTGCCCCTGACTGAAGGGGATATGGTGGGAAAATAGGTAGGGAAGAGAACTGCATCTGCCACAAACCAGATGATGTAAAAGTGATTGATGTAGGATCTACATATAAAAATGAAATCTGTGAAGTAGGTAGAAGAGCTTGTAAAATATGAGAACTGGACAGCTTAACTGATGAAAGGAAAAGGAATTACGATCTGAAGGGCAGAACTTATTTTGACAAACAGGTCTAATTCCAGAGGATTGGCATGAAAATATGTAGGAACAAATCCTTCAAGGCTGTCAGAGGGATAAGCAAGGACAAAAAGTCATCTTTCTGACACATGTGAGGCAAATTGTATTATTACATAAATCCCTTCAGGAAGAACCAGGAATTCCAGAAGCAGGAGACAGATAAAACCCCACACAACTCCTCCGCTGTATCTTCATCTCCTTTCAGTGACCTAATATTAACAACTGAGTAAATGGCAACATCTGTTAGAGCTGATCCTGGCCTAGGTGTGTGGTAATTAACCAGACTGTGACAAACAGGTTCAAACTGGACAGATAAGCATTGAGTTCATCCTATAGTTTTATGTCAACTAGGAGGTTACTGTATTTTTATTTTCTGTGATTTCGCTACAGATTTTCACAG
Source organism: Campylorhamphus procurvoides (assembly GCA_013396655.1). NCBI lineage: Eukaryota > Metazoa > Chordata > Aves > Passeriformes > Dendrocolaptidae > Campylorhamphus > Campylorhamphus procurvoides. Next base: position 462,705 of record WBMV01003457.1, read on the forward strand.
AAGTTGTAGGAACTTCAGAAGAGTTTCAGTTGCCTCAGCTTAAAGCCGTGGTTTCATTTTATACACTCTTAAGTCTGGCAGATATGACAAAAATAGTAAATAAGTGTGTACCCTTCTGCAGAGGCTGCTGGGGGTGGTGACGTGATACCTGTATTTAATTACTTTGAAAATACAAGCATGGGACAATATGGGAGGCCCCAGAACTATAAACTGCCTTCCAGTGATCAGCCACCTCTTATCTCTGTAATAGTGTGGTGAGAGATGGGTATAAGAAGTTTTAGGGAGTAACACAACAAAGAACATGTGTATCCAACGTAAATGAAACACGTCATAGACAACAAATTCACATCTATGTAGACTTGGAGACCAATGAAGAATGGGCAAGGTGTAAAATGTGTCAGCAAATATAAAAATGTTCTTAAGCAGCTCCTAGAGGGAAGAGTGAAATCACCAAGATCAGCATCACAGTCTCAATAAAATGAAGATTCCCCCCATAACCTCCTGCCTTGTGAAGGATGCAGAGGGACATAGAATAGATAAGCAATACACTGGAAAAAGGTAGTTTGTATATTTACCATTTTAACTGTACATATTGTGAACTATATTTTTTAGTATAATTATAACCAAAGTAGAAATAATAATTTGGTTAGTTTGTCAGGTCTTTAGTCTCACTGAAGATATATTCTTGATTTTGAGTTTAAAGTGTGTTCATTTTATTCATTACATGCTTTTGAATGGAAAAGACTAGTGGGGCTTTGAGAAAGGGAAGTTATTATACTCTAAAAGGAAAAAAATAAGATAAATACCCACTTTGGTTGAATAAGGATTGTTTAGAAGGACATCTTAATTTTAACAAATCATGATCTTGGAGGAAGAATGAGACATGAACACCATTTTATGAGTTGGTGAATCAAAGCCTTTTGACCCAAGAAAAGTAAAGACTCTTCTGGTCTAATCCCGGTTACAAGACTTGCAAAAGAGGGCTAAAGTTTCAATGTGCAGACAGGAAATAGAGAGCTCTGAATAAAATACAAACAGGTTTTATTTTATATTCATGTGAGGTTCCTAATTTTTTAACACCTGACAGTGATTTTTTCCTGGAATAAGAAAATTTATTATAAATTTGAATGTAGCTTGTTCAAGGACACTTGTTCTCAAGATATGTGGCAGAATTGTCAGCGTATATATTATTACTCAGATGGATTTAGGTCTTTGTGTAGAATAGATTTCAATTTTGTAACTATAAATATTTCTTTACACTGAATTGGATCCTAATTTGGCAAATGTTCTCATAAGTCTCAGCTGAAACTATTCACTATTTATGATTTTAATTCCATAACCTGTCTAAAAGCAGCTTTGCTAATACGACTGAGCTATCTATAGAAGCAGTCATTTTTATTGTTGTGATTATACACTACTTTAAGAATGACAATATCATAGAATTACCAAGGCCAGAAGAGGCCTTCGAGATCATCTAGTCCAACTGTCAACCCAGCACCATCATAATCACCCCTAAACCATGTCCACAAGTGCCACATCAACTCCTCTTGAACACTTCCACCACCTCTCCAGGCAATTTATTCCAATGCCTAACCACTGTTTTCATGGGGGGAAAAAAAAAATCTAATCTGAACCTCTCTGGCACAACTTAAGGCCATTTTCTCTCATCTCTTCACTTGATATTTAGAAGAAGAGACCAACTCCCACCTCTATACTACCTGGTTTCAGAATTTAAGCAACAAAAATCCTTAAAACTTGAGAGGTGCACAGAAGACATTTGACATCAGCACCTTATACACAGAGAGGGCAATTTCTAAACACTTGAATCCTGACAGCAAAAAATGACAGCAAAGTGTAATGTAAAGTTTTACTGAATTGTTAAGAACATGGCACAAGTAACATCATAAATTGATCCTGGTTTTAATTTTTTTGAATTACTTAGAAATTATTCAGTCATCAATTATGATGTTGAAGAAAGCTAAATGTGTACATTTCACTTTACAATTTAGAGAGAGGTTTTAGCTCTTGTTATTTTTAATCACATCTCTACTTTGGTTACAGTCTAAAATCTGTCATCCAGAAATCCCTGAAGCTTACAGTGTTTTTAGTCTGCTGAAAATACTTTGCCTTTGGCTGCCCTTAGGGTTGAGGCTAGAAGTGCACAGGGAAGTATGTCAAGGTCTTGGATGGATGCAGAAAGAACTCTATTGGGTCTGTTGTTCTTTAGAACATTTTCCTTGAAGGAGGGCAGATAATCATCAGAGTGTTTGAATACTGGGGAAAAAACCCCAACAAATTCAGTGCGGAAAAATAATAAAAAGTAAGTGCTTGTATTACTTTAAAGCTCTTGTATTCTGCACCTGAGCGAAAACGTCAAATTCTTTCACTAAATGCATAAAACCTCAAAAAATTCATAGATTATATGAGAATAAAATCTATGAATACACTATAAATAATTACTTCACTCAAAAGAAAAAAAATCCTCCAAACATCCAGATTTTACTGGTTTTACTAGCTTCTAAATGTTGTAGTAGATTTGTTTTCATTAGGACCATCAATAACTTTTACATTTCCTCATGGAGCATTTGGCTACTTTATTTTCCTCTCCTCATCTTTAATCTTGGTTGCAAATAAAAAGGTCAGAATCCTAAAGGTAAATGAAACACTATTTTCCTCAGATCTATAACAAACAAGTTGGTCTACATACAATGTGCATTCGAGTTATAACTGTGCACTGTCACTATTAGTGATCATTAATGTGTACATTCAGTGATCCAAAGTGTGTTAGCTGCTTTGCAGAGGAGCAGCTGAAGTGTGTTCATTGTGTGGTACCTAAAATTCTGCTTTCTCTCTGACGCTGTTTAGGTGAGGATATGAAATAGCAGCAGTATACAAAGACAAAAAAGGAAACTCAACGTCATTAACTATATTAAATGACTTTCTGAATTATTTATTTTGGAAAAAAAATTACTGAACTAAATGATTACATTTTTTATGGAAATATATATAGGGAATATTTATATTATCAATAAAGGATGCCTTAGAGTGCTGAACATCGAAAAATAAACATATACAGGTTGGATGTTCTGAAGACAGTCTGGTTTTCCAGGTGCTTTGACCTTCCTATCACTGTGCAGCCTAAGAACTTATTTAAATGTGGATATTCTGAGTTACCAAGGCTCTCTGCATCCCCTTGAGTGAATGAGGTCATTATTCTTTAAATCAATTAATTTAAAAATATTAGTTGCATTTCTAAATGTTAGTGCTTACAGCATAGTGCTTAATTGCTTCAGCAAGAACAAATGTTCTGATTCCTTGAGTTGTTGCATTTCACTGGTATCATCACAGTCATTGCAAGCATAATGGTCTCCACATGAACAGGAAAAAATATGCTTGGCACAAGACCCAGTCAACAAAATATAGAAGAAAGTCAGAGTAGCAGAAGAATGAAAATAGATGAAAGAAGCTGTGAACATTAGAAATGACACTCTCAGGACTGTTAACCATTTACCAGTTCTGCAATTTGATAAATTTTGTATATATTTGAATTTGAAAAGGAGTAGTAAAAAGCTCAGGGGTTTAGAGCACTGGGAGCAGTGTAGAGGTGACCGGCTACTACTCTGCAGAGAAACTAATTTTTTCTATTCAGGAAGAGAAGGGATGTAACGAGCATGTCAAGCTAACAACCTATTTCTGCTTTACATTAGCTTCAGGTTAAGCATAAGGGGTTTGAGCTTCTGGACAGGTAAGTTTCACAAGATATGTATATTTCTTTGCCATTGATATACCTCAGCTGAGTTTGTGGACAAGTAAGAGTGAACACCATAAGGATGGACATTGACATTTACTACTGGAACACATAAGCAGAAAGCTAAATATCTTTCCGATATTGGATAGGAAACATTTTCTAAAGTTCAAGACTGAACAGAAAAGATATTTTTTATATAGAAAAAGATAATTTGGGGAAAAAAATTCTGCACTTTGTGTTTACAATTTAATGCCAATGTTTATTTTAATGTAGGTAAAGTATGATCTATATATATAATTAAATCTCATGGTTTGTTGAGCCACATGCGATAAACTCAGTGAATCACTTTAGTTGCAGCCTTGAGAAGAATTAATTATAATACTATATTCACAACAAGATTTGAACACTTAAATTTGCATAAAAAATGCAAAAACATTTCCCAGATCTTGACTGCCTCTGAAATATAAATAATTGCATTTGCAATTGGGAGAAGCTGGTATATTGCTTGTTAGCGTAGTGACTTCATCCATTCCTAGTGATCACAAAATTAAATGTTATGATCTCAGTCTTCCTTCTCAGTGTGTCCTCTCAGGGTAACAGAGATATCACCCCTATTAATAACTTTGTAACTTAAAAGACTTACTGCTTAGTCACGTGAGTGAGCTGTGGTAATGTGAAAAATGCTAGCAATTTCCATACTTTGTGCGACAGCTGGGTGGTTTGCTCCCTGTTTCCCGTCCCCCCTGGCCACGTGGTCCCAAGACATCCCTGCAAAAAGACACACAGAGATCACAGGAGGAGGAAGCAGAGAGAGAGTTTATTCACATGGCTAGGGGTATTTATAGGGCTTTAGGGGATGCTGGTCACAGCCTATAGAATTCAAGGGTTAAGAACCAATGGGGAAAGGGTTAACAATGGACCAATAAGGGGGCTTTTCACATCACCTGGCCAAGGTAAATTCTTGCATACTAATTAGGAAGATAAGGGTTTTCTCGCAAGGGGTCTTGGGAAGAAGAAGGGTGGCTCAGGGAAAAAAAAAAGGAAAAGACTCCATTTTACAATACCGTAAAAGAGGCATTCTGGCTGGTTTATTCATCTTCTTCACAGGTCCACTGTTACAACTTTGTGCCTTTGGATTATAGTATCTGGAAATATCTGCATACACCCAAATGCCCACAATTCAATGATATACCAATCAAAGTGGTTTGTTTTGTTTGGTTGTTTTTTGTTGTTGTTTGGGGTTTGGTTGGTTGGTTGGTTTTTTTTTTTGTTTTTGGTTTTTTTTTTTTAAATTTTACAACTTAGCAACAGAAAGATTTAAATGGATGTGTATTCAAAATTCTTCTGGATACAAGTAGGGTATAGTTTCTCCTAGTTTTTCTTGATCATACCCAGATAAATAATCAGGACTTGATCTTTTTGTTTGTGTTGTTTTCAACATGTGAAGCCATTGAAGACATTTTCAGCCAAGAGGAATATAAAAATGAGGATGTAAAAAAGTACAAAAACAATCATGAATATACCATATCAGAAAGAGATAACTATTTTAGGATATCAGAGATGTTTCTCAATTTAAAAATGCATGACTGTGATACCACATTGCTTCATATAATGTGACCATGCAATTTTCTCTAATTGTAAATACACCATGATAAAAGATCCCTGATTGGATTTTTCATATATTTCCATGGAGCTCAACAATAATCATAATTCTATGATGAAGAGAAATTTGAAAATTCTTTTTGTTCTTTCTATACTCTTCTGATTGTTCTCCTTATATAAATATAAAAGAACACTGAGTCAGCAATAATTAAATTTCTTTCAGTACACTGGATAGTTAAACATACTATGCAGTTGGACTAGAAATGCTGGTAATTAGAGTTATGAAATTTGGCTGGAAAAAAGTACATTAATTTCCCTTGATTTTATCACAGTGCTCAAAAACATTATCAAATATAAAGATAAATGCATGAAATCCCACTGATACAAAGTTTTATTAAAGTTGTAAAACAAAGTTAATCAATGGGGGAGAGAATGTAACATAACCTATATTTTTAGTGGTGTCTTTTTGTTTTTCTCTCATGACAAACAAAAGGACATAAGCTTGGATTCAACCTTGGTGTAGCTCCACTGAAGTTAGCTGAGATACACCAAATGTGGTTTTGCCCCAGAGGATTTTAGGTTCATTTATTTTAAATGAAGTCTATACATATTTTAAAAAGAGCATTGCCCTTCAGAATGCCAAAGTAGTCAGTGTAAAAAGAAAGACATCCTGAAAGACAAAGAAAATGTGTGTGATAGGAAGTATTTTAGGATAGAAAGTCAAACAATTTAACCACCTTTCCAGACTCATTCATCTGACTCATTTTGCTTACGCAACACTTGTGAATTAAACTCTGATAAAGATAGGAGAGGGCAAATCATATGCCCTTCATGCTTCTGACTGATTCGGATCCTTCCTGAAAGTGACTGCATCATTCATTTGTTGGGTATGCTGTCATACTCAGGAAAATAAAAGGAAAGAAATTATGACTTTAGATACAGTGCCATCCCCCAGGACAAGAGGGTAATTAGAGTCTTTAGCTCACTTTTTTTTTTTTTTTTTTAATGCAGTTACAGCCATATAATTTCTGTCCTAGGAGAATTATGGGCTGCATGGAGAGATGCATGTTCCATCCTTCTTCCAATTCTTCCTTCCAAGTACGTAGAAAGTTGGGAGAAAATGCAGAGGTTGCAGAGTACTACCTTACTCTGCCATCAGAAGTAGAAGTTCCTCTTTAAAAGGGCATAAGGATCAGTTGCTGTGCTCATATTGCTACATAAATTGCAATGAACTTTAAAGTGTTCAGAGTTCCCTCTTCCATCCACCTGTTGTTTGTTAGCCAGGTGTATGCCCTAGAGTCCTCCTCTTGGCTTTCAGCTACTTCTTCAAAAGGCTGCTGGTCTTCTGTAAGTCCTGAATTTTTTCTATCAGCTTCAAGTTAAGGTATGAGACATCTTAAGGCGTAAGAGTGGCTGTAGCTGGCTGTCTATGGGCTCTTATGAAACACAAGGAGGATATCATTGCTGTTTGTTACAGTCTGAGTGGGATGGACATGAAGGCATAATATATATTTTCTTTCTGCTGTCAGATTGAAACAACTGAATCTACTTTCATATGAGGCTATAGTAGAAACCATATGTCCTTAAACATCAACTGCAGTTACAGGGCTTCTTCTGAGGCAAACGGTGAATATGAATTCCTGCTACTTGTGAGAGCTTTTGTAGGTTTTTTGTGCGTGTGTGTGTGTATGTATGAGTTTTTGTCCTTGTGCAAATCTATTTTCTTGTGACACATTCAGCAGGATTAAGTTTTTCTACAGCAAAGGCAGTGCTTTCCAAGTCATGGTAGGCAAATTTACAACTATGTACATGATATCCGAAAAGGGAGTAAGAAGAAGCCCATTGGGCTGTAGTCAGCCTCCCTTACCAGTGATCTTACCAGTGATATATATTATCAGCATGAAATTATAGCAAGTAGGTTATGTGAACGTGCTGCTTCTGTTTTACACAAGAAACTCTGTGATGTTCAATATGTCTTGTGCAGAAGAATCATTATGACGAAGTCAAATTGCTTACCTACATTGATAACATAATCAGATTAAATTTAGCTATATATTTGGAGGTCTATAATTTATAAATTCTACATGTTTTTTTGACTATGCCTCTACTTGCATTAATAAATTCATTATCAATAATTACAGGAGCTATGAGGAACCTACAAGTCAGTACTGAGACCAGACCCTGGATATATCAAGGTTTTATGTTAGGAATTAATTCACTATTAATTCATTATGGAATAATTTCTCTGCGAAGTAGGAACCACACGAGCCAGTATCCCAAATGACAGGAATCTGAGAGTCTGACAGCAGAAAACATCAAGAGAAGGAAGGCTATAGATAACATATGTATCATAAATATATCTCTTTATATAGGTATCAAGCTGACATTACCTGAGTTAGGCATTCCAGGTGAGACTTGGTTTCAGACCAGAAAAATTCTTTTAGCATACGAGTATTTCAGTTAGTCCCTTGCAAAAGTTCAACCACGTCCTTCCTGTAGGACTGGCAGGATTTTGATCCATAGGTATTACACAGAATGAAAGCTGTAAAATTTTCCCATAAATTCCTATCAGTTTCTTCTGAGTTCTATAATTTAGAAAAAGATTGGATATTGCTACACAATTATTTGGGATGAGGTTTTGCAGATTATGTTTTGCTGATATGCTTCTAGAGCAGCAGGTACAGACACAAGTGACAGGAAGACTGCCAGATATGCTGAACGCATGCTGAAAAATACCTCTTCCTTCCTGTATTCCCAATTCGCTATTAAGAAGATTGATACAGGCTTCTCATGTTAAGTACCTACAGATACCTTAAGACCAGAAACTCTACTGAATTACTTCCTTTCAACACAAATAAGGGTGTAAACTCAATCCATCCTATCTGCATCCAGGGAATGCTTATATCACCAATTTCTCTCTTCTGTAACTTTTAAACTACAGTTTTCATTTTGATTTTAGGAGTAGTAAAGACAAAAGAACCTGTAAGCTGATACATAAATCCAAACTGTATTTTTTTTAGATTGAGGAAACCATATTGTTTGCAATTAATTAAAAATAACAGTGCTATTACAGAACTAAGGCAGATGCTAACACCAATCTAACATAGTTAATTGGCTCTTCTATTTTGATATTTACAATTAGATGTCAACAGAAATAATAGTTGTGAGATACAGAGATGAGATCTCAACAGATGATCAGATATCTCTTTCTGTGACTCAGAATTTTATTGCATTCATTATTTGACATTAGCTTATGAATTCATGCCTGAGTCAAATGAGACCTGCTTCTTTGCTGTGACTCCCTTTTTGCAACATACACCACATGTATTTCATTGAAGAGTGTCTAAAGATCTTTCAGAACACTCGCCTTCTTTTTTAATGCATGGGAGGAGCTGATAAGTGCTGGAAAGATTAAGAAATTTGTTTTCTGGTAGCCTATATCTACCCATTTTTACTGATTTCTAACTAGCTTCTAATTTAGATATTTTTTATGGAGGAGTCTCTGGAGAGAAATAGAATCATACTGCACTGTCTGGCAAAAGTGTTCAGGGAACCCTAATGAGAGACAAGACCAGAAAGGTAAAATGTGACTTAGAAACACCTTAGCTCCTTTCTCCACTCCTGAGGTATCATCTGATTACAGATGTTCTAGTCCTAATGTGTGAGAATGTTCTATTGGCTTGGAGATAAGCATTTGCATTATGTCCCTACATTTGCAGTTTCTTGGAAATGCTCTTTTGATGCTCTACAAGAGACACCAAACCATGCACATTTGTTACAGTTAATGCAATTTTGGAGATTAGCTTTGCCGCAGATTGTATCTAGGGAAAAAGTGGCAGCTTTCCAGGTAAATGCTCCCTTATTCCATAAAATGAACATTAGGTTTCTACAAAAATCTGAGCTTTCTTGGAAAATATGTAAGTTGTCTTTGCTCTGAGTGTTGGAAGTTACATGAAAATTACTTAACTAGTAGATTTCCATGATTTCAAAAGAAAGCTTGACAGATACTGTCTTAATTAAGTCTAACAAAAAGGACAAAGCACAGTCTTAAGCTGACACTGAAAATAAAGTCACAAATAAAGTATTTTTGTACAGAGCCTATTTAAATATGCAGAAATATTTTTGCCTTCATGTTATTTACCTTTCATTTTCATTCTGTGAAAGAAGTCAAAATTGTCAAGAAAACACACAGTTTGATTTAGAAGAAGTTTTGAATTAGAATCTGGGCATCTGTTTGGCTTCTTGGTCTGAAAGCTTTACAAATAACAAGCTCATTGACTTCTATGGTACTACAGACTGAATACTACTGAATACTACAGACTGAAAACTAGTGCTGTTAAAATATTTTATCCACAAAGAGTCTACAGTTTTATGTTTTCATACCAGGAACAGAAATTTGAAGAAAAATAGTTCAGTCTGACACATCCAAACAACTCATCATACTGTTATCTTTTAACCTTTATTTGAATGATAAATCAAGAGAAAAGGCTAAAATTACATTATTATCTTCAGGCAGAAGGTTAAGACCTATTTTTCTCCACAGGAACCTCTTAATAAAAACTAAATGGTAGGTGCTGCAGCTACCTTAACAAATACACATTAACAAAATGAAGCTTTTTGAACTGAAAACTACACTGAATTATAGGGTGTGAAATTCCCTTCTTTCCTAATTTAAGAAAGAAGTTCTTCTGTACAGTATGTATTTTATGTTATGTGATGGTAAGAGCATAGCCACCTTCTCCAGCTGCTCTGACCTGTTTCTCTGGGTTTGAGGACTCAGGGTCTCTGCCCAGGCTAAGGGACCTGTTTGCAGGCACAAGCAGTAACAAAGCTACAAACTTATGCCAGAGATAGACAGACAGACAAACACACACACACACTGACACATGCCTGAAGGACACTGGCATGGCAGGTTACACAGGCTGTCACATGCGAGTCACTACCTTCAGCAGTACCTGCGTGCAGGGCTCACATAAACACAAGCACAGGCAGCCAAGCTCCCCTTGCTCTTTGGCTGGTAGAGGAGGGAGGTCACTGGTGCAGGCACACACATGACACTCTCCAGGTTCACAAACACATGCATATTTGTGGTTCCCTCAAGAACTGGCAAAGCCCCTCTGTCCACCTGACACCCCTGCCTGCATCATGGCCCCCACATGATACTCCTGCTCCCCAACTTATCTGGTCCAGCTTAATGTTTGCCAATGAATATCCATTGCCCAAAGACCCAGGAGCCAGCACATGGCACATGGTCCTGGTGTCCTCCTCCATGAGTGAGGAGCACTGAGCCCTGTAGCTGTTTTTTGGGACCTGCACCATTCCCACTCGATGGCTGGAGGTTAAAGATGCCCACTCACCCTGGTTGCTGAGACCACACTTGCTCCCATAGCTGACACCACAGGCCAGGGGCACCTACACCTGGGGACTAACTCCAGTAGCTGGCACCAATTTCCACTCACACATATAGACGTCTCGCCAGTAGCTGGAATTCAGTCATTGTGCTGCACACAAACACACAGGATAGAGAGTGAGATTACACAGAGAAATGATTAAGAAGAGGTTTAAGAAAGTATAAGCAGACAGGATAGACTGAGGCAATAGGACACAGGGCTCAGTCAGACACATGTGCTGACTGACCCCATTTTACATGTAGCCTTTTATTTTTGTCCCATTTTTGGTTTACCCCCACCTTTGTTCCTCCTTGCTTGCCCTTACCCTGCCCATTGCCTCACCAGCTGGCATAGACCCACTGACCTCCTCCCATACTCCCACGTACTGGACCGTCAGGATCATATACTTAGCAATTTCAGTGTCCTGGTCCGCCTGCTCTTTCCTGAAAGCCCAAAAATTAGTGCTAATGACCAGGTTTGTTTCCTGTTCTCTTTGTAAACATTAATTTTTTAACAGGTTTTATGTCTCTGTGTGTTGTCTTCTTCCCTTTCCTTATCCTTCCAACCAAATAAAATAAATCTTCTCAGTCTCCATATAACCTTATTTGGGTGACTGACCAGGTTTATTTATATGACAACCCCCCTTATCTCTGTGATCAAGTTAGTCTCTGTGTGTTCTTGTTTATGGCTCTTTCGACCAGAGAGAGCAGACAAGCTCTTTCCATGGACCCTCACATGTTATTTTTTACCAAACTAAAGCCACTTCAAAGGAGAATACACATGTAAATCATGAGGAGAAAGAAGAGAAGAAACACAAGGAAGGTATGTATTGAAGATGTCCTGTTATGAAATAATTTGAATTAGTATTACCTTGTGTATAGTAGAATCATCCTACAGCTAATGATGTAGAAGGAGGAGTATCATAAACAGAGGAGGAAAGAGTTCAATAATGGTTTTCAAACATGTCCTTTGATAAGTCTCTCAAATGAACTGCTTATTTCTCATATGTGCAAACACCTGAAGAGCACTAAAAGTCTTACCTGCATTTTCAGATTAAAATCAAAGTAGAAAAGCCTTTACATGACTACATCTTGTACAATTGGTTAAAAACACAATTTATGTTTGTATTTAAACATACAGTTTTAAGTATAAATACTTATGCAATATTTCTTTTTTTTCCAATATTTTATGACAAAATAATTATGTCAGAAACAGATTCTGCTATTTCTTACAGGTATTTTTCCTTGAAATTCAGGTTTAGGAGAAAATAACGACCTTTTTAAAGCATTAAATTAACTGAAAACTGTGAAGTAACCCTGTGAACCTGTGCTCATCTAAGGATCTGCACTAAATATTTTCATATAGAGCATACAGGTGTTGATAAAGCAGAGTAACAGTAGTTTCTTTTTGTTGTCTGATCTCTGACATACTCTTTCATATGTTCCTTAATGAGTACCTTTACTGAGTCTCTTTCCTTCATTTCCTTCTTTCTTCTTTTACTCTTGGACTTCGTTGTTATTTTGGTTATTATTTTCTTTCCCACAGCTATAACTTTGGAAGCAGAATCTTCTGGGAGAATGATTTTCTCTTGCTGTGTTCCCAAGGGTCTAGTTATTTTCCTTACAGTGATGTCCCTGGTGACTATTTTGTTTAGACTTGGAGAATATATGTTTTACTTTTATATTTTAGCAGTGAAAAAGCTAGTATCAGTCACAGCAACACTATTAGCAATATTGAAAACCTTTAGGGAAAAAGGATGAAATCCACCATAGACAGGTCAATAGGCAAAATCCAAGATGACATTTCAGCCCAAACATATTGAATGTTGCAATATCCAGATGCAAATTTGTAGGTTGAAAGAAGTTAAAATGGAAGAGTCTCCTTACACTCCTTACATCTTATCTTACACTGTCACCCTGCAATGGGGTGAGAGATGAAAATTTTCATTCAGTTCTTGGGCTGCCACTTATTTAGAAATCAAGTATTAGATCCTCCTTTTAATTATGAATAAAAATTAAATATGTGAGTGGGAAAGCCTGTGCCAATACATAAAGGAATTAGATACTTCAAAATACTCATGTGTTGATTAGGATGTAGGAAATGAAGAGAACCAGAAAGCTAGCACCCAAAAATCCCATTGATTTTCTGTCTCAGGACTCTCACTTATCTGCAGACAGATATGCTCATCAAATTAGAGACTGTACTTTATTTAAGCATCTGTAGCTATTTCTGCCCATGGGCCACTATTTCCTGCCAACTCTTTACATATAGAGTTTTATGAATCATGCAAGAAATTGGTGATAAAAGTAAAATATCCATTTCAGTCCAATGGTTTCAGATCCATATCTCACCATGACCACTTGTTATAGGCTAATTATATAACAAAGCTGCATCACTGCAAATCAAAGTATATGATTCATGAGAACAGGACAAAAAAGAACGAAGTGGAAGTGTAACTGAAGTGCAATTGTTATGAATGGTAATTTAGGAAGAAGGTGGAGCAACTCCTAATTGTACAGTTTTCTAAGCCAGTTTCTTGCTGGAGTCAGCCAGCCAGCCATTGTACCATTGCGCTTCCTGCTGTGTCAAACCCATGGAAAGCTGGGCTCGCTTTGCTGTCAGCTCCAAAAAGAGCTAGGACAACAGCTACTGATACAGAGTGAGGAGACCTTCCTAGCTGAAGCTGTTGCAGTTCTCCCTTTTTTCTCCTTCTCCCCCCAGCTGTGATGATGAAATTACAAGCCTTGTCTTCTCACTATATCCTTTCTATGGCACAACTGACCCAGCCCCTATTCTTTCTTCTTGCAGTAGGAAAATTACACTTCATTCAAAAACTCATTAAACAGCTTAAGAAGTCATCCAGAATTTCAGTCCCTGCGCAGTGGGCTATTCATGCCTTAAATACTGGATAACATTTGAGAATTTCTAAGTTTTTTCAAGCTGGCACTCTCAAAAATGAATTTCATATAACTCAGACAGTGTTTCAAATTGTGAAGTATAAAGGTAGCTATCAAACTTTCAAAAATGCCAAAAATAAAGAACCTTTTGTGTCTTCAATTTTCATTTTTATTGAGAGCAGAAGAGACATAATAACAGATTGGCGTTGGCTATTTATGTACAAAACTTTGTTTTCGTCAGTTTGACTGTACAATCACAAAAGTATTTTCATATGTATATTATTGAGAATAGTTGTTTTTGTAGCTCTCGGTTATTTAAAAAATAGCTGATAGAAAGTAGTGAACATTGCCTTGGTTATTAATAAAAAGTTATTTTTCATTATTTTAAATAAATAAAAATGTGTAATACAAAACAATGATAGTCTTTATTGCTAATTCCTGGCATGCAAGTTTCTTTAGGTCCTGGAAGATTGCATTAGTCACAGTAACAGCATGTCATATCTGAAATGGTAGGAAAACAAAGTAGGAAACTCACAAGCAGTGACACTTTGCAATACAGCCTAGCATGAAGCAATACATCAGCATGTGTAATGGATAGAACCAATTTGTCTATTTATCCTATAATCCTTTAAAGGAGCAATTTATTTAAGCAATTTATTGGGTGTTTTAAATCATTTTTAAAGAATCTGCACAACAGCTTCCTATATTTTATAGCAAGCTGCTACTACTCAAAAGTTTTGGGGCCAATTCCTGGTTCACATGAGAGAAGTGTTACCAGTATCATAAAATAGATGCAAACATATGTTATGAAGTTAATGCTAAGATAGAAACAGATTGGGCTGACAACATCCTGGAGGACTGCATTAATGACTCATTTGCATAAAGTCACTTCAGTGGAAAACTTTATATTCAGTTTACTAATTTTATCAGCCCAAAGAGAGGTCATTGAAAAGAGTTGTGAAAAGAAGATACATCAGAGAACTGGTGGGTTTTGACAACATAAGTATTTCCTCTGTGACTCAGGGGTTTTTCCTACATCTTCTCCATACTCTGTCCCAGTACCTTTCTAACATCTAATTTCCTTTCTTTTCAGTACAGGGAGACAGAGTCTTGCCCTTTCAAGTGATATTTTTATATCTCAGTTTTCTTCCAATTTTAAGGATGTTCTAACTGATAGAGTTTTTACAGGGAAGTCTGTGTGTGTGTATTTGTGTGTGTTGTTTGTGTGTAAGTGTTTGTGTGTGCGTATACAGTTTCTTACAGAATTTTCAGATTTGAGAGCTGGGAAACCAAATAGTCAAAAATGTAATTTTCTTTAATAGTTATTTGTTTGTTGGCTGACTTTCTTTTTAGGAAGATGTTTGCATATTGAAAGACAGACTTCAAAATGATTTTGGAACACAGATGTACCACTTTAAACAAGTTCTTTTTAGATACCCTCTTTAATATTTTCTGGGAAAAAAAAGTTATTTTGACAAACATTTTATAGCTCTTATTCAGATAAGTGCACATTCACTTTCAGAAAATCACTTTTAAAGCAATAAGCACATAATATTGGAATGGTCTGGAATTTCTTTATTTCAAAATTGGTTATGAAGGTATATATTATCATACAGAGCTATGATAATGCATAAGCTTGATTAAAGCACCTGGAAAGCATGAAAATAAATAACTAATTATAAATATCTGCTGAGTTTATGTTGTTGTCTATTGTCTGCTAATTATGGATCTGACTCATCTCTTTCTTATGTTTTTTTAAGAAAACTGTAAACTGTTGAGGTGTCCTCAAACCTTTGGCTTCATCAAGCAAAATTCATAATATTTTCAAAATTTAGGATTTGTCTGTAATTGAAAAGCTGCAGCCAGGGATGTTACAAAAAAAAAAAAAAAGAATCTCCAGTGAAATACCTTTTGGCGAAATTAACATATTGAGGATTTAAACTGAGTGACAAAATAAAACTTCTTTTCAGAGATCTGAAGCTAAATCCAGTAGAGATCAATACTTGAAACAAAATGGAAGGGTTTGCTAGGAAGATGTGTCTTGACATGAAAAGGCATTGCAAAATACACACAAGACTTTGAATAATTGTAACTGTGTTATTCATGCAAGAAGACTCAGAAAAGAATGAGGCTCCTAAGTCAAAGACATATGATTTCCAGGGAATTAGAGTTGAAGTTAAAAGCTAATTTATCAGATTTTTAACTCTGGAGTTTCCAAGAAAGACAAACATTTTCTGTACAATTTCACTGTGAAGGATTATTAGATAGACTTCTGATTAATTAACACACATTTAAGTTTCTTCAATGAAACAGTTCCCATGTGTTTGCTTAAGTACCTTTCTCCAGGCCAGATTAAAAAAAAAAAATTGCAATGCTGTTATGAAAAAGGGACACCAACTCTTTTTAAAGTGAAACCTTAGAACGGCTGGTAGCTGCTTATAGCTTTCAACTTTGAAAACAAGTATTCATTCCAGGCTGCCATGCCATGGTCATAGTATGTGGCTTGCAGCGGAACGCTGACAGTGGCAGGATGCTGAGTAATTCAAGCCTGTTCATTCTTTTGAGAGGAAAAATTCCACTATTGATCCAATGTTTTGTCCCTTCTACAGAAGTATTATTTGTGTTCTCAGACACCATGTGAGTTAAAACCTTTTGATCCTGATATACATATTCTAAATAAAAGTTAGAAATAAATATAGTTTAGTGTAAAATACAATTATTTTTAATTTACTTTTTTTTTTTCCTGAACAATAGTCATTATCTGAATTCCTACAAAAAAACAAATATCTAGAACTTAAAGACAGTTCGGTTCCGGTAGTATGACACTTATTTTCTACAAGTGTAGAAAAAAAGAAACATTAGAAATTTCTGTATTTGACATATTTTTTGAAATCCATCTGGGAAATACAGAGTCAGATTTTCATACTAGACCCTTTCTTTTCCATGTAAACCAATACTGAAAATAGCGAATAATTATAACATGGTCGTGACTCTTTGATAATTGTTGTAAGGTGGCAAGAACAAAAACTATGACAGAAAGTAAAACCTCATTCTCACAAAGACAGTTAAATCTATGACTGAAATTGTACCTTCAGGTTTTGTAGTAATTTTGCATTCTTTTCCACTGAAAAGGCCTTTCAGAGCCTTGGGATGTAACCAACTAATCCACTTAATACATATTTAATTATCTCAGCATTCTGCTTTATAATCCTCCATGAACTACTTAGGTGTGAACTGATACCTTCTCATCACAGAGCTTAGGATACAACCTACACAAACTTTAATCAAGGGGAAAATTAAAGTAGAATAATATAAGAAAAATTATATCATCTTTGTGCTAGCAGTTTTGTTCATTTACAGTTATTCACAGAACGTATATGAATAACATTCTACATATAAACTTCATTTCATGATAAATTACAGTGATATAAAGGGTCTTAATAATTTCAATCTCATACATAATGGAAAATGTAAGTTATAGGAAATAGTGATGGTAATAACTGAATATATTAATATGGGATATATTGGGTAGTAAAGCTACCTTTTTTTTTCTTTTTTTTTGCAAGTATATATTATCTTGAGCATCTTGACCTATTACAGTTAAATGTATAAGGTCAAGAGCAAATACTGCAAGAGCACTATATATGAGTGATACTGGTGTGATTAATGCTGTTAATTATAATAGGAAATACACCTAATACATATATTGGAGTGGAGTAAATTGGATTGGTGTCAAGTGTTTGACCACAGCTTCAACAGTGAATGTTGGACTGGTATGAAATTATGTACACCAAGGGCTAGAGACCCACAGGATTGAGAACAGTCATCTTGAGTAAAAGATTTCACGGCCTTCTACAACTGTTATGGTTTCATCAAAACAAATTGTGTATTGCAATGTTATTTCTAAAACGTCAATAGTACTATTCTTACTCACTAATCTTCCTATTCTATCCTTAATACATACAAAAAAATAAGCAAACCCCTTCAACCCACACCACCCTGTCTTCATTAAGAACAGTTATGAGCACACAGTTTCAGAGATGGAACCACAGTCCCATCAAAGATTTTAGTTTTAAAAACACCTAAAAACTAACGTTTTTGTTTTGTGTTCTTATTCTGACTCTGAAATTGACGTTGACATTTTTAACACCACTTCAGAAACCAAACTGACTAATTTCACTTGTGAACTATTGTGAAGTGTTGTTAAAATACAAAAGGTGCTGCATAACATTTGCATGACTTGAATCTTACATTGCTTTACTTCTGTTCATTAGGAGTGAGTCGATATTAAACTGGAATATACAGCTTCAGGAGTGGTTGTTCCATCTTTGTCTTCTTCAGCTTTCTTTCAGGAGCCACAGAACTACTAGATTCAGCTGCCTATTTGTGTGCATACCTGAGAAACACATCAATAAATGTCTGATACATATTCTCAACAGTTTATAGTATGTAGAATTTATATTTATTGATCTTTTTCTCCCACAGTGATCTTTCTCATACTTGACAGTAATTATTTTTCACCCAAAGGAAAGATTTTGTGCATGTGCAGATGATCAGAATCTCAGTCTTTTGTTCAGACCCAAAATGAATTTGTTTTGGTTTCATTGCTTCATTACATATGCCTCCTTTTCTTCTTTTTTTTTTTTTCCCCCTCCTAATTTCAAACCCTGCTTGGGTAGTCTTTTGAGTTGCTGATTGGGGTTACTTTTACTCTTCCAATTCTCTCCCCTACGCCACCAGGGGGAAATGAGCAAGTGGCTGGGTGGTGCTTAGTTGCTGATTGGGTTTAAACCATGACAGTCCTTACAGAAAACATAAAGTAGCTATATTCTGCAGATCTTCTTTTAAAAGGTTTCCTGTATGGTTCTTAACCCTATTGAAGTCCTCATCAAATAAGTGTGTGGAGGCATACCGTGACATGTGGAAATTAGTGCATACAGCCAAAATTTCAGAGGTATTTGTAGAGGTATTTGCTCTGGAAAGTATTTTTAGCCACAGCTGCCAAAACAAAAGTCAGTTATGTTTCTCTACTGCAATAGGTGAAGTCCAGGGTAACCTTGTTTCATATGGGGCATTCAAAATCTTTAGATTGGAACATTCAGACACTGATCATAGAAAGAAAGAAATTCACTACATTATATCACTTTACAAATCTGTTTTAGTAGTTGTTTTAGTTTTCCTTGATGACCAGAATTGTCCTGCTGGAAATATCCATTGTCTGCATCATTCTTTATAATTTGGACTGCATTGTCCTTTCTGCTTACATACAAATTTAGCAGTATTGCATCCATCCATGAACTGTGTGTTAGAATAACCTGGAAATATAAATGACATTGAACTTCAAGGTTAAGCTTTTACTGTTTCCTGCATCCTGCAGCTGACACCAGTTTTCATTGATAACTACCTCAACCCTGAATATGAACTGACATTGTTTTCTATAAACAAATTCCCTATGTTGTGTAACTCTTCTGTTCATTGTGCTGATCAGCACAACCATGAATGTTATCAAACATCTTACCAAGGCTTCCCTCATTCATCTTATTATAGGAACATCCTGAATTCTGAAATGTTTGAGCCTAATATAACTTTTTATGTACTTGAGCTTAACTGTTCTTTAAAAAAAAATATTTTACCAAATAACTGAATAACAAACAGCGCATAACTGAATGTACATACATCTGATTTTTCTAAATATCATATGATATGGTCTATGGGTTTATAACACTCTTTAATAACTATTTGTATTCAATACACTTCTTCTCATGTTTTAATGAAGTAAGAGAATGCCCAACATAGCTAGCACTGCAGTGTGAGAACTAGTTTTAAATACAGTTGCAAGTATTAGAATATGTACCAGGTTCCATAATTTTCAAAATTCAAGTGATTTTATTTCTTGATTTCATATTGCATAGAAGGAATTCATTGAAGTAAGTAATGCAGGAATGAAAGCTTGTCCTTTGAGACCAAGTGTCGTAAGTGGCATGTCAAGAGAAAGAGTGGTATGAATCTATTGTAAGGACTTGATGAGATATCCATTAAAAAAAAAAAAAAAAAAAAAAAAAAGAATGTGCTACACATGCCACTATGTTGAAAGAAAACATGGAATCACTTTGGTGGGAGAATTGGAAACAGACTGTCTATGCTTGACCCCCTATGATTTGTACATTATTTCAGTCTTTGTGCTCATGTTTGAATGATTAAGTGTTTCAGGTATATGACTCTAAGTAGTCTTTCTGTCTTTTCTTCTGGCAATAAAAGTTTCTTGGTAACTGTATGTGATATGAAACTGCATGTTTATTTAATTAAAATCTCATGTGTGAGAAGTGAGTTTTGCTTGCTGATTTCTGTTTAAAAAAATCATATTTGAATTATATCCCTTTACCTCTTAAATCAGTACCAATCAAATTATAGAGTGATAAAATGCGTTTCCATTCAACAGCATTATTTTATTAAAATTAAATGGATTTCATCTCTATTTTGAAAGTGTGATATAGTACCAATAAAACAAATCAATTATACTCTCACTCAGAGAAGAGGCAATGGCCAAATCATGATGGCACATGCAATCTTGTTAACGGGCTATCAAGCAACAGTAGCTGTTATTAGTCTCATCTGTCTTATCTCTATGAGTGTGTGGCAGTGGTTTATAATTTAGTTTCAGTTTCTAGAATGTAACAATTCTAGAAATCAAGAAGTACAACCCTAAATTCAACCTTCTGATGTGATGATGTCTATTATGCCCACAGCTCACTAAAGAGACTATATTCTGCTTTTATTTTCACTCTGGTCAACAACTGGTTAATGTGGATTAGGTTTTGAGATGAAAACTCTTTAGATTTAGCTCCAGTTTTATCTAAATCATTACAATTTGAGAATGCTGCAGAAAAAAATAAGTTGGAATTTGTGATGAAATAAATTATGTCAAAACACATCTATTAACCCGGACTGAAAAAGTCAGTGGAAGATCCTTTTGTTTTATTTTGATTTTGTTGGGTTTAGATAGTGTTTTCTAGTCAAAACAAATGAGAATTGTAGATAGAGCCTAAGTCTTAAACCATTCAATTAGAGCTTCAGTTAGAGCAAATAAAGTTTGATCATGTCTTTTACTATGAAATGGTATCTTTATATGAATTTCTTTATGAAAAATTGAAATATCTTGGTTTTGGACAGTTACTGAATAAATTGCAGGCTTCAATATTTTTACAATAGTGGATTTTAATTTTCTGATCTGCCCTAATAATTTTAAATTATTTTATTTCTGTTCCACTTCTAATGCAGAAAGTTCTGGAATGTTGCAAAGCACAACAGGTAAAATATATTTGGGTATTTCTGGAACTGATGTGCAGATAATGTCTTCATATTGGTCTTTAAATTACTTTTCAAAGATAAATATTAACTCCATAGGTCATTGGACCATAATAGAGTTTAATCTAAAATATTTTTTAAGAAACAAGAAAATATGTATTCATTTCATGTTACAACAAAATGACATACACGGGGAACACCTTTCTTGATATCTACCTAGACTTATTTTAGTATCCCTGTGGCTTGCGGCTTGGAACTATTTCATGTGCATATGCATTTATATACACATACATATATACATACACACATATACCTATATACATATATGTATACATATACACGCACATATATGACATTACGTATTTTCATTTGTTTGAAAGGAATACAAGCAGCAGTTTATCATGCAGTAACATGTTCAGCTCAGACATGTAAGTCCTTCAGATTAATTTCTAGCTTTCGTGCAAAAGCCCTGACACTCTAAGCCTTTGAGAGGTACACAAGACCTGCACTTTGGCTTGAGTGTGAGTGGAAATTACACTTGGGCACAGAGTAAAACACTAAGCTTTATCCTTTGCAGTAAGTACAGAGAATTCTAAGGATGATTTTTTTCTGGACACTACCTTACTAAGTTATGCAGAGTCCACTGTGAGTCTGAAGGAAAATAAAAAGTAAAATTCTCCCTTCATCTTGTTGATTAGGCACCTCAACATGTACCTGCTTTACTGACAATGTTGAGCAGTAACTATGGCTTCTCAGCAGCCTCCAGCATGTAATAGTAGACTTCTCCGCCGCACACTCCATCATCTGATTATATTTCTGTGCCCCACTGAGTTAGGAAGGAGCGGGTTAACAAATAGTGCAGTGTGTCAGCACTTCTACAAGATAAAAATGCTTATGCATTATTTAGGAGCAGCCTGGTTTTTAACACTTTTTTTTTTGGTCACTTAAAGAGGGAGCATTTGAGACTTTAATTAACTTGGCTCATTCCAGATTTTTTTTTTTTTTAAAAATTCTTGTATTTCAAGCTTACACTTTGAGTGTATAAGCCTTTTTGTGGTTTTGGGTTTTTTTTTAACTTTTCTTTGTTATTATTTTTGTTAATATCTTTATGCAGTAGACACAATACTGCAATGAAACATGCAATTTTATAAAATCCTAAGGGAATTAGAGAAAAAGATCCATGAACTAAAATTCAGGGTATCTATGACACTTCAACAGATAAAGGACAGTCACACTGCCCCAAACCAAATAGATATTTATTTAGAAAAAGTTTCAAAATTGGGTTTCTTTATATTAAAAGTTTCTTTATTGGGTCGGTTCTTGGCACTGAGATTATTTGAGCTGTAATTCTCTGATCAGTTTTAGACTTTGGGTAAAATTTGGTGGGAGTATGAAAGTGTTACCTTGCCCATCCCTTGAAGCTACTGTTACAAGTACTTCTATACTCTATTGCTTGTGACTACATGTATAATTTTTTCTACATGTCTACTCAATAAAATGTCAATGTGCAACAATTGCAAATGCTTACAGAATGTAGTAGCTGTGAGCATACTATTGTCCTAAATTAAGATTAGCATTTAAGAATGACTGCAATTCAGTCATAAAGAAATTGCTATGGTATGACAAGACAAGCTTCTCTTAGAAGTAACACATTTCTTATCTGCTTGGTACCTGTATTGTTTCTTAAAATGCATATAACAATACATCGTCTGATTTTAATTTTTTTCTATGTTGACATTTCAAAAGAGTGAATAAAGAAGGAAATTACAGAGAAGAAACTGATGGCTTTTCTTAGTTATGAAAAATGATGTTTGGCATTCTGGAAACAGGAAATAATGTCTGCAATGTTTCTGAGTACAATACGTGAACAGTGTATTAAGGCTAATAGTCATTTCAGAAAAGAGATGCTGTGTGTCACCAGAAAACAGTGGCTTGATGTTTCTGCTTTGGAATTTAATAGAAAGCCTCACATTTCCCTGTATTTGATTTGGATCAGGCAGCAGAAGGTAGATTCCTGAAAACATTTGACATACATAAGGATAAAAAAGTCTCATTGTATAAATTGTTAATTTTTTTTAGATTATTGGACAATAGATTTCATCTGCATCCTAAAGTAAGGGAGGGACTACCTCAGAGACAGAGTACTTAAAAAAGCATGCTCCCTTATGGACTCACAATTTCTGGCTCCCATTTCTATCTCAAAGCATTGACAATGAATTCCTCTTCACTTAAACCCTAAACTCAAATGAAAAAGACAGGTACTTATCAAAGAAAAGTCTTCTTGCCCAAAGTTATGTGTCTGAGAAGGAAGAAGAGAACTGCATTCAACCTTGCTTTGTTAATTTTGGAGAGCACATCAAGCTAAATCAAAGAAGAAATCCAATACTAATTATGTGACATTCTGAATTGAAATTTTTATGTGCAATGAAATTTCTTCTATTAAAATAAATTAATTTATCAAGATAAAATAGCTATAGTGGAAAAAATTCATCTTCTTACCTCAGAAAACTCCATAATAAAATGCTGCAGTATAAAAAGGCTAAAATCCATTTGAAACAGATGTTTAAAACATCATATCAGTATTATTGTTAAAGTATTAAAGTGAATACAACTTCCAAATATTTTTATGAGCAAAAATATGATGTGAATCTTAGGAAAAATAAAGAAATAAGTTGCCAAATTAGAATAAAACATTTTCAAAACTTATAAATAACAGCAAAGGGGCATGTCTGAAGAAGCACTTTTAAGATTCCAACAAAAAATAAAAATCTGAAACATTGCAATAATATATATATAGATTTAGTCACTTAGTAAATAACTGGAACATTTGTGTGGAATTTATAGTGTCACTTGAGCATTACTTTTACAAAAGTAGAACACATTAGACACCCAACCAGGATAATTTAATTGAGAACTGGCCTTTTTACAGTGTTGTTTTAACAACATTCACAAAATTATTTTCTCTAGGAGCAATTTTTTTTTTCCAAAATTAATTTTGTGTTCTAAAATATCATGGTTACTTCAGGTTTTTTCTGCACATAGTGTCATATGGCATGCTATTCTGTCACAAATTGCAATTCATAATTAGCAAAAAATGTTTTCTTATGAATGACAGGAGGGTGGTGAAGGCATGACAGGAGGGTGGACTGGCTGCTGAGCATCAAATAATATTTTGTCCTCATTTTCCTAGCAAGATTTTAACTTTGTGTTCAGCTCCAAACTGTTTCTAAGGATGTCTCTACATGCATTTGCTACATCCCTGATTTTCATCGATCTAGAACTTATAGAAGCAGATAAGATGATATTCTTTGTAGAAACAAGAATAAACAAGATTATACACAAGCTGAAGGAATCCTCAACATGGCAAAGTATTCAGTGTATGACTATGGGTTACCAGACCAGTACAAGGACAATATAATGGGAGCAGCTGCACAGTAACAAATCCATTCAGGTTAGCTGATCACAGGTGAAGGAAATTTTTGATGGGAAAAGAAATCCTGGCTTATTCCTTCCCTTCAACCTCTTCCTAAGAGAGACTGTACAGTCAAAGCTGTGAATATATAAACAGAAATTTTCAGCAATTCATAGTTGTGATTAGAGTGTTAAAGAGCATCATCTTTACCCTGCAAATGGGAGGCAGAGATGCAGATCTGCTCAGTGTTATATAATGAACCTGTTACTGAATCAGGAAATGAACACTGGTCTCCTGAGGTTAAGTCCAGTGCCTGACCCATGAGTCTTTCTACTTTTTTTCTGAGAACATTTTCTTCTTCTACCTTGTTTAAAGCCTTGCCTTCAGTGTCAAGTCAGTGAGGAAACCTGGGAATCTGAATGTCAGATTCATAGATGTATTGTGGATTTTTGCACACATGTTCCTAATTGTAAAAACAAGTGGAAGAAACTAAAAATTTCCAATATATGATATAATTTGCATTACCTGAGTGTTCAACTGGATGATAACGACCTTTGATTCCATCAGGGGGACCTCTTCTATGGGTGATGGAGTAAAGCAAAGTCCTTAGTTTGCATTATTTTAAGGGTTAAGGGATGAGGTTTCAGTGGCATTTGTTGAAGGCCATGAATTTTTGTCAGTATTACAAACTGAATGATAAAAACCCAATTGCCCAGACTAATACTGCTTCACTTGATTTGCCTTTTCTCTATAATGCCTTATAAATGAAAATTATTGCACCCTTCACTACTCCTGTGGGCAGGGATTTCTAACTGGCAGGCAAATGGGAAGAGGCATGTGCTGCTAGTGGTGGCATCTCATCCCATTTATATTTTTGTGTGGCTTTTTTGGTTTGTTTTTCTATGTTGTTCCTGTTCTAAAATGGACTGTTTACGCCAGGACAAATATTCTTTCAGGAGTGTCCTGTCAATTTTTATTCTGCTCTTTATTCATGTGCTTTTAAAGTTTTCCCACTTAGTGTCCTTTCTCCATCTCTCCTGTCCAGACTACAATTGTAATTTTAAGTTTTTATGTATTTACCAAATTCCTATCTACTACTCATACTAAAGTTTGGCACCTGCTTTCATTTCTCTTTCTTTTCACCTCAGTTTTTAATTCAGTCACAATCTCACAATATTGCCTCTCAGAGTGGTCCCTGGTCCTCATTTTATGTCTTTCTGAGACGTGGAGAAAGGTGAGAACAAGTCTACTACATAAAAAGTGTTTTGATAGAAGGTGAATATACTTGCTTTTGTAGTAGCATTGTGAATAGCCACTCTCATCAGCTTGAGGTGTCAGGCAAGCTTGGACAAGCTCAGTGACAGTCTGTGAGAACTCCTAGCTTTTTGAAAATTCAGATTAATTTAAGAAAAAAAAATGAAATATGGAGGTTAGTACCTTGACAATTGAATTTGCTGATATGGACTTTATAGATGTAAGGAGAGAGGAAAATTTCATCATTTTTCTTTATGAGGAAAAAGTCTTCTCTTTCTCCTTCTTAGAATTGTCTAAGGTGTTGTGAGAGAAATTCAGACTGGGTGGATAATCAATTGCAAAGAAACAAAAAGTGCTTGACTAATATACATAATAAGTGGTTCTGGTAGTGTTCCTACAGTACCTTCTCACAGAAGATGTCAGCACCCATGAATATTGTCTCCATCACGCTGGAATTTGAAAAGGACTGTTTAGTTACAAAATAGAGCATAATCGGCAACAGCCGTATTAGCTAATAGGGTAGAATGAAATAATGTGGCACCCTCTCAGATATTAACTCCATGGCTCATGTTACAGCAAGTTGTTGGAAAATTGTTGGAATAAGACCATTACTAATTCCACCCATGTATATTATTAAAATTTTAAGAAAGATGAAAGCTAATGTCTGAATAGGAATACCTGAGCCGTCTGCTCCCTCAAATATTTTTTGTAAAACATACTTATTCGGTAGACTCATTAATCTTAGGTTCAACAGGAAAGGACTGTGTTCACTTTCATTTTGAAATACATAAGAAAATAAACTTGCATGACTTTTCATGTATGCATGAAAACATATTGAAGAAGAGTTTTACAGCTAATCATGAATATTATCTTGGTGATTATATTACCACTGGAGGAAGATAGGATCCAAATAAAACTTTCAGATTATATTAAATTTACTTCAGGCTAGTTGTCACTGTTTCTAGATTTATAATTCAGTAGGTAATATGTTCAAAATGAAATTAAGAATTCTTGCTTGTGGACATCAATAGAAAGGAGTAGAAAGTTAAAGATACCTAGGACAACCGCCTCCATGTATTTGTCATTACATTTTTCTGAAGAACAAGATATTTGCTGTCCCACATTCAAAGAAGTGTTGGGGATTTTATCCTTGCAAACATCAGTGTTTGAGAAGCTCTATGCAAACTGGCTTCAGTCACAGAATAAGAGATTATGTCAATTCAGTCACTGCATAAAAACCACTTTAAATACTGGGATAGTGTCATGTCATAATTTATAGTTTTCAAGAGGAAGGGATTCTTTTAAAACTCAGGCTTTTTCTACTGAAGTTATAGGAATGGTTGATGGTATGTTCAGCTGCACAGGGAGCTGTCTGTTCACACTGAATACACATTTGAGGTATGCTAGAGATTCTAGAAAAGGTCAAAATTCTTTTGCACAATTCCAGATATATGTTCACAGCTGGGTTTATTTGGTTTTAATCTATGCCTCAATTCATAGAATCATACAATATGCTGAGTTGGAAGGGACCCATCAAGATCATTGAGTCCAATCCCAGCCCTGTGTGGGACACCTCAAGAATCATAGCACATCCCTGAGAGCATTCTTATTCATATAAGTTTATTCAAGACATTAAAGTGTGCACTTCTTTTTGCATAATATTAGTGAAATAGAAAAAAGAAAAAAAAATCACCCATTTTCCAAATGCCAGTAAGACAAAAAAATAAAGTCAAGAATTTATATGTGGGATGGGTCTGGGACCTTACTACTTTCTCATTTATGCTCCTGACAGAGTGGCCAATAAAATGGACAGTATTATAGATGCTGTTTTCCTAGGCAGAGAGGTTTTCCACTGGTGGTCAATGGGACTCTTTTGGTTCATGAAAGGTCACCAGGCTGCCCAATCTAAACTGCCCAGAGTTTACACATTACCTACCTTGTATCTCAGCCTTCTCACAGACCTTACTTCTCCTGGCTCTGACCACACGCTGGCAGGAGCATAGCAAGGAGTCTGCTTGGCAAGCCTGGCATACTGAAAGAATGAATGTAAGCAATATTGTTTCCTGGACATAGGGAAATTCAAGATATGACAAAAGCTTGGACCATGATGCAAGTTTCCTAGAACAGATATAGATAGATAGATTAATTTTCCTAGCCTGATCAGAAGGTAGCTTCACTGAGTAGTCTGTTAAGATCAAATTATTCTTGCTGTGCTCTTACTAGCAGGGTAGAGAACCTGCATCTTTCTGAATGATCCCATTGAAAAAGACCAAGAAACTGAACTGATGTCCTTGCTGTAGAAAATGTCACTGGTTTTGGTTTAGTACTGATCACCACTGACATTTCCCTGAACTGAAGTATGAACACAATCTGTCTATGTTCATGAGCAGCTGACTCTGACTAAGTATCCAAACAGACACTTTGTAATCAGTACCCACCTTCAGTCTTACAGGTTTTTTCTTATTTAAGAAATTTTTCTTATTTAATAATTTTTATTGTATTGTTTTAGACCTTGCATAATATTGACCCATTGTACAATTTTGCAGCTAACATACCACTATACAGACTGTAAAATATATGAGCAAAATATTGCAGCTGGACTAAATGATGTTAGTAGGTCCCTTCAAACTGTAATGTACTGTTCTTTTCTGTTCTATTCTATTCTATAAATATGTTCCATGGCTTAGAGTGCTAGATGCCACACTGAAATTCCTTTAGCCATATAGTCACCACACAGAACTGATAAGGTAAGATCTCTCAACAGAAAATAAAGTTTCCACACTAATGCATGGCTACATTAGCTGCATCCCTACAGACGCTGTTAGCCTGCAGGGATCAGGATGGAGACCTTTAACTTTAAAACTGTCACCCTTATCACCTGATGTAAATGAGCAATTGTTCTATCCTGAGCTTCAAGTTATCATTACTTGAATCATCTCTTACACATAATCATATTCACAATGCCTGTATATTGCATAAGTGCTTCACTAATTTCACACTCCAGTACCTTGGCAGTGTGTATCTGTGAAATACTTAGGAACCAGGTAATTTGTTATATTCATAGTGATTGTGCTGGCTTTTGCCAATCAATTAATAGGAAAATAAAGCTTTTTTTATTTGTTATAAAATCATTCTCCAGTTAAAATTTAACTCTGGCATTACATCTTTAGAAAGTTGTAATCTTATATATGTTTCTGCTCGTTAACTGGTCTGCCACATTTTGATGGAAATATTTAGGGAGTGTTATATAATATTTCATAAAATAAGACTTTTATTATTTACTCCTTTTCAAAATAGTATTCCTTATATAGAAAGCCTCTAGAAATTTGCATGAGCTTTGCTTGGCTTATTGCTGGTACTGGTGCCATATAGTAGCATTGGAGCTGCAGAACCAACTCTGTTTTGTGCTAAACTTGGTTTTCAAAATATTTTTATTTTTCAGGATTTCTTGATTTTGGATTTTATATTGGTATTTTTTTCACAATCAAAGGACAGCAGCAGAACAGGCAGCACTCAAAGAAGCAGCTAAAATTTTTTCAATTACTCTTTTTGTCTGCTATGCAGGAGAGTCCTGAATCATTTGCATCATGGAATCCTGTTTCGCCTTGACATTGCTGCTTGAGAGCTTTGGTTAGTGTCATGTTGAACTCAGTGGAAACTAATATGGTGAACATCCAGTAAAGTAAAATTTTATGGTTATACATCTCAATTTTGATTCATAGGATTGTGAATTTGATTCCTTACAATGGGCTGTGAATGCTGTCGAACCACTGGGTATTTTAGTGAAGACTAGGAGACCTAAAATCATAGAGGAGTTCAAAATAGTTTACTGCATAAGCAGTCAGGTGAAACTGAAGCATTTCAAAGCACTACCTTTGAGTCATAAAAAAGAAGATATCCTTTTTTCCTCAGAATACAGAAAGAAAGACTTCATATTCTCTAGAACTCAAAACACATTTCAAATATTAATACTTCTTGTGTTCCATTCCAGAGAAAGGGAAATTTGTTACAAGCTGAATGAAAATCACCTAAACTGAGAAGCAAATTCTGACTTTAGGAATTACAGTCTTACTTTCTGTTGCCCAAAGAAGTCATCTGTGCTACTGCTTTTACTGCTGGCTACAGATTATTCTGCAGATTTTTGGTGGTGTTTGGTTTTGTTTGGTTGGTTTTTCGGTTGTTGTTTTTTGTTGTTGTGGGGTTTTTTGTTGTTGGTTTTGTTGGTTGTTTGGTTTGGTTTGGTTTGGGTTTTTTCCCATTTTTGGTCAGTAAAAAGGGCAGTAAAAATTTCAATATTTAAAGTTGTTTTTATACAGTGACTGAATTGACATCAGCCATAAATCTCATAAACACTATTAAATTAAATAGAACCCATGAACAACAGCACATAAAAAGGACAAAATCTGTGGGAATAATGTATTTAGTGCTGACTTGTGGAAGTCAATTAGTGGGGGAAATGATTGCCATCTAACAAGCTCACAGATAATGATTTAACTACACTTTCTGTTGGAATTAGTGTATGGTTTTAGAGAAGAAAAAAAGAATTTTCACTGTCTTGTAAAATGGTTTCTGGTTATCACATCTTTCCACAGCCATATTTCTGTTCTGAATTTAAGTACAGACAGCTTATGGTCAAATGAATCCTTTACCTTCTTTTGTAATTCTCAAGCAAATTGAACTCCTTGGGGATAGTCATGAAAGCTGACTTCTTCCTACCAGACTTCTTGCTATGTTCTCTATGCTAAAGAGGCAAAGAAACTGGTGCAACAGGAAATTTAAAGAAGTACCTTAAGTTCAGGTGTAAGGTTTATTTCCTGATGCTTCAATAGTTTTGCAACATTTCCCTGCACTTGTTTTTTTAACATATCAGTGTCCTTCTTTAACTGAGGATTACAGAGATAGACTTCATATTCCAATCATATTCCAAGAAAGTTAGTCTGAATGCTGCAAAGGCCAGGTTTACATTCAGTTTTTCCAGATGTAGTGTGTTACAGTGTCATCCCCAAGGTTTAAGAGTTTTAATCCTCAGGACAAGTTCCTATTTCCTGAATGTTCTTTACACTGTTGTCCCTAGATACATAATTTTCATTGCCTATAACAAAATATTGTCTTATCCCTTATGGTGGGATTCCAACTTCTTGTCAGTAATCTTTGCTTTTCCTCATTTATGCCTTCTCCAGTTGCTGTGTTATCCAAGATATTTTTTGAACAATAATGTTGTTTTCACTAAGGTTGCAAATAAGGCCACAAATAAGCCCTCTGGTGTGTTTTTGCAAGAACACACACTCATTGATGGTTCCTTAAATAAAACCTACATGGTGGAAGTGCTTTTTATTTTTTTTAATATGTGTAATGTTGGTGTTTGCAATTTCTTCTTTATTAATCATCATGTGCATTATTAAACTAAATGACCTATAGAAGTAAAACAAGATCATCAGCATCAGTCTTATCCAAATCGAATGATAGCTTTTCCTGATCAGCTTACAAGCAAGTTTGAAAGTATATCTTTCCTATAAGCCCATGTTGATTGCCATTAATTATATTATCCCCTTTTAATAGGTTATTCATCAAATCCCATATCTCTTGTTCCATAATTTTTTTGGGATCAATGTCAGGCTGACAGGCCTATAATTAGATGTCCCATTTATATTTTTACAATATTGGCATAACATTAGCTTCATTCCAACCCTTTGGAAATGCTCCAGTGCTCCAAGACTTATTGAAAATCAGTACTGATGATCAAGTGATCTGCTCAGCTGACTTTTTACAGCACTTGCAGGCAAAATTATCTGGACCTGCTGATTTAACAACATCAATCCTACTGTTATTTAGCAACCTTGTTATATTCTATTAATATGGAAAGCCTTTTAGAATTTAAATTTTATCCAGCAATGTCTAGCTTTTTCATAAAACCATAGAGTTATTTCCTCATTCTCACTGCTGTAATTCAAACTATCCTTCTATTTTTTAGGGTTTTCCCCTTCTATCATTTTGTTTCTACTCACCTGTTTTTCCCTTCTTCTTTTCAATTTCTGGTTTATCTAAATTTTGACACATTTAGTTTTTCTTTCTTGTCTTTTACAGTGACAAAAATATGCTTACTTTATATACATATACATAATCTTCTAAGCTTTGGGGAATTTAGTTCAGGTTTTGAAAATACTTCTGTAGTTCTGTCAGGTAAACTGTGATTAAATGCCTAATTTACTGTGTGTTTGAAGAGGCAAGGAATACACAGGATTCCTGAAATTTAGTTCTGTTTAATACCTAAAAGCTAATAAGTAAAATGGATCAGGTTCTGCTTTCTGCAAGGTATAATCTGATATCTTTACTAAGAAAGTTAAATACAAAATTCAAAAGACAATAATTTGGTTTTAAACATTGTCAAAAATGAATGGTTTGCATACTTAAAAAAATACCACCAAAAAACTTTTTTTTGTTCTGGCAAAAACAAAGTTTATTATGAATTTGTGAAAATACAACTTTACAGAGTGCAATGGCATGGTTCACTCTATTGTTTGCTACACTGGGTAGAGCCTACAAAGGAAGATCAAATTAGAAGCAATTTGGAATGATTTACACAAAAGCTGGGATTGCAAAAGGGGGTAAAAGTTCTAAGGATATGAATGCAAAGATAAGGGTGCAAAAGTTTTTAGCAGTACTTGATCATTGAGTACTTTAACATTTGCAAAGTGATTTGATGGATTTCTCTACAACTGTAACAATGACTTAACTATAGGTTTGAAATGGTAACATTCTGTCATGATTTCACTCCAGCCAGCATATAAGCCCCAGGCAGCCATTCGCTTACAACCCCACCAGTGGGATCAGGGAGAGAATTGTAAGGGTAAAAGATGAAAAACTCATGGGTTGAGATAAAGACAGTTAATAGGGAAAGCAAAACCTGCGCACACAAGCAAAGCAAAACTAGGAATTAATTCATAGCTTCCCATTGGAGGGCAGGTGTTCAGCTATTCCCAGGAAAGCAAGGACCCATAGAAGTGTCTTGGGAAGACAAAAGTCATCAGTCCAGACTTCATCCTTCTTGCCCCCAGTCTGTATAACTGAATATGACATCACATGATATAGAAGATATCTTTGGTCAGTTTGGATCATCTGTCCCGGCTGTGTCTTCCCCCAGTGTCCTATGCGGCCCCTTGCCTGTGTGGCAGTATGGAAAGCAGAAAAGGCCTGGACTCTGTGTGAGCTCTGCTCAGCAACAACAGAAACACACCTATATTATCAGCTTTGTGTTCAGCAAACAGCTAAAATGCAACTCCATAGTAGTCGCAGTGAAGAAAGTAAACTCTACAATAAATGAAACCACCACACATTCGTACCATAATCAATTCACACACACACAGGTACAATGATGTATACAGCTATTTCTGTGTGTGTAAAGGTATCTATTAAAAATTCCCCAGAAGTTCAGTGAAATACTCACATCAAATCCCTTTCATAACAAGCAAGGAGTGCATGTCAAGGAGTGTGGAGAGGGAGGCAGGGAATATCAGCCTAGAACTTATGGTCAGTGATGGTCCTTCGAGTATCACACACTTGAGGGTTTGCAAGCTCTGAGAAGTGTCCCACTCAGAAGGAGGTGCAGCACAGTCCGCTGCTGTACAGCAGAGCTCAGAGGGCCTCACTTAGGATCATGATTTATGGTGTGACTGTTTATGAGGTTGCAAGGTGATTAACTTTGGTCATCAGTAGGTTTCCATCTTGGATATTATCCATGTTGATAATTTCTGGGATTTTTTCCCCAAAGTGCAGTAACAATGGTCCCATTCCACTCAAGCTACAATTCACTGTGGTACCACTCCACTCAAGCTACAGGTAAATGTTTCACCAAAGTAACAAAGGATAATTGCTTATCCTTTGTATTCCACCTTTATTGGGCAGCTGTTCCCACCTTTACCATGAAAGAGCTCCTGGTCAGTCAAAGTATGCCTCATTGCCCAGATAGCACTGTCAGGGGAAGCTTCACTGCTCAGTGAGCTTATCAGGAGCTTCTGATATCACAGAGCAGGCCCAGGACAGACCCTGCAAACATACACCCTCCATTTGAACACAGGGACTGACACTGAGATAACTATATAATTGCAACTTCCTGCAATTGGTCTTTTTGACTTTACTGCTTCCACAGTATCTTCATTTTTGTTCATTTGTTTCTTTGTTTTCTGCCAGTGGGAGTTCTATTAAAGGAGACTGTAGACTGTTCTGCAAGAATACAGATGAGGTGGTTTTTTTTCTCTATTTACTAATCAAACTAAACAAAAAAACCCTCCAACGCCCCCTCCCCAACTGAAATAAAATGAAATAGTAGAAGACTATACAAAGTTATTACCAGTAAAGTCAATGGATGACACAAATATTGGCTGTTATAAGATAACTCTGCACCTCAGCAACCAATTTGCACTTTTAGACAGTTAAATGCAATACCAGCTAACTAAGTAAGCAAAAATTGCGGGAAAGCACAAATATCTTTGAAATGTGAGCAATCAGAAAGCACTTTGAACATTCCCATGGCAGACAATACCTTCAGACTATTGAGCCTCAATAAGCAAGAGAGTATTGAATAGAAAGAGGGAAATTATATTACCACAGTCCATTACATTAGTGAGGTCATTACCTGAATACCGACTGTGTAAAGCTCTTTAGGGCAAAGATGACAGATTGAATCAGCTTCAGAAATCACAGATAAAAGTATTAATGGTTTGACAGTGTGCCTTAACAGAGACATGCCTTTTTGGTTTATCCAAGAGGAGTTTAAGAGGTGACTTCATCATAAATGAAACAAACTGAAAATTGAAATGTAATTGTTTAGTGATTTAATGAGCCATTGTAACAACTTAATCAAAGGCCGTGACACATTCTGTCTTATATGATGTCACCCATTTGAGAGAACTGCCTTTTGGAAAGAGATAGTATAGCTGAAAGGAATGAATTCATTATAAAAATTAAGGGAAATTATATGCTCTATGCTATGCAAGATACTATATTAGCTGACCATGCTGATTTTTTCGTGCTTTAAAATCTGTGGTCTAGTGAAGAAATGATACATGAATTGTACATTTGGAGAAGACTGTTAAATCTTCACATAACAGTGGCAATAAAAGTTTGATTTTGTTAGAGATGAGCTTGATACTGGACCATTGTTGCCAATGAGAGTATTATTGCTGAATTCAGTGAAGAAGCATCAATTCATCTATGAAGCCAGTTACTTGGGGGGAAAAAAAAAAGGAAAGTGGAAGTTAGAGTAATTATAAAAAGAGGGATGCTAGATGGCATAAAACACAGAGTCAAAGGTAAAATTAGAGAAGATTGTCAGATGGATTGTTTTCAGTTTATTAAAACTAAGTGCTGCACTTTGCCTATGCTCTGACATTGCACATTTGTTTAAGTTTATGCTGTCGGTGGTCTATACAACTTAATGAGAAATATTGCCTAAGTTGGATATTGGATGTTCATGCTGACAAGGAAATGTCACAATCAATACCAAGGAGCTGAGCTTGAAGGGTTCACCTCCAAAGAGCATGTTAACTTCTGGAACTTTGCCAAATTTACAGTAAGCCAAGGTCTTAAATTTCCACAGTGAAAGATTTAACTCTATAAATATTCAGGCTGTTTTTCATAAAGAAGAGTGGAATTTTAAAAAAGAAATATTTTCCATTCTCTTTCGACATAAAAAAGACACTGTTACTCATGTTCATGTACTCTAGAAGCTGGGCATAGTTGCAACAGGCGGTGGTAGCTTTGCTGTTTTAATAGTAATTAGCAAAAGTTGTCAGGGTGGAAAATAAATTTAAATCCATATTTTTTATGATGCAAGAGAAAAATGAGCCTAGAGTGCTGATTCAGTAATACTCTGAGTAATATTCTCTCTGCCCCAGAAAAGAGCCATATCAAGGGAAAGTGATAATCTCGTCTCTGTGAAGGAAGAACGTGAGAGTAATAATTTATCCTAAGATTTTAGGACATTGGGTCCAGTTGAGATGAAGATTTTCCCCGCAACATCCCATCTAGTGCTGTTCTTAGCATTGGTAGCTAGAAAGGTGTTGATAACACACCAGTGTTTGGGCTACTGCAGAGCTGGCACAGCATCAAGGTTGTCTCTCCAACATTCTCCTTCTCACTAGAAGGCTGAGGTTGGGCAAGGAGTTGAGAGGAGACATCATCATGACATCTGACTAACTGACTGAAGTGATTTTCCATATGATATACTGTTTTGCTGTAGCAGAGGGCATGGTCCACTTGGGGTCATTAGGAGTTTTTGTATATAGTAGTTTTATTGCTATAGCAAAGGCCTTGGCAATACTCTTGAGCTTTTTCTGTGTGGTAAACTTTTTGTCTGTTTATGTCTTGGTCTTCTACTATGGTGGTTCTTTTTTTTAATTATTATTATTTTTGTTTGTTTTGTTGTTTATTTTTTCTTAAGGAATGGGCATGTTGTGTCTCTTAATGCATGTGTGAACACATGAAACATTTAAAATTAAAAGCAAAATGAAAATTGACATTTTAGATTGTTAAGGAAACCTCCCAGTGTCACCATTCACAAGACTCTTTCAGTCACACTCCCAGCGTCAGAGACTTTCACTCCTGGGACCCGAGCCCCTTCACAGTGGGCGGCTCCAGTGACCGATGAGTGTCCTGCCCTGCACACCCCATCACATGCAGTCAGACCAGATTTCCTTACCAGTTTCACCCAGAATCTCCCCACAAAAGAGTCTCAGATGTCTCATTCCATAAACCAATTTATTCATAGCACGGTAACGCAGAAACAGCTCGAGTTGGTGCCTCTGGGGAGAGATCCCCAACAAGGGAACCCCTGGGCTCTTATACCCTCCCAGTCTCACCACAGGCAAGTCTTACTCTTCCTCCTGAGTTCCCCGCTCCTGTCCGCCTCTGAGTCTGCCCAATTGTCTAGTGTGACCCCTTTTCATCTCCTTTGTTATTCAAGTTTGGCAATTCGCTGCTCACTGGTGTGTCTCCCAGTGTCCATTCACCCTTCTTTGTGCCTTTGTTATCCAAAAGGTTGGTAGTTCCCAGCCTCTTTTCTCAGAGTCCCATCCATAGCTCAACCTGCCTCTCAATCTGCAACTCAATTTACAGTTTGAGAGCCCAGCTACCTAGACCAGATATATTCCTCAACAAAATGTGTGCAAGATCCTGCAATTGAGAAAAACTAGACTACATAAAGTTACCCTCTAGCAATTCCTAGAAAGTGTCACAACCATAGCAGAAGTGTGGGTGCCACTTGTTTGGAATCAGTTAACTGCCTGAAAAACAAAATTTACTACTAACATGATTTTTATCATAGTAATTTTTTTTATGTCATCTTAAGTTGCCACACATCTTAATTAAAAGAAATGCATATTGTTTACTCAAAATTCTTTTTCTAGAAAGGTAAAAAAAATATGAGAGGTGATTCAGAGAAAAGCCTCTGATTCCTGAGAGAAATCTTAATTATGTGATGACTATTGTCAAGCGGAAACACTGTTAGACATATAGACTCTTATTGGCTTGAACTATCTGGAATACTTAGAAGCTCAATGATAGTTAGGTTTGCTAACACAGGAGAATGGCCAGAGAAACACTTTTTGATTGAAAAGACATTTTGTGGCTTTCCAGACTTCATCTTCAATAGTATAAACAATTGTATTTTAATTAATTTGCATAGCATGTAGTGAGTCCTGTGAGAAAACTAGAAAAAGAAGGCAGATCTTATAATTAATTTTGCTTCAGTTACTAGACTTTACCTTAGATAATATATATTTTTCTTTTTTTTTCCCCTTGAATTTCTTAGCTCTATATATTCCCCATATATGCTATTGCAATTTCTTTGAAAACCATTCATAGAAATGCACAAAGAATGCCTTTTAGCCTGGTAAGAACCTATCTTAAATAAACCAATCTCTGCTGAGTTTTGAAGTGTTTCCTCAAGTAGTTTGGCTGTAGTTTTTTTCATCCTGGGGAAGCAAAGGGATAATTATTTTCTTTTTTTGTATTTAAAAATCAGTTTGCTTGTAATACTTTTTTCAAATGTACCCTGCAATATGTCATTTTGATGTTCTTGATATTATTTTTTTTTCAAATGGCTTAGTTGTACTATGAGAAGTAGAAAAATCACTTTTATTATAAGCAAATAAACTGAACGAGAGTTACTAACCTAGAGCTTATTTTTGGTTTTGATTGTTAATAACCATAGGTGTTTCGCAGAAGTTGTAAGGCATCCAGTCCAGTTTTGGAATGTATGCCAGGGATTAAGCATTCGGGAAAAGGGCAATTGCATAATAATTAAGAATATAGCTGGCACCACTTCAGGCCATGTGGCAGACCATGTGGCCAGATGGAGGTTGACATATTGCCTGAAACTCTGCCCCTGGCATGAGGGGGGCACCGAAGAGCCAATCTGAGAAGAAGAAATGCCCCCTCATGTTGTAAAATGGGGTTGGACCTTAAAAAAGTTTAATAGCACGGTTTTTGAATAGGAAGGTGTGCTCCTAGGGATCCTGTGTGATCTGGACACCCAACATGTGTCGTAACCAAATTTTCTTTTCGTTATATTCCTTTTGTTTCACAGACTTTTGCCATTTTTTCTAAATTTAATAAACGAGATTTTTCTAACAGTACTACTAATCATCTGGTTGATTTATTCACCATATTAGTCAAGAACTAATTCATCATTCAATAGCATAGACATTGAAGTATGAAGTATGTTCATCTGCTATTACTTGCCAGCTAAGAATTTTTTAAGTTTGTTTATATATATAAAGTGTATTAATTTACATTTAAAAAAAGGAGACAGCGAGATAGCAATTAATGTTTCTGTTCTTTCAAGACTATTCACTAATTCATTTTTTAATTTATTTTTAATATTCTTCCTATAGGAGTGAAAAGAATGATGTTCCAAAGTCTCCAGAACTGTATTTTGTACAGAGGAATCTCATTACTTGAGTATTGAAAGTTTCTTTTAGAAGTTTGTATTGCAGCTTGCTAACCAATGTTGAAGGTAAAATATGTAAGATAAATGAAGGTGGAATATATAAGATAAATGAAGCAATACTTCTTAATGGTATCAGTGAAAAAGGAAGAAATATGTTCACCTGTGCTCCATATCAAGGTAATAAATCACTTACCTTTCATAGTAGAATCTTTCACCATTTTATATAGTAACACATAAGAAATATATCTTGCACAGATTAAAAGACACAATTCTTTGAGTTCCTTGCTTTCATACTGCCCAGTTCCCCAAACTGAAGCTCCTACCATTGAAACAGATTCTGCTGTTAGGGAGAATGGCTGAGTAAATGCCACCAATCTTTAAAATAAGATCTGCATTAGAAACAATATTTGTCCTTGTTACGTATCACATGGTGTTTTCTCAGACACTAACAGCCAAAAGATTTTATTACGTGTGCTGTTTCTTGACATAACAATTAAATTAATATCAAACACACAAAGTTTCTCATGTCTCTGAAAAAAACACCAAGCATTACAGTGTGTGCTCCTTCATTGGTAATTTCATCAATGAATATATTTTCAGGAAGGATTTTCTCTCTGTTTTCACTTTGATCCATTTATTGCCAAATATTTTTTATTTGAAACATTTTATAATTATGAAACATTTAAAAATGTCTTTATTCAGAAGAAACATCAGAAGGAAAACTCATATTTAATCACTTTGTTGAGGGAGAAATATACAACAAAAAGAAAAAAAAAATAACAAACCAAAACTAGGTACAACTGAGTACACTGAGTATAAACCAGTGAAACTTACTTCCACGTCCACCACCAAATTTCTGCTAGATGCAGGTGTGTGCAACAACTAACAAACAGATTTTTCACTTACATACTTTTCATTGTGATTTTTTTTGTTTTGACAATGATAGCTTTGAGAGTAACTTTTCTTTCATCCTTTGAATGTGATTCTCTATTCAGTGCTTTCATTAGAAGAAGAACATTGGAATCTGAGCATGAAATTGTCTTATACCTTGAAGGCAGACACCTGAATAGGGAGATCTAAACAGGGAACATGCAGAGAGGTTTCACTAGGTTTATATAAGTGGCCTTCTATCTTCATATTCCAGAACATTATCCATAGGTATGGTTTCATACTGTCCAATGTTACACAAACATTTGTTTAACAACTCTTTCTAGAATTTTTTTCTAGCTCTATCTAGCATTTTTATTATTCAAGAAAAAGAAGGCAGAATTCCATGACTGGTGTATTCTTTAGAGGGAAAATAAAAAATATTTGTAAAATTTCATAAGGCGCTGTCCTTGATACACCTACACTGCAATATAGAAGTCAGAAGTCATCAGAATTTGCTGCCTCAGCTTGTTTGCTCTCAAAGCACCTGAAAAACTGGTAGTTCCAAAGTAGATACATGTTTCTGATGGAAAGTTTACGTTCTTCTCTTTTCTAATCTAAAGTAAAAGGCTCCTAAACGTTTTATTACAAACATATGGCTGCTGTGAATGATCGGAAAAGTGAACAATAATTTGTTGTGAATTCTATAAACCATTTTTCATATATAACTTATTTTACAGCAATATGATATTAAGTCATATGAATTTTTTTGTAGTAAGGAAGAATGCATTCACAGTGATAGAGATTGTATTGAAATTATCTCGAGAAAGTTATCATTTGCTAGATCCAATGTAAGTGACAGTTTTGAGCATTTCTTTAATATTCAGATAAATATTGGCTGTGTATCTGCACTCCTGTGAAATCTGACAGAACATCCTTCTTTTTTACAATCTTTAAACTACTTCAAAGATGCTGAACACTCTATTATTAAAAAAGCATTTATGTTAAGTGGATGATTCTTTTATATCCATTGTGATGTGTAAGACAGACTTGCATTCTTTAGTTGTAGCTCAGATTTTAGTTGTAGCTCAGATATTTTTAATTACATTTCTGGTTTTGGCTTTTTTTGAGATTGAATTTTCCATATATTTTTGTATTGTTACAAGAGAAGTAGAAGATGTGATTTGTGCTCCTGGCTAATACAATAAAAGCAATTCACATAAATTTTTATTTCTTTCTAAAGAAAAATAAATTAAGGAAATACTTTCAGAATCATAATTTCGGTTTTACATTTTGGATAATCTTTTTAACAGAAAACTTGGGTGTTCCTGTTGCCACTGCGAGTTTTGCTGATGCTATACAGCAAAGCTCTAAAACTGCAGTATGAAAAGGTCACACAGGCTTCAGTGAAGTGCCTTATATTGTCTTTAACTGTTAAACTCATTGTTTTGGATTGACATGGCAAAGTTTCAGCAGCACAGTGTGCTGAAGGAGTGGCCTCTGTGAGAAGAAGCCTGGGGCTAACTCATGTTGGACACAGCTTCAAAATGGCCCCATAACTGGAACTGGCTGATCCCATCAGCCAAGCTGGTGACAACATATTTAAGAAAGGGTAAAAAAAAAAAAAGAAAAAATGCTCTGTAGCAACTGTGAGAGAGGAATGAGAGGGAAATGAAAGAAACAGCCCTGCACACACCAAGCTTACTGAGGAAGGAGAGGAGGTGCTTGAGGCACTGGAGCAGAGATTCTCCTGAGACCTGTGAATAAGACCATAGTGACTCAGGCCTGAGGACAACCCAACACAGCATCAGATTTTCTGTCAGGAGCTGTAGACATGTAGAGTACATAAACCATTTCTGAACAACTGTATGCTGTGGAAAGAACTTTGCCGGAGCATGAAGAGCTGCAGCTGGTGGTAAGGATCCATGCTGGAGATATTAATGAAGCACTATATATATCATGTCTGGGGATCCAAAATTGAATTAGGAAAAGAATGTGATCAGGAAGGACTGGCAGAGTCAAAGGATTATGAACTGACTAGAACCCTCACTAGAACCTGTGCCACTTGAAACGAGGAGTTAGAAGAGTTAGGAATGAAGTTGAGTTTGAGCAGAACAGTGGACTGGGAGTAGATGTTTTTAGTTTTGTCTTTGTTTCTCACTATTTTTAATTGCA
The DNA here is from genome assembly GCA_013396655.1 of Campylorhamphus procurvoides. NCBI lineage: Eukaryota > Metazoa > Chordata > Aves > Passeriformes > Dendrocolaptidae > Campylorhamphus > Campylorhamphus procurvoides. Next base: position 504,301 of record WBMV01003457.1, read on the forward strand.
AAAAATTAAATTTATTTCCACAAGTCAAGTCTGCTTTGCCTTTGACAGGAACTTATGAGTGATCTTCCTGTCCTTATTTCAATCCATGACCTTTTTCACCATTTTTTCCTCCTGTTCTGCAGAGAAAGGAGAGTGAGAGAATGGATAATTGAGGAACTGGCAGCCAGCAAGGTTAACCCACCATGATCATCCATATTCCTTTTTTAGTTATGGAAGACTGATTTTGATTAAGCCAATTTTTTATGATTTTTGAATGAGGTTGAAAGGGTGTCCATTTATGATCTATCTTGCTGTAATAAAGACAGGTTAATGGGGAAAGGTAATGTATGTTCAAAACAGGTATGTGAAAATCCTTTCTGTATGAGCATACCTTCCCCTATATTGCTTATATGTGACAGGATTTTTTTTTAAAGGCTGGCTGATAAAAATTCCATTGAATTAATATGCTAAAGCTTATACTAAACAGATTTAATACTTGATTTTTATTTTGTGAAATGAAACTGTTATTTCTTATAGCATCTGAAAACACTGATGTTTGGGAGAATTTTTGTTTCAACAACAAACAACTTGGGAAACATTGAATGCAATTTCTCCTAGTACTATGCAAATTAACTGCCAAAACAAAAGGGTTTTATGCTCTTAAGAATTACTACAGATCTGTTGCTGGTGGCAGGGTTCCAAGGGATTAAAATTGGCTTAGTTCTTGATTTTTCACATATTTTTGGGCCTGCACAGATTATTTCTGCAAAACTTTAGGACAGGTTTTGCAGTCACACTTGACCAGTAGTGGAGGAAAACTGACTACAATGTGAGTCAAAGTGTGTAGTAATCACACATACAAATTCATGGTTCAGTACACTTTTCCAGCCCCCACAGGGCTGGGCATCTTGCACAAGGTCAAATTTGTGTACTAGTATTCAGTCTTCCATCCTAGACTTCCATTTAAAATATGCCAGGACTCAATGTAAAAATATTAAAATAATGAAATGAGTCAGAGGTGCCTGGGATTTGACATGCATGACCAAATCATCTTAACAAATCTTTCTAGGAATTCCCATTCTCAATCACTACCATCAGTGTCATACTGCATACCCAAGGATGTATCTTCTGTTAAGGTCAATGATGGAGTACAATACTGAATTCTATCTGACTGTAACATTTGGAAGCAGGTCATGTGCTATGGATTTCTCCATAATGTGCATAGCTGTCATTGGTAGATTGGAACATTTCTCATACAAGAAAAGAGAAAAATTGACTGTTCCCTCCTCTCTTTCTCTCTCTCTTCACAGTAAGGCATTGCCATTTATTAGGTTCTGTAACTTGTAAAAAAAACCAGCCCTGAAATCAGCTCAAGTATTCACACAGTATGAAACAGCACTTGAATAATAGTTACAAACATTGCAAAAAACAACATATGGTTTTCATATTTCCTCAGGTGTTCATGGAAGTTCAGATAATATCTGTTAATATCTGTTTTGGACTGTATTTATATTAGAGACTATACAATATCTATAATTGAGTCCTAATATGAATACTGGCAGATCAAAGGTTAAATAAAAAACATGATCATTCTTCCAAAAGGTGGTCCATGTACAGTCTCTCGCAGAGCTGTATTTGATTGAATTAAGTTGATTTGAATTCTAGCACTCTTTTTTGAGTTAAGTGAGGTTTATGTTATTCAGTGCTGTGTGCCATCCTCTGTGGATCACTACTGCAATGGCCTAGCCTGTCATGGATAACTTCAATGCATATGTCAATAGTCTTGTAGTATGCTACAAACAATTTGACTGTTCAGCCCCTTTACATGTGTAGTGAATCACAGAGCATCAAGCTCTGGAAGATTGAAGACTGAATGGATGAACTCATTAAAGAAAGTGAATTACAATGACTGAAAACATTCCAAAAGTTAAACTTGTGTGAGTGCAGTTATTATCAGACCTACCTCAAAACAAACATCACATTATTTTACGTTGTGTTTTTACCTGCTGTGCAACAACAGCTTGGTTACTGTTCCTTTGTTATTACAAATTCTCAAATAAAAATCACCATTAAATGAAGATAATTATTCCTTGATATGTTAGAGATAGAAAGTAGATCTTTTAATATATTGCTTTCATGCAACCTCAACAAGCTTTCAAATATTCCAGAAATTTAGACAAGTTCCATTAGGCAATAATATTCATGTAAATTATAGTATAACTGTCTAATCTGGTTACTGACCCATCGTGTCATCATACCAAATACACCAGTAGGTGGTGACAGTACTTTGTGTAGATTGCTGGCAGTTTCAGGACATTTTGTTCTTAGTCTTTGAAGATAAAACATGGGTATGATATGACAAAGAACAAGACAGTTTTGTATTTACGGAAACTTGGAAAATTGTTGCAGCCTGATGATGAAAAGGAAATTATTGACACTGTCTTGGTTTTTCCTCTCAAGCCCAGTGACTCCAATTGAATATGACTTAGCTAAGTGATATAAATGAGTGGTATCAGGGTTTATTTCATAAAATACAGTTTGTTTTTCATAAACCTTTTCCTTTAAAGGAGAAATGAATTGGAATTCTCATCAGATGAAATGAAGAAAAAATACATTACTAAGCCTTTTAGTGGCCATTTCAAGAAAATAAAATGTTTTGAGGAACAAAAAAATGCCTAAAAACTGGCAGGTTCTTATGGCATTACTAAAACTTATGACAGCTGAAACTATAAACCAACCCTTCAATTCCTAAGGAGCCTGTTCTAATATCCTGTAAATTGAGAGAAATGATTCAAGGCAATGGCTTCTGTTGTTTATGAACTTAACAAATTTAAGCCATTGGTTAATACATTACCTTGTGCTGGAGACAGATTTCAGGGCTGGGTGAATCTTTTTGAGGATTTTGCCCTGGTAGTTTCACCCCTTTATCAGTCATAGTGGTTTCAGGTTAAGTGGCTCAGCTGGAGGAGTGCCACACAGGTACCTGCCATTCCCTGTATTTGTAGTTAAAATAAAGTGTAATTGAAAAAACTTTTGCTCCCCTTTGGAGCATTTTTAATGGAGCACAGTGTATGAGAAAGTGCAGATGACCTAAGAATACTGGACTGATATACATCTTATGAAATACTCCCACTGTAATGTGCAGTCTCATCCTGCCAGACAACATCATTCTAAGCACAGTTATATTTCGTGCAGTTGTGGAGTGCTTTGTGACGTTCTTGCTGTGTGACTTTGTTTTGTGTTCTCTCTTACTAACCGTCTTTATCAGGTCTTACCCTGTCTCTGGAAAAAATATTGCAAGTGTTGATACACTGTGTGTTTCAGTGTAAGTGACCCAGCTCCCTGATCCCTGATCCAGACAGGAAACTGATGTGTCTCGCAAAAGGATGGAGCTCTGCAACTCTACACACTACAAACACCACTGCTTTAAAAGTGGAAAGCTGGAGCTGCTGACAGGTTTCTGTCATCTAGAAGCAGGGAAGGCTTAATTATCATCCTGCTAATCCCATAAGGAGACATAGTTTGATTTCATTAGTGAAGTATAATTTTGTGCACTTCACAGTAGCTGCACAGTTTGCCTTAGTTACTCACTGGCTCTACAAAGTAGCTTAAAGGAAGTTATCCCCTTACAATAAAAACCCATGCCAACAGAAAGAGAACAGAATGGATTCAGGTGAAGAGGTCTAATCAGGAATGTACTGTCAATTCCTTTCACTTACATTCCTTCAAAGGAATTTAGGCATTTCAAGTTAACTCCCTCTTTCCAGTATTCATTGCCTTTTTGGAGCACCTGGAGAAGTGAATTGACAGTTATGTCATGCCCCATACTGTTCATTTGGAGGACAATTTGCAGACAGGGTTATGAACTGTAAAGGAAGGAACATTATGGGGATGGGAGGGAAATGCATATACAATACCCATGTGGCTCTGTAAATGTATATTTGTGTATATACAGTTTTGTGCCGTTCATCGCTATCTTTGATACTAATCAATATAGCTGAGGAAATAAGCTTTAGTTAATATAAACAAATATATATTTTGCCTGAAAAAATGTATATATTTTCAGGTTAATTTTGTTTGTTGAAGGAACTGAAAATTATCATTCTTTTCAAACGTCAATGATTTATCCTTGGGTGTTTTTAGCTTGTACCTCTCAGAGGAAATGATATTAATGTTAGGATATATTAAGCTACTGAAAGCTGAGACAACCTAGCTAGATTTAGCTAGCTCAAGTACTTAGTGTCAAGAGTCATATAAAAATGAAAGTAGATGCATTTGAATAACTTAAAAGTATTTGAACTAGCATCTCTTTCACCAGTAATTCCCATTTTCTACTCCTTTGTTTGCCATTGCTTCATTGCCTGCTGCTTGCCCTTTCAGTAAATTTGTGTGCTAGCCTAAGAAGACATTGGAGATGATTATGAAAGATGAAGAAAAGGGAATAGTTTAAAAGCAATAAAATGGTATGAGAAGAAAGAAATTGAAATGGAAAAAAAAATTACGTGTTTTGAAATGTAGTGCTACTCAGGGAATAATTCTAACAGAATTAACCAGCCACAGTACAACAAGGGCTTGGTTTATTGAAGGCTTTAAAGGATCCTTTAGGGTCTTAGGTATGCAGTAAATGGGGCCCGTCTTTCTCTCAGGAAAATCAACTGAAGTTTTGACATTGATATTAGAGCAAGTAAGGCTGATCCAAAGAGTACATGTAGGTGAATGCTGCATTGTTCTTTTTAGCACTAGGTTTAAGTTAATAATTCTAATGAAAGTCACTAGCAGAAATTAGACCATGAATGTAAATTACGGGGTTCCTGGATTTCTACCTGAAATATGGCAACAACAGAGAGCAAATGAATAAATACAATTTTTCATATTTATTATACCCAAATGAAAGCCAATCTCAGAACATTTTATGTTATCTTACTAAGGCAAACCAGACAAAGTAAGTAATTTCTCAATGATAAAATATAAGCCTATAGCTCACATATATGAATCGATGTATCAAAGAGATTAGTTCTTCCTAGTTTTTGTATCTTTATTAAAACAACAAATCAGCAAAAATGAAGACTGGTTCCAAAAATATGTTGGGTAACAGTCCTATGATAAAGAATATAAGCAGCTCTCAAATTCCTGCTATTTGGAAACTGTTATTGCAAGATATTTCTTCGCAGATGCAAAGCTTGAGCTTGTGACACTGGAGCTGTGATAAGGCTTTTGAAGAGAAATGGCACAGCTACTTTTTCCCCTAATCTGAACAAGATCGCTTTGATCCTTAACATTGTTTGTAATGGAACTGTTCTGCATATGATAAAAAAATCATTAAAGTATGTACACTAATAAATTTGTTGTTATTTCTTAGTGAAAGAACTCTTTTAATATTTGTATTCCACTTTGTAGGCATTAGGATAACCTCTTGAGATGCGCAGTTGCATCTCATTTTCATTTGTGTCCCAGGGTCATTTTTCTGAATGAGAAACATATGAATGTCTCAGCTACACAGATCTAAGGGGTTAGGTCTTTCCTTCCACAAAAGACCTGCAAAACTTTGAACTGCATGGTCACAGAAATTGAGATGATCTATAGAGTTCAATTCTAAAGCTAGAAATCATGGTTGCAGAGATTTCTCGTCAATAAGCTCATGTGAAATAGTTTCTATTTCTAACCTGAATGTACTTACATTATATGCTCCACAGAAGTCTTCTTTATCCTACTTCAGGGACTTCCAACATCAATTTACAGACATAAGATTAAAAAATAAAGGGTCACATGCTATAGAATTTTCACCACCGATGCTGGTCAAAAATCACAATCAAATAGCAGCATGGATGATTTCTCATGGTATCAAGGAATGGGAAAGATTAATGAGAAATATGACATAAGGCTGCAGTCATGCTATAATATAGCCCTTGTGACTTCAGTAAGAATTTTTAAATTTTGTAGACCCTAAACAAAGACAAAGGATCCTAATTTAAGGAAATTTGAAAACTTGACTTGCGGCTATTTAGTTCACAGTAATAATGTAATTAACATTTTCAAGTCTAGATCCTGACAACTGAGATAAATTATATAGCTCACATAAAATAGTTATAAAAAAGCCAGACTCAATAATTTGCCATTGTTGCTTAAACAAGCTTGTTTTGCCTTTTTGTACAGAATATCAAAGTTTATAAGGAATTGAAGACTCATCTAGCTTGTACTTCTGACAGACGATTAATAGATATCTCCCTTGAACATTTTGTTTTCAAATATTATTTATAACTTGTAAATAGGCAGTGTTTTCTGGAATTTATAAATATTTAAAACAAGTCTGCTGCAACTTTTTCAGCAACTGATAAATCATTGAAAATAATGACTGCATTGGAATGGCAAGGATTCTAATAGATGATTTTGATATCAAGTGCCAAATGTGACATTTTAAGAACTGAACAAGTTTAAAAACACTATGCTATTTTATTGAGGTTGGGATTAAATTTTACGAAATACATGAACACTCAATGATTCCTTCTTACTCTACATGACATCTGACGTTGCATCCTCAACTCAAACAAAGAGGTATACATCTACTTTGGTTATGACATAAAAATAACAGCAGCCTTTAATCTAAACTGGAAGGGGATAGTGAGGGTACCTTAAAATCCAAGAGTATTTCCCTCATTACAATTGTTCCTTGATTGCTTTCTGATAGAAGATTGCATATTAAATTGATAAAATATCTAAACTTCTTGCTGCAATTCAATCAATAGATGGCATTTTTTAAAACAATTAATCCCAAGGGTCACACATCATTGCCCTTGAAATCCCCACTACTTAATACTAAATACATCCAATTTTCTTCCTAATTATTATATTCATAGACCTATAGATACACATAAGTTATAACAATTTCTCTCTTATTTTTTTTTTCTTTTTAATCTTCCCTGCCATGGAAGTCAGAAGGCTAAAATCCATCCTGCTTTCTCACCACTTTTGCAATTGTAAAATGTTGTAGTTGATGTTTTTCTTCAGATTTGAATGCAGACAGTCACACTGGCTCATGAATGAAGAGGTAACTCTGTAAATATGTATCTTCTCTCTCCATGATCTCACACACTGGGCACAACAGGGATTCCTGTTGCAAAACAGCAAGGACCAAATGGTGTTGAAAATGGTCTCATCTAATTCTACCACTCTCATCCACTTAGTAATGTAGCGCTAGTGCTCAGACTCAGCAGTTCAACATCCTGCAGCCCCTCAGGGAAAAATTCCGAGTTACCAGTGGCTGACTGGTAAACTATATGAAATCACCAGGGTCCTATTAATCTAAAATGGCTTCAAAAGAAGAGTGATGGAGTGTTAGACGTGGACTTTCCCTTTTTCCCCCATGAAGGCAGCCCTCTAATAAAGGTAAATTATTCTCAGGAAGTACTGGAAAAAAAAAAAAAAGATAGTTTTCAAATACCCTTATAAAATGCTATTTATAAAACTGTTTTCAGGTTTTGGTCATCATTCTGTTGTAAAATGGCCTGCTGTGACAATTATCATTTAAAATATCTGAGCGGTTGCCTGTTGGTCTCCTCCTGCTAGAGATATTTTTCATTTATCAAGGACATACTGAGGGCTCAATTTAAAATGTGCAAAAAAAAGGCCATTTATAGAGAATAGTACATTCTTGCTGTTACTAAATAGAAGGACCATTAATATCTCTCGCTGTTTTTCAGCTCTAACATTTTTTGTCCTATGATGTATCACAAAGTATAATTAAACTGAAGTTACCAACAGAAAATGGAAAGATGAAGTGAGAAATGTAGAAAAATTTTTACACTATTTCCTCTTAATCTGCACAGTGTTGATTACTTAGCTCCTTAATGGGAAACTGTTTTTTTCTGCAGGGCAAAAAAAATCTGATAGCAGAGTAGATAGAAAGGATCTAGTTTCATAAAATTATTTTGTATAAAACCCAAATAATTAATTTTGAAATTAGGAAGCATGGAAGTGCTGCTCTAATGTTTGTTGTGTCCTATTCAATTGTACATATCTGTAATATTAAGTTAATATAATATCAAATCAGAAATTACCTCTAAAATTTTTATATAATTCTCTGCTTTAGAGAATTATAAATGACTTTATGAAATGAAAAACATTTGGAATCTGGCCTTAAGTTCTTAAGAAATGTCTCTTTCCTTTAGTATGCTCTCTGTGGTGGTATTGAAAATATTACAGGTAAAGTCAATGAAAGCAGTAGCTCATTATACATTGTTCTCAAATTTATACACAAATCATTTTTTTTCTTTCTTTTTTCTTGTCTTTCCTTATTTTTTTTATTTGCCTATTTTTAAGAGTTATTTTCACAATACTAACATTTGTTTCTAAACAATATACAGAATATGAACTTCTGATTGGATATTTTCTACAAATGTTCTACTTAGGAGTTTCAGAACCTTGTGCAATGAGGGTCTTGTATATGCCATTGAAGACGATCTCTAAATGAAATGAACCCAAACTGTTGAAACTGACGAAAAGTCTTCAAAAAGCCTATGGGTGTGGTCACTTGGTCTGTTCAGCCTGGAGAAAAGGAGACTGAGGAGAGACCTCACTGCAGTTACAACTTCCTCATGAAGGGAAGAGGAGGGACAGACACTGATCTCTTCTCTGTGGTGAGCAGTGATAGAACCCGAGAGAATGGCCTGCAGTTGTGTCAGGGGAGGTTTAGGCTGGGTATTAGAAAAAGGTTCTTCGTCCAGATAGTGGTCAGGTACTGGAACAGGCTCTCTGGGGAAGTGGTCATAGCATCAAATCTGACAGAGTTCAAGAAGCCTTTGGACAATTGCCTCAGGCACACGGTGTGACTCTTGGAGACGGTCCTGTGCAGGACCAGGAGTTGGACACAACGATCCTCTTGGGTCCTTTCCAGCTTGGCATATTCTGTGACTCTGTGATTCCAAAACTAGGGTTATAAACCCCATGGTTCTATTCCCATTTAAATCAGCAGAGCAGAGAATTGCTGATTTCATAGTCTAGGTAGGGATAAGGTTAGTTCAAAGACTTGAGAAGCCAAAGACAAGTGTCAGATTCCTAGGATTGATTCCTAGGATTCTTGTATGGCATGAATTAGGTGCCTCACATAGGGTTTGACTCTCATCCTCTGTCCTGGAGTCACTCATGTGGTGCATGGTGTAAAGTTGTAGTGGCAAGTTGTGTAAGACATGAACACACAGAGCTCTCTGCTAAAAGCGTAAATGCCAATGACCATTCTATGAAGACAGAGTTACAGGTTTGCCTCTGACATGTGGCCAATGGACACACTCTTCTCTGATTCCAGTAGTTAATAAATTCACACAGCCATGTCAGGGTGTCTGATTTGTATATCCTCTATTCTGTGAAAGTTTCCTATTTATCAGACCAGAGCTGGTGCATGCAGATCCTTTGCTCATCCCATGACACAGGACTTTATAGGCCCAGAGAATGATTAAAGAATAAATGCAATCTTCAGACTTTATAGCTTTGTGGTTAGAGCGGTCAGTAGCTGAGAAATAATCAAGGTTCTAGGTTTTAATTTCCTTTACAATCCAAATAGTGTTTACTGTAAAACATAAATAGAATTAGAGCCGAGATTTCCTTCATCTCCTTGTTGAACCCAGCATGGGGTTTAACCCTGATTGATTCCTTTTAGTTTTTCAGACTGCTCTGAAACTGTTCAATTCCTTGAATTTCCTGATGCCTTTTCCCGGGAATTTTAGGCATCATTCCTATGCTTTGTTCATTAATTTGTGGATATGCATTCTTAACAGTGAAACCTCTGGGGCTTCACACATGATACTATTATTTGTATTTCCTTAGAGTGTGGGATTTGCATTGAGAATAAGGACCAGTTATACAAGGCTCAACACTGCCACATGCTACAGTGTGTTATCCACAGAAATTACAAAATTAATTAATGTGTTATTTCTATTTGCTACTTCACAGTGTATGCATCTATAATAGAGCTATTTGAAATATGTTAAGTCTTGGTATGGACTGAATTCATTATTAGAAAGTAAGCATTTGCACTGGCAAAAAGCCAGATAAGAGACTGATAACAGGATTTGGCATACAGTCCAGAGTAACAATAATTTCATGCCAGTAATTGGAAAGATATACTCATGCATGCCATTTACCTTATTGGATATGTCACTGATGAATATGTAAACTCTAACTTCCATATATAGCTATTTTGCACCTATGAAATGGAAATAGCACGCACTCTTTTCATAAGACAGTAATGAAATAAAGTCACTGAGAAAAAAAGAGAATTTATCTTGATAAATGGAAAAAAAATCCATGTAATGTTAAAATTTCTCTCTTAGGAGCTAGTTTTCAATATAAAGATCTAAATTTATTTGAGAAAGGGAGGGGCACAGGAACAAAATACTGCCTACCCACTGGTTTAATGAACACTGTCCATTGCACACACTGAGAGCATCATCAAATGCTACAGAAAATAACATGCAGTCTTGAAGTTACAGGTTGTTTCATAATTCGTAACACAATTGGGGAAATTAATTTTTCTTTTTTTTTTCTTTTAAAGGATTTTTTGTGTTAAAAATGCTAGCTTTTTTTCATTAAACTCATGAAGAAATGATGCAAAGCAGATAGGTATTGTCTCAAATCCTGTGAAATGTTAGCTTTAATTGTTTTTCCTTCTCTGAAATATAAATCTAGTCTGAGCATCACTCTAAAAACCTGACTTGAATGTCCATCTATTTTTCTATCAACTCTCATTAAAATGACAAGTATTTAATGATAATCCTGCTCAACTTTAGGACATTATGTAACAGCTAAATTGTAATGGAATTATTCCAGCTAAATTAAAGCATATGAAGTTACTTCAGTCTGTATCTGTTGTTTTACTCATGAAATTCCACTGGGAACAGCTCATAAAGAGGAGCTTTGAGAGGGTACACCTCTTCTCAAAAAAAAAAAAAAGAGGATAAGAGTTGAATTTTTACACACAATAGAAGAGAAAGAATAGGTAAGTTAATTATGTCTATTCATATTTCTCATTCATACATTTCATTTAAAACAAAGAATAAAACCACCACCCCTCTCTTTTTTCTGAGTCAGAGTACTCTGGGTTAAAGCTATTACAATATTATTTAAGCCTAGGATAAAATCTGTGGGATTAATTTATGCTGAAGTAGGTTTATGCAAGTCCCTGGTGATACGTTAAGTTCATTGTTATGTTAAGCTCCATAACTGAATATCCTTCAGTACATGGGAGTAACCTTGTGTAGATATGCCCGAGAAGTACATTTAAGCCTGTCCTAGTTCAGCAGGAGGGACCAGTTATCACTGTGGGGGGGTGATTAAAGCTATGTATTCTACACCCTCTATTCATTCCCCAAGAACAATGGACCATTTGCAGCAGCTGCCCAGGAAGTTGTTAGCACCTCCACACCCGGCCTGAGGGAGTGTGGCTGCTAATGAGCCATCAGTGGTTCAACAATATCCCATGCCTCACAGAGTTAATCACCCATTGTGTGAGTCCCCGCCCTGGGGGAGGGAGTGGGTGCTCCCTGAGGGTACATAAATGGGGCTCAGAAGACCTTGAGCACCTCTTGTTGGATCCAGAGGAGCAGCAGGACCTCGACAGGAGGAAACCACTACTCTTGATCAGACTACGACCATCACTCCTGACCAGACCACAGCCATCATCTGCACCAGCAGGTCAGAGAGTCCAGCCAGACAAAAAGAGCAGAGCCAGGTCTGAAAGCTTGAGAACTGTAACTAGCCTGTACAAAAATAATAAGAAATTAATATTTTCTGGTATAAGAATATGTATTGGATAAAGGGTAACACAGATCTGCACACAGATACAACAGCCTATTTCTAACTGGGTTTTTACACAAGCTGTGAACACACTAATGTAGGACTAAAGAAAAATATCTTTATGAGGAGGAAAGGAACAAGCAGCTTTCTTCAGAATATTCAATATTCCTTTCACATTTTGCATGTTTTATTCCTTTGCTTATTTCCTCTGTCCTGAATGAGAAAATGTATTGAGCAGGTGCCCACAATTCAGAGGTGGAAACATAAATAAAGACATAGAATGGAAATGAAATAACCTCATGCCCTTCTCTGATGTAGGATCAAAGGCTGGGTTTTAGTACAGTCAGACTACCAGGATATGTTTTATTTCTTAAGATATAATTCAAAACAACCTATGATCTTGGGGCTTGCTATGTAAATTATCAGACAATACCTGGACCTTTTCTTCTGGCTGTTTTGAAATTTGTATTCAGATCAACATCCAGGAAAATTAAATCCCTTCATATCTATATTATGACTATTTACAAGATTTCCTTAATTGTCCAAACATTTTCTGATCTGTCTTTCTACACTAGAGCTCTTTAATAATCTGTCTGTGAACTCTACTTTCCAAATTTAACTTTCCTTGCACTCCAAACCTGCCATCACTGTAGTTATCAAACTACACATATAGTATCATCTCTTCAGATGCAGTGGTCTCCATTGTTTATATCATTGTACTTATTCCTACCATGTTAAGGATCATCTTTCCATGTATCAAAGACCAAGATATTTCTGTCTTCTTCACAACTTATCTTAGACTTACTTAATTGTAACAGGAGTTTGCTGCACTCCTGGTCCCTCGAGCTCCCGTATGGGCCCCTCCTGAGTGTGGGATCAGCCGTTGGCTCTACTGGCTGCGCCTGCATCAAGTAAGCAACTCAAGGGTTAACTTTGTGTCCTGGGTATTTCATGACCTCCTGCTCTAGAATTCATTAAAATATTTGGTTACCGCAAGACAGTCAGCTAGAAATTGCTAGCATATCACACTATTATTAACAATTGCTTTTAATGTTATTATGAATTTAGCTTCTCATTACTTAAACAGAAAGACACGGCAACACTGAAATTCACTACTTGCAGTTCTCCATTGCCCACTCCTACATCATCACCAAACAGATGTGTTCAGAAACAAGTTTTACACAGGCTAAATAAAACTCCACAATGTCTTCTAATATCTCAGTTTATTATACAGGCAGGTGTATAAATGCAGGAAACCATCACTTAGGATTAGACTGACTATGCAACTATCTTGCCATATCTGGATTTTAGAGATCTTTTAATTTTTATTTAACTATATTCATATAATTTTTCATTACTCTACTGATATGTCTGTAACACATTTTTTTGTATACCTGTGAATCTCTCCTGTGAAACTGAGATGTCAGTCTCTCCCTTCCTAAACACAAGGTCTTTTGTCTCTTGGCTGTTCATATAAAAAGCATATCACAACAAGAGAAGTGAAGAACACTCAGCAGAATATAATCAGCAAAATGTGCTAATTATTATTCTTTGGTGTCTTTGCTTTTAGCTTGTCCATAATGTACATTAATGTACTTTGAAAAAAATTGAAAGTTTCAAGATGACTTTGCAGTATAAGGAGGAAGATCATGTCACTCACTGCTGGAATGCAGCTTACTTCCAAAGTGTTTTTCTGTGCAAAGCAATCTTTTATACTTTAGAAAAGAAATGAGGGATTCACTTCTCCCTTTTGATTAATATTTATCATTATCTTTAGTTCACCTGCTGTTTGTTTAGCTCACTCACCAACATTCCACATAATTTTTAAGACTGAAAATTTCTTATGGTATTTGTTCTGCTTCAGCTGAAAGCTTGTCACTGGAGCCTGGCTGGACCATTTGGCATATTGTTACAGAAGAGCACATGCAGTCCCCTCAACCTCTCGTTGTTCCTTACGAGTTTGTTTTTTTTCAAGTGAACATTGACCCAGACAAACTCTTCTTAGTTTGTGACATATAAAAGCACAGCTCCAAATACTATGGGTTAGTATTACAAAACACTACACAGAACTGTGTAAAACTCCTTCTTTCCTTCCATGTAAAAGAAATCCCTGCAAAGCTATTAAACAAAATGATGGAGAGATCCCTCTACCTTGGATTAAAGGATAAGCTAAGTTCATTCACAGGCATGCATTTGCTCCTGTAGTGCCACATGTGTATCCTGTTGCCTTAGATGCCTTAGCTACCTGCCTTCCTAACCTTATATTTCAGTGGTCAATATGTATTGGAAAGACAGCCTTTTTTTGGGGAAAAAAAAAAAAAAAAGCTAAAGCCTCAGACACAGAAAATGCATGAGAGCAGAGCTGAGGAAAACAGGTGGGCTATTACCTAATTATGACTTTAATTAATTTTTCCTTTCCAAGATTTTAATTTCTCATGTGATTGCTGAAGATTTTTTTAATCAAAGTGTGAAAACAGAGAATGAAACAGCTTCTTTCTAGAGCAGTTTATTGCTTGTTCACTATGTTCTATTACACTCAAAGTCTTGTTGCAAACAGAAGATAACATAATATACATTCAGCTGTGAATTTATTTTGAGTCCAATTAACTATTTAACAGTTCATTAGTCTAAACAAATCGTAACATTGCTTCTAAAAGTCCTTGTATGTGAACTGGCTAGGATCTATCCCTTTTATTTGATCTTACTCTCACCCTTACAGTATCTCTTTGGGATCAGTGGTCACACTTCAGTACACCTCATGAGCTGCAGAATGGAAAGGTTTTATTGGGTTTCAAACATCACAAAGTATTCACCAAGAACAGTTTATTTTTGAAGTGTATGGAAGATTTGTGTGTGGTGTAAGGTGTGCCCTTTTTGTTCAGTTTGGATACACTTGGATTTATTTTCAAATGTTTCCTTGCCTCAGGCAGCTGCCTTCTGGATGATCCCAGCTGAGGGAGGAGCACAACCCTCACCATTTCCCCATGCTCAGTGTTGCCTTAAGGAAGGGGGAAAAAACTTTCCAAGACAACTTTATGGAGGTAAAGCAGAGAAGAGTTCTTTTACTGGTAGGGTTTTGGGGTACAGAATATAAAGGAGTATAAAAGACTATATCAAGTATAAAAAGTATAAAAGAATACAACACGTGTTGATAAGTAACAGATAGAAAAGACCGGTGCTAGGATGAACTCATGGCCTCAGGAATACCATGTGAGCTCTTTTCCAAGCACCACTGCTTCAAAACATGCAGAGTAAATTAAGGCGTCCCTTTCATTTAATTCCCGGCTGTTTCCAGCCAAACCCCCTGAGCCACTCTGTCATGTCTTACCAAAGCAAACAAGGGACGACCTGTCCCTCCCAGGTGAAAAACCCTTTCACCCAACAGGCTGGGAACATGACTCTTGCAACATCTGGGCCCAAGTCATTTCACCTCCCAACCCACAATAAACCAGGGAGAAACTCCCTTTTGCAGCTGCATCCCTGCAGCTCAGCTATCCCAGCTCTTGCTGGTACCCAGTTTCCATTACCGGTCTCGTCTTCCTTCAAGCAGGACTTGAGGTTCCCGAGATCCAGTCCGGGAGAACAAGAGAAGGGAAACATCTTCTCCTCCCCCACCTCAGGAGAGCAAGAGAGGGAAACCCCCCTTTTTGCAAGCAGAGCTCTTCTGAGCTCTTCCTCCCCCCTTTCGGGGGGGGAACACCGGGCACCACACCAGGCTGGGCAGCAGAGAGTGTGTGTGTGAAAGAGAAAATGTCAATAATATATAGGAGAGCTGGAGAAAGCAGAACCCCCCCCCTCCCCCCACGTGGCAGCATACTAATTTTATAACTCTACTCAATTATCTTATCTAAAGGTTCTATCCAACCTAAGATATGTCCATGCCCAGAACTTTCCTTGGTTCTGCCTCATGGCACGCCTCTCTTAGAATTGAGTTGGAGGTCTTAAGACCCCTTTGCCTTATTGGAGCTTCTCCAAGGTTGCTGGGCTTTGCTTTCTTGTTTGGACTAACATGGTATTTAGTTGCCTTAGTTCTGGTACATGTTTTCCTTGCACAGTGTTCCAGCTATTATCTGACCCTTAAGACAGATAACGCAGGGTCAGAGGTTGTTAGCTACACTATATGTGAGAAGTATACCTAGAAGTATAAAAATCTACAAATTCATGAAAACCCTAAGGCAACACAGACATGAGGACCCCCTGGATTTTCCAGATCCTTCCTACAGAGGCACTGGCAGAGTTCAGGCTCAAGAAGGGGACACAACAGATGCTTAGACCCAAGGCAGAAGCTTAAACCAGTCCAGCCCAACCCAGCTCCAGCCAATGTGAGCCCAGGCCAGCCCTGAGACTGATGGTCTCAGTTCATGAAAGAATCTAAAGCCTTTTTCTAGAAATAGCAAAAAATAGCATTTACTGCGCTGCAATTCTGGCTACAGATACAAGAGGGTTTTTGTTTGGTTGGTTGGGGGTTTTTGTGTGCTTTTTCTTTTTGTTTGTGGTTGGTTTTTTTTTCATTATCTATTGTTTGTAGCAAGTATGTTCAAAGTCACATCATACACTCATGCAAAAAGTCCTATTACAAAAAAACAAACCCTTCACCAAGATGATAGTATTTATCTGTCTTAATGAAGAGGTTCCTGCAACAGATGAACACACACCTACCTACTAAGCTGCTTTGCACGTGGGTATTATTTAGTAAATTAGCTGGTGGTCTGTTAGCCACCCTCCTCATTAGTGAAAGAACTGCATTCCTTGAAATTAATTGCATTCAGGTTTGTTAAAGAGCATTAGCTTTTTTTCCTAAAAGTAATAGATGTATTACATACTAATGCATACATATATATATAGCAGAAAATTTTTCTTACCATTTTCTTACACACTGATAAACACCATGAATCTAAAAGTGTCATTTAATGTGTAGACTTACGTAGACTTTTGTCTGAATGCATAACATTTATTTTTAATGCTAATGCATCCTCTCTGGAAAGATTACTAGTCTGTAACGACATCTTTCTTTTGGTTTAAAGCTGGGCATGCTTGCATGAGCTCAGAGGAAAAGGTTTATATTTGTTTGCATTACTGCTGTTATGTATTAAAATTACAAAAGATGAAATCTACAAAATGCTTTATAAAACTTAACAAGGTGCATGCATAAATTGAGCTTTAAAAAGTGTGACTTGTCTCATTGTGACCAAAAATATATGATTACAGGAACCTGAGATCAAACTGAAAGAATTCACACACAATGAGAAAGAAAAGGTGCAGGTTTTTTCTGTACTCTTCTGGATCAGTGATTTTTGTACATTCAGGGTTTATTTTGAAACACCAAGTATTGGTGTACTGAAACGTCAAAAAGGTTGGAAATGATTGGCTGTAGTCAAAGGTGAAGGATATGCAAGTAGTAATGAGTTTCAAAGTGTTTGTGGCAGATTTTCAAAAGTGTTTATCATGGGCCAAGAAGATTCACATCATTTCAGTCAATACTTGACAGGCAGTACAAATAAGAGAAATATAGAATGATTTTTTGATCTTTCCTTTGGCTAAGATCCAGCTCAGAATAACTGGAGTTCATGGAGATCAGATATCTACTTCAAGGTGCTTATCTAATTCGTTGACTGCATGATCAATTCATCATGATCTGACTTAGACACATAAAAGGGTTAAAATTAGTTGGGCTGAGACTTTCTCCCGGGGAAACTTTTTCTTCAAAAGCACCTGATTTCACAAATTGCTTCTAGTGTTCTAGTGTGTACTAAAACAATTGGGATTTTGCCTACCACTTTACCAGAAGAGGAAGTTACTACCTCGGAGTTTAACAATGCTTTCTTTCTTCAAAATTCACATTTAGACAGGATTTGGCCTTAGAACTCCTAGTATTTCATATTATATATATATATATAATTTTATATTTATATAATTATATGCAGACTATATTAATTTGAGATTTATATAATTATATATGAGACACAATTTTCATAAAAAACCATATATAAATACTAGTTTATTAAATTACTAATATACTAACTGTGAAATTAGATGTCTGTTGTTTGTTATGTGTATTTTATCAGGATCTTTCTGAAAAGCTAAGTGCTTGAGGAAGAAAGTGGAAGAAAAAGATAACTGTAGCAAAAAAGAAAAGTGTAATTTTTTTCTTCAGTATGTGTGTGCTCACAAACATCGAGGTGCAGCATTAAGAAAATTGTGAGACTTATGATTTAGAAAACAAAGCATAAGGTAATATGCAGTGAGAGACATCTTTATGATATCTCTGGTTCCATTATCAAAAGCCATGTATTCGAGTCATGTACTTTTAGCAGTTACTGTTGTATATCCTTAACAAATACATCCACAAATGTCCTGCATAAAAACCTAGTCCATATATAATGCACATGGGCTTTTTACTTGTATGTCTTTCAGACTAAAGAGGAAAGCAACTGCATTCATTATGAATATTCCTGACTCATGGAAAACACTGTGTTTGAAGTCTCCAGAACTATTTATGCCTATTGTTCTGTAGGAATATAGAAAAAAATAATTGTGTACCTTTTTGTATATATCAGCCCAAAGCAGCATAATGCAGTGACCCACTGCAACACACTTCTTGCCTTACAAACTCAGTGAAGTCATGGGTAAATCTTCCCACCATGATGTTGAGGAGATTCTAAATAAAGATAATCCAAATTGTCAGGACAGTTATCACCTTAGAAAACAAACAAAAACCCAAACAAACATAAGAAAAACCTAGAAAGAAAACTCTGAAAACAACAAATCAAAATCACTTTAAGACCATATGCCATTGATTTTTCTTTGTATAAAGCTGCCCAGGTTAATAGGATCATATATATATACTAGCAAGAGCAGAGGTATGATATGTAGGAGGTACCTTTTTCTTCTCTATTCTAGAAATCACAACTGAAAGCTTGCTTGTTCAAGAAAATATTTAAGACTGTTTCAATTTTAAATTCTGCAGGGTTACTGACTTAAAAAAAAATTATAAGTTTCTAGTTAAGCATGTGCTTATATTTTTGGCTGGATTAGAGACAAAATTTCCAGCAATTTACTGGATTAAATCTTTGAAAATGAGATATTAACACATACTGTTGTCCTAGTTCAGCAGGAGGGACCAGATATCACTGTGGGGGGGTGATCAAAGCTATGCATTCTACCCCCCTCTTTTAATTTCCCCAAAACAATGGAACATTTGCAGCAGCTGCCCAGGAAGTCGTTAGCACCTTGACACCCAGCCTGAGGGGGCATGGCTGTTAATGGGCCATCAACGGTTCAACAAGACCCCATGACTCACAGAGTTAATCACCCATTGTGTGAGTCCCCGCCCTGGGGGAGGGAGTGGTTGCTCCCTGAGGGTACATAAACGGGGCTCAGAAGACCTTGAAAAACAACTGGTTGGATCCAGAGGGGCAGCAGGACCTCGACAGGAGGAAACCACCACTCTTGACCAGACTACGACAATTACTCCCGACCAGACCACAGGCATCATCTGCACCAACAGGTTCTTCACTTCCTTTTGCTTTGCACTTGTGGGAACCACGCGGGTCTCAGCACAAGGACTAACAAACCCCTTTGGGCTTGTGCCCCGGGACACTGGGTTATACTGTTGGGTTTTGGTGAGTTGGAAGCAGTTTTTCTTTTTGTGTCAGTGTGTTTATTGTAATATCTTCCATTAAATTGTGACTCTGACTTATAATCTCTCTTGTGGTGGGTCCATTTCTTCTGCCGGTTTACCTTTAAACCAGCACAACTGTTTAAAAGAAAAGTCAATGAAAACAGGAAAAAATTTTGTGTGTGTGCTTTGTTTGCTAAATAATCTTTCTCTCTGTTCTGTGTTAAATCTCTTATTTGGGTCTTAAAATATAGTGAAGTCTGAGTACAATCTTCTGAAGATAAGTATTAAGGAGAATTAGAGTAAGATGAAAGAGTGATAAAATTTCTGTAGTGAAAGTGAATAAAGACAAACTATGGGAGATAGCAAAGGACCATGGATAACCAGCATTGGGAAATGAGGCATTCTATATTAATAAAGTAATTTTCTTTTTACTTTGAAATACCATTTTCTCAGCATTATGAACAATAATAATGGTTCTCTTCACTGCCTTAGAATGAACACAGAATTTTTACAAGGATAATCACATGCTGTTTCACTGCTGCACTGTTGAACTCAGTGGACCCTTTTTAAGATGGCACAGAGGAGATATAAAGGATAACATAAAGAATATATGTTGAACTAGAGAAAATAAGTTCCCTGTATTACTTGCATATTTTTGTGGATACTAAATAAAATTAAAAAAGGAATATTTAATTAAAATATATGTTTCTTGAATTTTTCACATTTTTCCTTCTATTTGGTGAATGGAGTTCGCTATTTACATTTTGATTCTGGAAGTGTTTACTTTTAAACCAACTACAAAAAAAGGAGAGTTTAAAACAGCTACCATTTGCTTTTGTGACAGTTGTGGATCACAAATTTGTATTTCCTAATCCCTAGAGGAACTGGCTATATAAACCTGGTGTGCAAAATTGGAATTATTTAAAGAAATTGTTTTTAAAAGCCTATACAGGTAGTTATGTGACATCTCCCTAATTTGGTATATGGGAAAATTTTATGTACTGAGGAAAAAAACCAAACAACCCAGTCATGATAGCTGCAGAGTTTTAGTCCTATCTGAGAAGCCTCTCATATCACTCTCAGATGTATAAATCACACAGAGAATCTTTCATCTCAGATTCTGTACCTGGTTATGCTGCTTGGGTCCTGCAAACTCTGTTGAACAGCTCAGAAGACTTCCAGCTAAGCCTTGAGATCTTAGTGTTCACAAAGCCAAGTGAAAGTGAATAAAGACCTTCAGATCTGACCAGTGATGAAGAAGCATTTAGTAGTTAATTATCAAAGGAATCAACACTTTTATGCCAGAAACTGTCTAGTCTTTTGTTTGAGAACACTTATCTGGCTGAATACTTGGAAGTATGATCTTCTCCCTTTCTAACATTATACCCGGTAACAGCTCTTGCAAGAGTCCTGTTCAGAACAATAGGAAAAAAAATATGTTCTCTCCAGAGTTATCATATAATTTCTTATGTTATTCTCTATTTACAGCTTCATAAAATAAAGTAGGCAGCCATCTTAAGATATGCATACAAATTCAGTATCAAACTAGAGGTACGCTGGACAAAACCAGAAGCCATGCCCACCACTGAAGTAGGCGTTTTAACAGGGATTTCTTACAGGAGTGCTTTTTGTGACTGCATTTCCAGTCATTCATTATGCTGATATTAGTGAATTTGCAGTACTGTAATGCTTGATAAAAACAACAGCTTCCTTATTATACAAATAATAAAGCACATCCTAGTCTTTCATTCCAGGTGCCCTTTCATGATTATGTAGCAGAGTGCATGATATTCCTCAGAATCACAAGAGATGTTCACTTCTAACTAAAGTCACAACACTAGAGAGCCTCAAAAAAATGCTAATGCGTTTCAGAGACTGTGTTTTCATGGTTATGGTCCCTGAACATGGTGACAGCTATAGTACTGATGCTTCCCATTCTCAAAAGTCTGTCAAATGCAATTAAAAACTACATTCTGGTATTCCCTGTCCTTGTCAGTGGCAGCTTGCTGTGGAGATATTTAGTTTACTTTCTTCCTGCTACAAATAATCCCTCTGCGTTTGTATTCTGTTCCCCTCCCCATATGTAGACATGGGTATACAGAAACACATCTTCTAGAGCAAAGAAGACTACCTGCTTGCTCTTTCATTTGTGTCAGTATCCCACTATGCTTCTTATTTTAGAATGTAAAGTTGTTAAACTGATCCGATAAAACTTGTGATCAGATATTTTCCCTTTTTATCCTCCTTCAATAGATGACCTGTTCTTAAACCCCTTTCACGGGAATGCATTCATTTGTATGAGGCTTCCTAAAATAAGATACCTAATTAAGGTGTCTATGTTGTGATGTTATTTTCCAACTGTTATGATGTTCTTTTCTGAGTTTTCCAATTTCAGAAATTGGCTCCTCTGCAGGATAGTTTGGAACACCACACATAAACTTCTGCTCTGTATTGCCTTCTGGAGGAGACTAAAGAAGGAGAGTAGGAAGCTTGGCCTGTCATACTGAGCCTCAGGTTAGTGACCTTTTTCAGTGTGATCACTGTCCTAATTTTGCTGTAATCAGTAGAATTTTTTTTTATCTCAAACTACACAGAAGCATTAAAACCTCATTAAGGAAATCTGTAGAGTTCCCTATTTTTCAGCAGAATGTAAATTCCTAGGTAAGAAACATAATTTTATGTTTATTTTAACAAAACCTGCAAAACATAGGATCCTGAATATCTGTTCCAAATGAGGACTTGTGCACCTGTCAGATGATTTTTTTGTTTCATATGCCATATTTAATGACGCATTTCCAGGTTGACTGTTAAAAGTCGCTTTATGGTGAAATTAGTCCAAAGAAAAGATTGTGACACCGCTATTTACTATTTCTAATAAGAATGTTTCCGATATCCTTGACTTCTAGTTCAAAGCTAGTGTGTAGAACTATTTCTAAAGTTAATAAATATTGCTATACACAAAGTAACCAAGGGGACAAATAACCAATATATTCAATTTTTGCTGTATTATTACTACATTTGGAGAAGTTCTTGGAAGGAAAATCCATTGAGAGTTATGATATGCAAAGAAATTACTTTTAGCACAAGAGGTTCCTACATCTTGAATAGCTGAAATCTGGGAAAGTAGGTGGTAGAAGTAAAATGTATGATATATACAGGAATTTCAAGTCTGTACTTGCAGCATGAGGTACAAGGAGGCAGTGGAAGGAATATTTCAATGAGAAATGACACTTAGATGTGTCTGAATTCTGCTATGAATTTAGCACTAATGTTTATGGCATGAAATGTTTCTACAGAGGCATTTAATAGGTGTAGTTCCCTGTCTTGAAATTCAGCACTCCAGTGTAAAACTCTGGATATACCAAGTTATGGTATTGCATAATCATAGATAATGATGCCTTAAAGGAGCGCAGTAAAAATTCCAGGCAGTCAGTAAGGAGATAAGATAAATAAGTAAAGTTTTAATGAGCCAAACACCGGCTCACAGGGATACATTCACATGAGAATTCTCCCTTCTACAATTAAGTTACAGGTTTTTATAATAGTGTCCATCCAATCCCATTTTGCTATTTCCCCAGTCCTGCCCCCAAACCACCCTCTCCACGCCCCCTCAGGAATTGGGTCTGGGGTCTCAGGACCCTCTCTTCATCTTTGTTGTCTTCTTCACAGCATGTCAGGTCCTTGGAGGCCTTCCAAAGCTTCAGATTTGGAGGTCTTTCTGTCCCTGTCTTTATCTTGTGGTTCAGGCTTCATGGTGTTTTTCTGCAATTCTACCTTGAAATACAGACTAAACAGCTTTAAGGAATTCTAAGGGTTGATA